>CM053593.1:207579377-207627186 GCA_028646575.1 Pseudocheirus occidentalis
GAAGAAGAAGAAGAAGAAGAAGAAGAAGGAGGAGGAGGAGGAGGAGGAAGAGGAGGAGGAGGAAGAGGAGGAGGAGAAGAAAGAGAAGAAAGAGGAGGAGGAGGAGAAGGAGGAGGAGGAAGAGGAGAAGAAGAAGAAGAAAAAGAAGGAGGAGGAGGAATAGGAAGAGGAGGAGGGAGGAAGAAGAGAGAGAGAGAGACTGGGTAGGGATAGAGTTGGGGTAAAAAGAGACAGACAGAGTGGAGACAAAGACAGCGTACTTCCCTGTGTACAGTACCTGGGGCATAGAAGATGTTTAATAATTATTCTATCACCTTTCAGAGTAGTGAGTTCAAATAAATACAACTTTTAAAAGGTTTTTGTGGTTTTGGGGGGGGGCAATTGGGGTTAAGTGACTTGCCCAAGGTCATACGGCTAGGTTTTGTGTTAAGTGTCTGGGGTCAGATTTAAACTCAGGTCCTCCTGACTCCAGGCCCAGTGCTCTATTCACTCAACCACCTAGCCGTCCCCTATAAAAACAACTTTTAAAGTTTTATTGATATCTTTTGTTTTTGCAGTCATTTCCTGATGTGTCACCCCCTCCATGGAATTCTCCCTTGTAACAGAGAAATAAAGTTAATCAAAGACAATGCAGCAACACCATCTGATGACATTCTGCACCTCAAATGTTCTTTGGACTGAGATTGGTCAATGAATGTAATTTAATTCAAAGAACCTTAGCAAATGAGATATATTTGTGAAGCCTTTAGCACAGTGTCCTACAGAACAGTCAATAAATTCAGGTTCCCTTCCCATTAATGACCTCCCATGAACGAGTCATTTGTGTTTGAAGACTGGAATACAAAGATGAAAAACATCATGGTAAGCTCCCTGAAGAGCTTACTCTCAAATGGGGTGGAGGCAAAGGTAAAACTTTTACAAAAAAATAAATCTGTTACAAGTTAGAATATGACAAAGGAAAAGGAGAGGTCTAGAAAAAAGTTCTATTGGAAATATGGGAAGGAAGGGTCAGGTTTCAAAGAGAAGGTAATGCTGGGCTTCAAAGAAAGAAATGGATGCTAATGATGAGATGTGGTGTAGGGGTGGGGAAGGGTGGCAGTCTGAAAAAATTCCTGGAGACAAGAAGTCTCAATTCAAAGTGAGTTTGAATTGTGTCCTTTAGGTAGCAGGGAGTCTAGGATGGCTGTAGAGCAAAAGAAATGACACCTTCCTACTTGTGTGTTAGGAGGATAATTTTGACAGTTTGTGTGGATTGGAGAGGGTCATATATCACAGAAAAGGGAAAGATCTTAGAGGTTACCTAGTCCAATGACCTGATTTCAGAGAGGAGGAAATTCAAGGCAGAGAGCTTAAGTGATTTTCCCGCAGTCATACAGGCAGGAAATGATAGAGCTGCAGGTCATCTGATGACAAACCCATCACTCTTTCCACTGCACACAACTAGGGGAGAGACTAAAGATGAGGGGACCATTTAGTAGGCCATGACAGTAGCCCAGATGAAAAGTAAAAATGATCTGAAGGAATGCTAGCAGTAAGTGGGCAAGAGATAGATAATGCGGAGGTAGAATCCCCAGGACTTGGCATGTAGGGGGAGGTAGTGAGGGGAGAAGGGTGAGATGAGATTTCAAGCCTGGGCGAATGGAAGGATCTCATCTGTTAATGGTGCCACCAACAGAAGGAGGGTAACTGGGAAGAGTGACAGGTTTGAGGGGTAAGGTTGGGGACTTGTTAAGTTTTAAGTGACAATGGAATGTCCAACAGGCAATATGAAATTGCAGGACTGGAGTTCCATGGAGAGACTGAGCCTAGGTTTATAGATTTGAGAGTCAGCTCCATAGGACACCCATCCTCAGCCTTCTCTCCACCAAATAAGCCCAGCTTCAAATGCTGTTGCCCTAGAAACAGAGACTTACAGAGTCGAATTGTCAAAGTTTGATCTGGTCAAAAAAACTTTATGGTGTATTATCCCCATCTTATGAATGAAGAAACTGAAGCTTAGAGAGCAAAGGATCTGAGAAGAGGTATTTTTTAGCTCTGTCTTGGAAAGTCCAGGAATGTGTTGAATGACCTTTTCTTTCTCACCCCCAGGAGAAGCAGGATAAAGTCTGAAAACAATGGGACTCATGCCTTGCTATAAACTTAAGAGAAATATTGAGCAATTGACTGCCCTATAGACCCTTTCCTGGAGTTAGAATGGCCTGAGTCCTTGGACATTCTATCCCCAAAGATAAGCCTGGGGAGGGAGGTGTCTAACCAGTTTTGGAAGGATTTATAGGTTTCTCAACCTGAAACTAGATCTTGCTTCAATCTTACTTTGCTCCCAAAAGCAAAAGCCATCATCAAATAATTGCCGAACTAGGGAGTTCAATTATGATGGCCACAGTAGAAAGAAGAAAAATAATAGGAGTTTCAATATGGTAGATCTCTGACCTCAGAAAGTCAAGTTGCTTCAGGCCCCCAAAGGGTTCTGAAGACTTGCTACCTCAAATTGTGGGTTGGGAATCAGGAAGAGTTTAGAAAATATCTTTAGCAGAGTCATTTCAGAGGTGAGGGGCTATGAGTGTAGAATGTTTATCCTGTCAAACACAGGAGGTTAGTTAGTTTTATTGAATTGTGCTTTCCCCACAATTCCCCCCACCCCCGGGCTTGTTTCATCTTTTTTTCATTGAAGGGGTTAGGAAGGAAAAATATATGCCCAAATAAATGTGTCATAAAAATAAAGGCTATCAATTAAATAAGACAAAATATTTTAAAAAGAAAATAGTTTGAGGAGAAAGCCCCTGTGACCAAATGTAAAATTCCCTTGGTTTGACATATAAGTTGAAACTTTTAATCCTCCCAGTAGAAGATAAACTCCTGGAGGGCAGGGACTGTTTATTGTTTTGTTTTTGTATTTCTACTTCTTAACTCATTTCTATACACATTCTATCTATTTTTTTTATCAGGACCTGTTATTTTAATGCTGTAGGGAATTTCCAATAAGAGAAGTCCTACAAAGCAGATATATCCCTTCTCTGCAATTTATAGGTTTAAGTTGTTGTCTGGGAGCACTGAGAGGTTTGCTGTCATGCCAGAGGGAAATCTGGAAGTAAGGTCTTCTCTGACCCACTGTCTATCCACTATGCCAGACCACTTCTTGACCAAGGTTATATAGGAGATAAGGAGCAGAACCAAGATTCGAACCTGGGCCAGTTCTCCTTTCACTAGGCCATATGACAGAGAGGCCTGACGTCTTGTCTGACATCTAGGTGGTTAGCTCTCTTCTGAAGAGAGGGGACCTATCTCTCTGGCTCTTCTCCAAAAGGGATCTTTGTTGACCCTCCTATCCTGCTTTTGACTCTTCCTACTGTCCCAATAACTAATTATTTTTCAGTTTGGACTCTGGTTTGTCCCTATGGTCACTACTCATGATTAATGAGCTGCCCAGTGAAAAATCAAGTTCTAAGCTTTAGGTCTTGCTGATCCCAGTCATCTTCCTAGGGGTTCCCTCCTTTTCTAGGCATGGTTTGACCTCAGGGATTTCTCCTCCATTACTTTTGCTGCTCTTGGAAACCCTGTATCAAGATGTCAAGTACCGTAGCCTTTCTTGGTGCTGATCCAGCTTGGTTTCCTGGGGTCAGAGATCTCCCTATACTGGAACATCAATTACATTTGTTCTTTGTTCTTCTACTTCCACCATTATTGGATGTTCAGATCCCAGCATCTACTTTCTAATTACCAATTTACTTCTGTCCATTAATTCTGTACCATAAAAATGCATGCATTGGTGTTTACTGATGTAGAGGGGTTGAATTAGCCTATAGTGTAGATGTCAGACTGACCATGCAAATGACAGAGTTCTACAGGGACCAAATTAAAATGTAATTAGAAAACATTTAACAAAATAAATAAAAATAAAACATAGATAATATTAATTTGTAGTTTTCTAAGTCAGTGAGAAACCTGTATACTTTTCTATTTGAATTTGACACCACTGGTATACTTCCCATGGAAGAAGCTCAGAGTTGCCCTTCCAGTTCTGATCAAAAATGTGAGAAATTTGAGGCCTGCTTCTAGCCATAAGATGTCCCACTGTTGAAAAGGCTTCAGATTTTAGTATAACCTAGCAAACTTTGAGTGGGTTCCTTAATTATTCCCCAACCCTTTGACAAAAGCATTGGGGCAGTTAAAAAGAACAGCTAGGATCACGTTCTGTCTGTT
Source organism: Pseudocheirus occidentalis (assembly GCA_028646575.1). Lineage (NCBI taxonomy): Eukaryota > Metazoa > Chordata > Mammalia > Diprotodontia > Pseudocheiridae > Pseudocheirus > Pseudocheirus occidentalis. Next base: position 207,583,578 of record CM053593.1, read on the forward strand.
GCCTGTGTGTGGCCTATGTGTCTCTAGATTCACTTTGTCTCTCTAAAGGGATGGGGAGAAAAGTGACTCTTTCCCCCACTACTGTGCTCCTTGAACCTCTGGACTTAACTAAGCAAATACACCTGGGCTCCTCTTGGCTTTTGCTTTGTGTTTCCTTTCCTAGGTAGGTGATTGAACATCAGGGGTGGAGTTGGATGGCAGCAAGGGAAGCTTTTGTGTAAGAGAGGTCAACCACTGATAAAATGATAGGCCCCAGTCAGGCCATTTCACCAGCAGGCATGTGCTGAGAATTGTTTAGTCAGTATAGAACCAAGATGAAATACAAAAATTCTGGTTAACAGCCTTGCAAACTGCTTTATGTTCTGATAAATCTGAAGTCTCAACCTCAAAGCAGATTGTAATTATAGTTATAAATTACTAAATACTGTTTTGTTAATGTGCACTTGTGAATCTTTTATGTTGAATGCCTATTGTGTGGAGAAATAAATTGCCTGCCACATATCTGATTTATATCATATATCGAGGGGTGGCTAGGTGGCACAGTGAGTAGAGCACCGGCTCTAGAGTCAGGACGACCTGAGTTCAAATTTGGCCTCAGACACTTAACACACTTACTAGCCGTGTGACTTTGGGCAGGTCACTTAACCCCAATTGCCCTCCAAAAACAAAAATAAAACAAAACAAAATGTCCCTTATATCATATATCGAATACCTATTTTACTTTCCCTATTCTGAAGAAATCTTAGATGTGTGTCATGACATAAACAAGAATTAAAATATTCCCTAGGGTACCAGGACTGGGATTTAATGAGCAAAAGTATGTGAGAAAAGGGAGTCTGATCACCCTCATTAGATGAAAGGCTCCCCAGGAACGAATCTGGTCCAAGCTACATGTCTGAGTATAGAAGAACCTGGAGAGATGCAGTAGCCCAGTTCCTCTGGATGCAGCAGGGATTTATCAAGGTTAGATTTACAAGGGAAAAAACACATACAAATTGAGAAATAATGCACCAAGGTAAGGTAATTAGAAGTTTCAACAAGTCCCAAATAAGTGAACTTTCAAACTTTTGAAGTTATATTTGACCCTGCTAATTTTCTAGGTCTACCTAGGCTGATGGATCTCTTTAGCCCAAGATCTCCACTTCATCACCCCATCATTGTCCCACTCCTAGTAACTCCCAATGAGAATGGCTCTTGAGCTCCAGAAGACCTCCACCCATTTGAGGTTGATCTAAGTACTCAATGTGGAACTCAGAGATCCATTACATAATCTCAGCTAATCAGTAAGTCTTCTGATTACATGGTCAGGCTGTATGGGTTCCATCCACATTCCTGTATCATCACTGACTAATTTATCCTTATTTTCCCTTCCCCCATCTTCCCTCAAGCAAAAAAATGCACACAGCCAAAAAACAAGGAAAGACAAAACCAGTAAAGACTGGGCTCCTCTCACTTTCAAAATAGAACATAACTGAGAGTCTGGAACCCAAATGACTCCATTTTCCAGGCTTTATCCCTCTCTCCACAACTCTAGTCATAGACCTACATGCCTTCGTCAAGGTCAGGTGGGATGAGAGGTGGAGCATCTTTCTAGGGTATGACCCCAGAATGAAACAAGACTGATAGATGTCAAAGGTCATCTGGTTAGTCTCTCCAGTCTTACAGATGAGGAAACTGAAGTCCAGAGAGGTTAAATGACCTGCACTAAATGATATCTTACCTAACCTAGGAAGTCCTCCTTGTTGTGGGAGGGAAGCAGAGAATTCTTCCTTGCCTCCAAAAAGATGGGGAGACCACATTTTAGTCTCTCCTCAGGCTTCAACACAGAGGAAAGAAAGCTGGATAGGAAGTGGTCTTATAAGCCTCTGCAGCCCTTCTCTCCTGGGTTTGAGCTGAATTGGACTGAATCTAATGGATTTAGGTCCAAAGAGCCCATCAGAGCCTGGTCTTGTCTGACTCTTTCCTCTACCTTTTTCCTAAATGCCCTGTCAGTGGAAACCTTACAGGCAGTATTGATGTGGTCTGTGTCAAGAGAGTATCCCATCTCTATCTCAGCCTACTCAGATCACGTTGGAGGGCAAGCAGGAGATTAGAGAGGAGAGTATAAATCTCTTAGTAATCTGTGGTTTTTTTTATTCCATTGGACATAGTGGAGAATAAACCACAGAGTGGGGGAGCTGGGAAGAAAAGCATGCTTGTGGGCATAGCCCTACAATGATGCTTTTGCTGGTGTGGAGGTGACTCCAGAATGGTGAAAGCTGTTCTTGGCTGAGAGCAGGCTCTGACTGGTTCTAACTGGAAAGGCTAGATATCTGTATCCATCCATGGCTGAGTTGACAGTTTGTGTATCTGTTCTCTAATACCTCTATCCATCTATCTATCTACTATCTACTATCTATCTATCTATCTATCTATCTATCTATCTATCTATCTATCTATGTATCTATCTATCTATCTATCTATCTATCTCTGTCTGTCTACCTATCTGTCTATGTGTGTATGTATCTAAATGTGTGTATGTATCTAAATATATAATATATTAGTGCATTTGCATATATTTGTTTGCTTGTTGTTGCCCCCCCTTAGTTTATGAGCTCCTTGAGGGCAGGGACTGTCTTTTGTCTTCTGTATCCCCAATGCTTAGCACAGTGCCTGGAATACAGTAGGTGCTTAATAAATGTTTATTGACTGACCTTCTTTTCCTCCTTCCCATAAAAACTTATGTGTATTATGTTCCAGCTCTGTAAGGTAATCCTTATAAATTAATTTGTGGTGATGCTTTAGTGGGTGGTATGATCCAAGGGTTCTCTGTCCCAATGGGTCTCTCTTCCAAGTAATATGTGTGAGATACAATGTCTTAATACATAGGAGTTTTCTCTAACGGAAGGTATTTTAGGCAGTTGGATGGGACAGACAAAGTGGGCTGAGAAGGGCCTTTTAATGCAGCTGTACCAGAGGAAGAGTTTCTCCCCATCATCTCACCCCCTCCTGCCTGTGTGAAGGACCAGCCCAAGCTGGGAAGGTCAAGATGAGGATAAGAAACCTGGTACAGACAGGCTGTGTTTTCTTTACCTGTTTCTGGACTGGGGGAAGGCTCCTTACAGCCCAGTCAGGTAAACAGCAGCCACTGGCAGGAGTTCTCTTTCTCACTGGATTGTCTGACCCTTTCAAGGCCAAAACCAACACCAAGTGGATTCCGGAGGCATGAGTACCGCCCACTGTCTGGGCTGCTCGTCTTGGGCTAGCTGGTTGGCTCTTGGCCTTTTCTCACTCTCTTCCCCCTCCTCTTCAGTCTTCCTTTTCTTATTCTCACTCCTTCTCTTTATATGTCTCCCTCCCTTTCCTCCTCCTCCTCCTTCCCCCTCCTCGTTCTCCTCTTTTTCCTCCTCCTCTTCTCCTCCTCTTCCTTCTTGTAGTTGTTCTCTTCCCCCCCTTACCTCCCCATCTCTTTCTATCTGAATCCTAACTCTGTTTTCATATACCCTCCTAATATACTTGAGAATGAAAGTGGGAAAGAAGTGGGGTGGGTGAGACAGGATAACTCCCAATTTTATAAACATTTGAGAGGAGAGGACTAATAGTTTATCTAAGGTCACAATTACAGAGAGTCAGACCTAGGAACACTGGCAAGGAAAGTCAAAATGAAAAGAAAAAGGAGAACAAGAGAGGGAGAAAAGAAAAGAAAATCAGAGGAATAGACAGAGAGACACACAAACCAGACAAGCTATCAAGTTGATTAAATCCAACAAGCGTTTACTGGGTACCTTCTTCTATGAGTTAGGCACTGTGTGTTAGCGCTGAAAATAGAGAGACTCAAAACAGTCTGATCTCAAGGTGCTTATTTCCATTGGACTTTCTCAGTCTATCTCTGTTGGGAGGGTAGGAGGGTAGGCATTATGAATAAGCAGCTAGGTTAGGATAATACATGAATATGATCAGAATAGGATATTCCCCCATACTCCTGAGTGGTTCGACACACTCCCAGAAAATCAGAATACAGAATGTAATATCTTTTTTTTCTTTCTTTTTTTTTGGAGGGCAATTGGGGTTAAGTGACTTGCCCAAGGTCACACAGCTAGTTCTTGTGTTAAGTGTCTGAGGCCAGATTTGAACTCTGGTTCTCCTGACTCCAGGGCCAGTGCTCTGTTCACTGTGCCACCTAGCCACCCCCAGAATGTAGTATCTTAACACAGCTTCCTCTCACCCTGGGATAGGATAATTTCTCCCAATCCATGGGTTTATTCTGATACGTCTGTTCTTTTTTTTTCAGCCAAAGAAAAGCAAAATTTATTAAAAGTTCATTAAAAGCTTGCCATCTTGGGTAGACTCATAAGGAGCCTCGGTATCTGTGACGCTTGCACTGGGCAAGTGGGCCAGAGCAAGCCTGTGCTAGGTGATTCTATGGCACTCTCATGCTGACATGTCTATGGGGTTCCTCCATCATACTGGGATTCTTGGAGGCACTGTCCCATTCAGAAACCAATACTTAGCATCCATCGGGGTGGCTGTGGAAGACCCTGGGATTGGAATTCCAGATCTGCAACCATCCATTTGGGAAATGTGGGAAGAAGCTCTCAATTTCAACTTTAGGCCTCAGTTTCCCTCTATAGAAAGAGGGCTGCTACTGCTGTTGCTAGGCAGTTTACTTAGGAAATGACTATCTAGATGAAGAGGGTGGGGAGAAGAGAGAGCAGTGAAATGATCCCATTATTCATTTCCAGCCCTATACATCACTAGGCCCTCCGGTGCCATGACCAGTTTTTACCCAAGATCCAGGGATGGGGTGGAGTGATGGTTATTTCAGGTAACATATCAGCACCAACAAGGCTGTCTGTCAGTCTCTGCCTTTGTCTCCCCTCCCCCAATCCAGTGAGGTGGATATGGGGGATGGGAATTCAAGCTTATGATGGGAAATATTCTGTCCACCTTCCCCCCAACCATGACTCATAGATTCGCATTGTTTTCACATCTCACAAGACCCCTTCCCCCAGCCCCCCAGGAGACAACTTTCATCTGTTCTTTTGTTTACTCTGTGTGGGGGGGGGAATATGTCCTTCCCTGACCTGCCTCCCCCCAACCCAGCTCCATCAATCCCAGGGGCTATAGACTTCCTTGCCAAGAACTGAAATGGGGGTGAGTGCGTGCCTGTGTGTGTGTGTGTGTGTGTGTGTGTGTGTGTGTGTTGGGGGGGGGGGGTTAGAAGACTTGGCCGGAAAACCAGTCTCAGAATAGCCTTGCTTTCTTCTCTCCCCACCTTAGAACAGAACCGGTGGTTGTGGGTAGGGGGAATACTGAGTGATCTCTTCCTGCTAATGGGGCTCCCTTATGAGAATCAGGATTGAGGTACTTTCAGGTCCCCAGGAGCTGGAGGGGGCTATGTGAAGGCTCAGTGAGTGGGATGGGAGGAGGTTTAGTCTCAGCCTATACAGGCTCTCATTATCAGACTGTTGCCTTGACTGCTACTGGTCTCTAACCAGTTTTTAAATTTTCTCTCTCCCTTCTAATTAATCCTTCATGTCAATACCACAAGAATCTTCTTTAGGGTCATATTCATGTCATTCTGTTCAAAAACCTTCAGTGGTTCTCCATTGCCAACCAAGTAAAGTTCCAATTCCTTTACCCAGCATTCAAGGCTCTCTGTAAGGAGGCACCACCCTACCTTTCCAGCTTTATCTTATATTAACAATTTTAGCTAGTATTAATACACCACCTTAAGATCTGCAAGCACTTTGCAAATATTATGTCATTTGATCCTCTCAACCACCCAGGGAAGCAGGTGCCATTTTTATCTGATTTCATAGATGAGGAAATAGAGGCAGAGTTTAGGAGACTTACCCAAGGTTGCAAGGCTAATGAGTGTTTGAGGCTGGATTTAAATTCAGGTCTTTCTGATCCTTGGTCTGTCAATCTCTCCATTCCTCCACCACACTGGCCCTGACTGTCTTTCTCTAACCCAGTCCACCTGCCCTCCACACTCCAGCCAAACTGAACCACTCTTGGTCCCCCACACATGCCCTATAGGAATGGGGATCTGTTTGAGGGATTCCTTCTTGGAGAAGGGATGAGGGTTACATGACCTGTAGTCGACGAATTCTATGAAGTGAACTTTGAGCCAAAGAAGAAGAGAGATCACAGGACTTGGAATGGGAATGGAAATGAAAAGCTCATCTAGGGTCACTCCCTCTTTTTATAGATAGAGAGACCTGATGGAATTTCTTTATAACCTTAGTATTTCTTTTCCTGAGATGAGTGACTTCAGGTTCATTTCTTTGGCTTTGAGGGTTAAAGGACTGGGGGAGAGGATCAGGGGTTGAGAAGAGAAGCAGGTGCGATTTTAATACCTGTTCCTTATCCTGCTTCAAAGGTTGCCAACATAAAGAACCCAAGGCCAGTGGACAAAATGTCCTAAGCGCTCAACAACTAGGTGGTGAAGTGAATATAAGCTAGGCCTGGAGTCAGGAAGACTCATCTTTCTAAGTTCAAATGCAGCTTCAGACACAGGTGTGTGATCCTGGGCAAGTCACTTAACCCTGTTTGCCTCTGTTTCATCATCTGTAAAATAAATTGGAGAAGGAGATTGGCAAACCAGTCCAGTATCTCTGCCAAGATAACCCTGAATGGGTTCACAAAGAGTGGGATACAACTGAACAACACTCAACAAAGACTTGAATTACATGAAATTACATTTCTTGCCAACAGATCTGGGAAGAGGTGGTGGAGAGAATTTGGGAGAAACAGAAAGAAGTCCTATCGACACAGCTGGGAATAAATATATAGAATTCACTATACCTTCAAAAGCCATGTAGGACGAAGACAAACAGAGGATAGAATCACAGAACTTCACAGCTGGGAGGCCCTTAGAACAGATTGTTCAAACAAAGCATTGAGCGGCAGCACTGAGGAGGGTGTTAGAATATATAACATAATAGAGAGAACAGGAATGGCCTTTAAGGACCACTTAGAGCAGTGGTTCTCAACCTTCCTAAAGCCATGACCCTTTAATACTTATCTGCGTGTGGGCGGACCCGCCTGGAGATGGATAGAAGAGTGGTGTCTCGGTTCCTAAGACTATTGGAAATATGTGTTTTCTGATGGTCTTAGGCGACCCCTGTGAAAGGGTCATTCAACCCTCAAAGGGGTCACGACCCACAAGTTGAGAACTGCTGACTTAGAGGGACAGCTAGATGGCACAGTGGATAAAGCACCAGCCATAGAGGCAGGAGGACCTGAGTTCAAATCTACCCTCAGATGCTTACTATCTATGTGGCCTTGGGCAAATCACTGCCTGCCTGCCTACAAAATAAAAAAGAGGACCACTTAGAGATATCCTCATTTTAGAACTTTGTATCTTAGAATCTCGAGTTTCCTTCGAAACTCAGATCAAACTATGTCTCCTACATGAGATCTGTCCTTATTTCTTTCCTGCCTTCTTCCCCCCAATGCAGTACCTTTCCCCAACTCTGAAATTACTTACCTTCTACTTGGTATTTATTTTGTATTTCAACTATATACGTACATGTTCTTTCCCTGATAATATGTAAGCTCCACAGGGGCAGGGATTGTTTAATTTTGATCTTTGTATCTCTAGTATCTAGCCAATGACTGGTACATCATAAATGCTTAATGATGCTTGTTGATTCATGGGAAAACTGAGACCTGAAGGTAGAAAATGACTTGCCCTATGTCACAGAGGAAGTTGAGGTGCTGAAACCCAAGTCTCTTGACTTCCAGAATGCAATAGGGAGATAAAGGATAAAATCCTTTAAAAAAAAAAATCTGAAAAGCCAACCCCTGTAATTAATGCAATAAAGCCTCTCCAGTAGACTACTAGTCCTCCCTGATCAGCAGCAACCCACTTTGGAATGGGATTTGGCATCAGGTTACGGATGAGATTAAGAGGCCTCCCTTGATGTCACCAGGAAGCAGCTGATTTGAAATGTGATCAATGGAAAGTAAGCTGTACCCTTAGGAGGTGTGACAGGTTATGAAAGTGAGGTATGTTGAAATGAGAAAGGGGGGATGGTATACTGATAGGAGCAAGCAGAAGAAGAGTGGTCTTTGGGCTGTCATGGCCTGTTGTGCCCTCCTGGTTCACTTCTAAGCTCTCCCTCTACCACCATCCCTCAGTAATCCTTCTTACTTTGAGGTTCACTCAATCAAGATTTAATGACTTTTGGCTACCAACTTCCAGGACACTTTCCCTTCTTTACTCAACAAATTCAGCACTTGCCTCACAATCTTTTTCTTCTCCCCAATTCCTCCTCCAATACTAAGGGACTTCAGCATACATACTGACACTCCCTCAAACACCCCTAAACTGACAGTTTCTCAATTTGTTCATTTCCCATGTCCTATTTCTCCACTCCACCTTAGCTTCAAAGATGGTTATACCCTTTCCCATAAATGTATCGTTTCCACCTTCATGAACTCCAAAAATATCATGATCTGACCACAGTTTATTGTCATTCCACTTGTCCTTTGATTTGCAATCCCAAACCCTGTTCTTTGTCCTCACTGTCCTTCACCCCATGCATTGGCTACATTCTTCCCTTCCCATCTTCACCCTTGGTAAACCAATACAATTCTACCCTGTCATCTTCTTTCAAAGTCCTTTGCTCCCCTATGCTAAGGAAGATCTTGTCCTGCTAAGCTTCAATCCTGGATTGTTCCCACTCTCCATTGCCTCTGTTCTTACTCACACATGCTGAACAAAGATGGCCAGAATCACAAAACTATGATGACAGTGTCCATTACAAATTTATTTATAGAATCTCACTGCAGCAAAACAATCCTTTTATGCCTCCCTGATTGACTCACTATCCCACTCACTACACAGGTGGCTTCATCCTTCCTTGAACTTCCCACCCTCTCAGCTTGCCTCATTGCTGCTGTTCAGTCAGTCAGTCATGTCCAACTCTTTGTGACCTTGTGGACCGTAGCTCTCCAGGACCTTCTGTCCTCCACCATTTCCCGAAGTTTGCACAAGTTCATGCTCATTACCTCCATGACGCTATCTGTCTCATCCTCTGCCATATCCTTCTCCTTTCACTTTCTTTTTTTAAATTATTTTAATTATTTTTTTCTTTTCTTTTGTTATTTTATTTTCTTTTAATTTTTTATCTCTCCTTTCACTTTGAATCTTTCCCAGGATCAGGGTCTTTTCCAACAAGTCCTGCCTTCTCGCTATGCAGCCAAAGTATTTAAGCTTCAGCGTCAGTATTTGTCCTTTTTCAGTCCCCCTTAATTCTAGTACCTTCCCTCTGTTGATTATTTCCAATTTATCTTGTCTATATTTTGTTTGTATGTAGTTGTTTTAATGTTGTTTCCCCCACTAGAATGTGGGCTCCTTGAGAACAGAGACTCTATTTTGCCTTTCTTTATTAATGTGCTTTTAATGCTATATGGCATACAGCAAGAGTTTAATAAATGTTAGTTGACTGATTGACTATAAACCCTGTTGGTTCTCTCTCTTTGGTTTTTCAATGTTACTCCCTCTCTTCCAGAACTGGATTTCCCCACAAGTTAGCTCTACTTTGCAAGAGAATATAGGTTACTCAATAACCCCTAAGATAATCAAAATTCAACTCTTTTTTCCCTTGGCTATTTAATAGTTTTAAATTTCTTTTTCAAACTACAAATCATTATGTAGAAATATACAATGTGTCAAAATGGCAAAAGGAAAAGTTACAAAAATCTTAAAATTTTAACTAATTCTCACCTTCTAAGCAGATGTAAAGAGAACTAAGCCTTCATTTTGCTTAGTTCCCCCTGTTGATACTGATCTTCTACCCTCCAGATCTTGTCCCCAGGAGTTAGTTGGCCCGATCTTTCTCTTCCACGGATGCTAATCCCACTGTGGGTTTTCTTTTGTTGTTGTTCAGTCATTTCAGTTGTGACTGACTCTTAGAGACCTCATTTAGAATTTTCTTGGCAAAAATATTGAAGTGATTCCTTTTCCAGCCCATTTTACAAATGAGGAAACTGAGGCAAACAGGATGAAGTGACTTACCCAAGGTCACATGGCTAGTAAGTATCTGAGGCTGGATTTGAATTCAAGAAGATGAATCCTCCCGATTTTAAACCCAGCGCTCTATCTGCCGTATCACCTGGCTGCCCGTATTACGGTACATTGTGTATATTGGTCACTTGGTGCTTCTGCAGGTCATACAGATCTTCCTTTGTTTCTCTGAATTCTCATATTTACAGCCCCTCAAGGTGACAGACTTTTATTACATTGTCAAACTCCTATGTTGATCCATAGTTCTCAGTGTCTGGTTCTTTGCTAACATGAGTGTTGTTAGGAACATTTTGCATGTATATGGGGTTTATCTATGTTTGATCTCCTTGGGGTACATACCAAGCAGAGAGGCCATAGGTTCAAAAGATATGTATACTGAGTGGGAAATTATTGTCCATTCATTTTTCAATCACATTTTTCAATCATGTCTGACTCTCCATGACCCCATTTGGGCTTTTTTTTTTTTTTTTGGCAAAGGTCCTAGAGTGGTTTGCCATTCTTTCTCTAGTTCATTTTACAAATGAGGAAACTGAGGCAAACAGAGTTAAGTGACTTATCCAGGGTTGCACAGCTTTTAAGTCTCTGAGGCCAAATTTGAACTCATGAAGAAGGATTTTCCTGACCCTAGGTCTGGCACTCTACCCACTGAACCACCTAACCATTCAAACTAGTCTTTCCAAGTCTTCCAAGAAGTTTTCCCTAATTAGCACTCCAGCTCTCTTTCTATTCATTGCCATACTTTTTGAGTTTGCTCCTTCTTCTCCTTTCATTTCTGAATGAAAGAGAATGCTCTTTCTCTTCCCTTCCTGTCTCCCTCTTCCTCCCTCTATCTCTCTGACTGTCTCTGTCTCTGTATCTCTCTCTGGTTCCTCCATTCCTTCCTCCCCGCCTCCCCATGCACTTCCACAGAAATTCCTTGAGGGTTTTATAGCCAAGGTCAAAAGCTCATGGGGTCAGATAGCAAAAGCTGGGACCTTAGAGACCATTTGGTTCAACAGATTGGGCTTATCAGGGCTTTGGGGCTGCTTTAGAATCTGTTTCCCAATCCCAGCTTTGAATGTTTGTCTTCTTTTCTTGGAGAAGGTCTTCTTTGTTCCAAACACAGCACAACTACCTCTTTCTACATGAAGCCTTTCTTTCTTTTATACCCCCAGCTGATACTGCCTTCCTTCCCAAACTACTTTGTGTATGTGTGTATACATATGTTTGAAATATATATATGTATATATATATTTATATCTATAATATCTATATATATAAATATCTATATATATAAATATATATAGATAGATACATATGTATCTATATTTATAATACACACGTCTATACATTATGTGGCATATACACATGTATGTTGTGCATACACACACATACACACTCTGTATGTACTTATGTACATACTTTTCCTGTTAAAATGGAAGCTCTCTCAGAGTAGAGAATGTTTCTCCCTTTGTATGTCTATCCTTGGCCCATAGTAGGTACTACATAAACAATTGCTGATTAATCCTTATCTGACCCAGCTGTCTGGTAGGAGAAAGAAGAGTGCTAGACCTGGATGGAATTAGAAAGGCCTGGGTTTGAATAACATCTCAGACACTTTTTAGTTTTGTAACCTTTAACAAAACCTCTTTGCCTCAGTTTCTTCCTCAGTAAAATGAGAGGGTTTGATTGGATGACCTCAGAGTTCCTTTCTAGCTTTAAATCTTGCTTTTTATGAAGCCTAGAGGCCAGGCAGGGATTAGTGACAGGGATAACGAGAGAAGACTTTCATTCCATTGGTTCTGAGATGCATTAGAGCAGTGGTTCTCAACCTGTGGGTTATGTTCAATTTAAATACATCCTATATATCAGATATTTACATTAAGATTCATAACAGTAGCAAAATCACAGTAATAAAGTAGCAATGAAAATAATTTTATGGTTGGGGGTCACCACAACATGAGGAACTGTATTAAAGGATCTCGGCATTAGGAAGGTTGAGAACCAATGCATTAGAGGGACAATGAAAAACTTCAGGCAGAAGTAAGTCTGGGGAACAGCTGGGCCCCTCCCTTTCTGGAGCCTTTCCTTTATAATCCAATTTTTTCCTTAGTTCCTTGAGTGGGAACCCTGTCCAGAAGCTGTGGAGGCTCTGCCTGTAGATCACAACACAGGAGGCCTCCCAGAACTCCCTGCCCCTGAGCCCCCTGCCACCCAGTCCTTGTAATGAAATGGCTGGCAGTGCAAATTGGACGTGGATATTAATAGGTGATTGCTTCTTCGGTGAGTTTGCTAACACCCACACACCCACACATAACACAAAGCTCCCAAGCTGGGCTTCGGATGGACACCTCTGGGAGGTGAGTGGGGTGGAGCCTAGCAAATGATTCATTTGATTTGTGGCCAGCTCAGTGGAGTCAGCAGCTTGGGCTTACTAGACAGGTTTGAGTAAGTCTTTTCCAGTCTTCCAAGAAGCTTTCCCTAATTAGCACCCCAACTCTCTTTCTATTCATCACCATATTCATCACTTCACACTTCTTGAGCTTGCTCCTTCTTCTCATTTCATTCCTTCCTCAATCTCTTCCCTTCCCGTCTTTCTCTGTCTCCCTCTATTTTCTCTCTGACTGTCTCTGTCTCTCTGGTTCCTCCGTTTCCCCCAGTCCCTACGTACTTCCACAGAAGTTCCCTGAGGGTAGAAACCAAATCTATTAATCAGATAATGTGCTCCCAAAGATTGAGAACTGTGCCTTTTCCTTCCTCTGCTCTGCAGATAGCAGGTGTCCAGGACAGTGTGTGAATAGCCTGACTAGTCAATCTTATTTTGTGGGAAAGGGAAAGAAACTGCCTGGTTGTCTTTCTTTTAAAACACTTTCCATTTATATTATGGTATTGATTTGTTGAGAAAGTTGGACCAGATGACTTTTTATTGTTATTTTGTTTAGTCATGTCTGTTCTTCATGACCCCATTTGGGGTTTTTTTGGCAAAGACACTGGAGTGCTTTGCCATTTCCTTCTCCAGCTTGTTTTACAGTTGAGGAAACTGAGGCAAGCAGGGTGAAATGACTTGCTCAGAGTCACACAGCTAGTAAGCATCTGAGGCTAGATTTGAACTCGGGAAGAGGAGTCCAGTGCTCTACCCACTGCTGCCACTGGGCAGGTTAATATCTAGAAATGATTTTGATGTAAGAAAAAAGGCATTAATAACAAAATTTATTGTGAAGAAGAAAGAAGGAAGAGAGGAAAGAGGAGAAAGAGGGAAAGAGAAACAGGAGAGAGGGGAAAAGGAAGAGAGAAGGAGGAGGGAGAGAGACATAAAGAGACAGAGAAAGAAGACAGAAGAGAGACAGAGACAGAGAGGAGAGAGACAATAACAGAGAGAGAGAGAGAGAGAGAGAGAGAGAGAGGGAGAGAGAGGGAGAGAGGGAGAGAGAGAGCATCAGAGTGTGGGTGAGAAGCAAAGAAGTAATTGCTGTCAGGACAAAGAGAGGTGGAGAGAGCCCAGGTGTGTTCTTCCTCTCTCGAGGCAAGGACCGCAACCTGGTTGTTCTGCTCTTACTCAAGAACTAAGCACCACCCAGGCAGCAGTAAGTGCCCTCCATCTAAACTGGAACACAAACAAGTGGGCATCGCTCGCTCTTCAGCTCCTTGGAGCAGTCTTTTTTTTTTGTCTTCTGCCTAGCACATTATCTGGCACACAGTAGATGCTTAACATATGTCACTGAATTTAATCCCACTGGAGGCAGAGAGTCCTTGTTCTATTCCCATCTCTGCCTAGAGATCACAGGTGATCATGGATGGGCAGGTCGTAACTTCCCACGCTTTAGTTTCTTCATCTGCAAAATAGGAGTGACTCACCCTGGAACTAATGCTATATAATCCTAGCTGGTCTGTGGGTATCTAGCCTCTTCCTTTTCTAATCCATCTTCTGTGTTGCCCCATGAATCTTGCCAAAATACCACTTTGATCTTTGCTGCCTTGCTCAAGAACTAAGAAGGGCTCCCCTTGGCCAGCAGGATCGATTCCCAGTTCCCCTATTTGGGATTCCAAGATGCTGGATCATCTGGCTCCACCTTCCTACAGAACTTTATCCTCCACTAGTTCCCTGATCTCTACTCTGCCCAATCCCAGTTTTCTCTGAACACACCTTTTTCAATTTAGCTTATCTTACAGAAAATGGGAAGCCTTCTTCCTTGATTTTCCAGATACTGATGCTGATGGAAAGAAAGCCCTTTGAGGGAAAGGACTTTTCATTGTTGTTGTTGTTTGGTATCTGAGCACCTCTTACAAAGTAGGAGCTCCTCAAGCAGTTGTTGACAGATGAGTCCTACCCAATTCCTATGGTGCAGGTTGTTAGTGCTATTTTTTAACCCAGCTCAAACAAGTAGCCTTCTCTAGTTTCCCTAAGCTAAAAGTGATTTTGTACCTTCTCATGCATGTTCACACTTTACGTTGGTAATTTGGGCACGTGCATCCCCCCTCCAAACCCAGGTCTTGTTGAGGGCACACAGTAGGTGCACAATTTTGATACATTTTGGCATGCCACACCTCTACATTCTGCAACACTCCTACATTCCATACCCTCATTTTGCCTACTGTTGGCACCCAGAAGGTCTCCCACATTCTTTTAATTCTCAGCTCCCTCCAAAGGTCATCTCATCCCTGGCTATAGGTTCATAGGTTTTCCAATCTTCCCACCTGAACCCCTATTTGGCAAACACCAGGCTTAACTGTCCACCTCATTTTTTTTATTGCAAAAATGTTAAAATAAATTACACTTGACATTGACTCTGCCAATATTTACATACAGTGTGTTCGATTCCAGGACAGTGATAGGCAAAGAATCATAGAATGAAGAAACTGTCATGAATAGCAATCATATGAAAAGATAAGGACACTCCTTCCCATCCCCCTCAAACACTTGGAGGTGAGGGTAGGTTCGGGGGTGGCATTCGAGGCTCCACAGAACAGGGAGCTTCTAGTCCATTCACTCCCCATGATGGTTCACATTTCTATGGTGCTTCCAGGTTTACAAAAATCACATTCTTCACAAAAACCCTGTGAGATGGGTAGTGCTACTATTAATAACTCCCTTTTACAGTTAACTTGAGCAGCTGAGTCCAAGCCACTTGCACAGGATCTCACTGATAAGTTAGGGAGGGGGATTTGAACCCAGGTCTTTCACATTATCACGTCCATTTTTTCCACTACAAGACACTATCTTCCCCACAGATGGACCTGGGGGGACACTCTTGGAGTATTCAATCAAAGCCCCCCTGGACATTTGCTGGTGACCTGTAGGAAACTGGATCAACCACAGTTTCAAGTGGAGATAAAAACTAAAAATTAGCCCTGGAAGGTAACCAGGGAGAGGAAGATAAAACCAAGGTGGCCAAGATGGCCACTCAATCTCCTAACATGGGACACTGGCTGAGGCCCTGAGCCATGGGGAAAGGAGGAAAGCGGGGAAGGGGTCCTCCACTTTTTCTATCGAAGATAGCTTAAGACTCACTGACTTGTCATATGTGTTCTCAGGGCAACCAGAATTTTCCCCTTACTTTTGGAATTGGATTAAAGATACCATCAGTAGCCAACCACAGACTCCAGATATATAGATACATACATTTTTTTAATTGCAAAAAAAATTCTTTTAAAAGTAATAGAAAAATAAAAATAAAAACTACCCACAGAGAGCAGAACAGATCTGCCCCAGGGAGACATTGCACAGATAGTATCCAGCCCTGCCCTCTCCTCTCCCTTCAATCCTAAAACAAAGGGAGAATAGTTTTTCTTTATAATTTTGTATTCTGGCCAGGTTTCCCCAAGCTTCTATAAGAAAAATTAAAATAGCAGCTGGGGATTCCAGGTAAGTTGTAGGAGGCACAGCCCTCCTAGGTCTCTTAATATGCACACATTGGAGCGAAGATCATTGTCAACTGTTGATTGGGAGATGTGGGAGGCAGAAGGAAGGCCAGGAGGCCTGAGCAATGCAATGCTCCCTCCTCTTTAATTGACCCACTTCTTCATCAAATGCAGTAAGGTAAGTATGGGGGGGGGGGTCACCAAAGTCTTTGTTCTAGGGAGATTCCTGAAGGAAGCCAGGTTCAATGAGTTAGAGACTTCAGAGAAAGGCCATCAGGAAGAAGAAGGGAAAATTCATGCTAACGCTCTGTTGAGGGCAGTTAAATTCCAGGGGGCACATGGAGTGTATACTGTCACCTAGAGACTTTATATTAATCCAAGGAAATGGGTGAGGTGGAATCTCCACCTTCCCCCAACCCCAAGAGTTTTGGCCTATGTAGCCCATCTGGTTCCTGGCCAGAGAATGACTTGTTTCTCTGGGTTAGCAGAGGGGAGGGAAGGGAAGGTCTTGGGGGTACACAGAGCTAAAGACATGACCCAAGGTCCTCCTCTTCCATCAGAAACCTCAAGCTAGTCCACAGCAAATCTCCAAAACAGGAAGGGATACCTGAAACAGGTCCCAGTCCTTCTTATCCACTGAAGCACAAGTCCTTGAGGGTGGGACATAATCCCCGCTTTGCCACTCTGTCCATGAGAAGGGCCTGAGTGCCAAAGATGGAGGGGGCAAGATGCAGACCACTGCCTCCTGGAAATGTGTGTGTGTGTGTGTGTGTGTGTTTGGTGGTGGTGGTGAAGAGGACAAGGGAAGGGGAGCCAAGATACTTGGAAAAAGCAAAGCCACAAGGAAACACATGGGTCTGTCTAGAAGAGCTCTTAGACCAAGCCAAACTTAATCCCATTATATAGGTGATAAAATTGAGACTGGAAGGGAAATGATTTGCCTGATGTCACTTACGTAACTGAATGGCAAAAGCTGGCTCCAAATTCAGACAACATCCCACTATTCCACACTGCTCTCTGTCCTGCCCCACCTGCTTCTCCCTGAAGGGCTAAGAGTCTAGAACAGGGTAAACTGTGCTGACCCTAGACCTAGCTAGCCCACCCCCTTCAGTGACTCTTGCACAAAGGATCACTTTGGGGAAGTCTTGGTTTGGCCTGTCTTCATTAAATACGGGCAACAGGGCCTGTGGGGCCCATGGGATGGGTCTGGTTACCACTGGGAGTGTTTCAGTGTGGATTCTGTATTGGACCAGTTGACCTTCATCTTCTCCAAACCCCTTTTCTCATTAGAATAGGGGGTTTCTTACCTGGGGTCCGTGAACTTAAAAATATATATGTGATATCTATTTCAATATTGTAATTGGCTTCCATTGCAATTCTACATATTTTATTTTATGCATTTAAAAAGATTATTTTAAGTAGTCTATAGATTTCACCAGACTGCCCAAGGGATCCACGATGCACAAAAAGGTTAACCCCTGCATTAGAGTATTGGGGTGGGATGGTGAAGAGGAGCTTGGGAAGAAGCAGCTTGGAACAGATATAGGGTCTGTTTCCCTAGCATCCTTATATACCCCACCCCTACCACTTGCTTACATACTAACCTGTCTCATTAATAATCTCATCTGTGTTCGTGTGGAATCCCCAAATTGACCTTAAGTCATTTTGAAGACAAGGACAGACTGTCTCCAGTGCACTGCCTTTCAGATTTGAGTCCTGCTGCTGGGCAACATACTAAAATTTCAGTCCATATCGGTTGAATTGAGCCTTCTCTATACAGATCCTCCCAGGACAGAAGATCCTGTCAATACCCCAAAACTTCCTGCTTTTTTATAGGTCTGACCATCTATAGACCTTGTCTGGCCCCAGTATTGTCTATACTCCATCAAAATTACAAATGTAGTAAAAATAAAACAAAACAAAAAAAACCAAAAATCATCTTTCAGGAACCGAACCTCTACCAACTTCCGGGATCACATCTGTTCAGTCATGTCACCAAGGGGGAATGTGGAAACAGTCAGTCCTGAAGTGGGCAGCAGTGAGGGGAGCATGAGTGCTTAGTGGCATCTGCCCAGAGGGGATGGGAGGACAAAGGGTCCCCTTTTCTATCCCAGTTCAAGGGTTCAGGAATCTCAGCCATCACAGGATAACCCTGAAGGTAAGGTGAGGGGAAGGAGGAGGCTGTAGGATTTGTAGGATAGGGCAAGGGGCAGAGAGGAGGGCCTCACGTGCCTCTGGGACTGTTGACTTTATTATATTCGTTCATCAACTGTTCATAAGGCACAGAGAGTTCAGATTCTGTGCTGGTAAAAGTGGAGTCATCGGAGGATGGGAACTCCCCCAGGTTCAGTGGCATCTCTGCCTCAGCCTCCTCCACATCTCCCTGCTCCTCCCCTTCCTCCCCAGCTAAGTTGTCATCCAGAGAGGATTTAGAAGTGTCCTCATCTGAGAGGCCTCCTTCCTCATTCACAAAGGTGATGTTGGCATTCTCAAAGATCAGTGGGCGGCAGTCCCGGGCATCCCATGCTTCACTCTCTTCCTCACTGATTCGGTCCAGCTGGTTGACAAACACAGTTGAGGTGGTGTTGATGTTGTCACTGGGGGGACCCTCTCCAGCATCCCCACCCTGAGACCTCGAAACATGGCCTTTCAGCCTCAGCGTCTGGGATACTTCCTCATAGCTGGGTACACGGGTTTTGGTATAGATTGCTATTGGACCCACAGGAGCAGCCGGGAGGGCAGGCCTTCCACTCTCAGGTCTCACTGCTCTCTCTCCACCTCCCCCACTTGTCTTCAGACCCTTCTTCCCAATCTGCTTGATAAGGTCATTGTAGGTCTCCTCCTTCTTGGACAAGAAGCTGAAAATATTGACGTCCTTGACGCCTCCTCCAGATGTCATCTGCAGGCTTTTCTTGGAGTGGGGGGAGCTTTCAAAGGACTCTTTCCGCCTCCGCCGACGTTTCTTGATGGCTTTGTGGACTTCCACAAACATGCTCACCTTCCAGTTCACAAACAGGGACAGCCAGGCTAGCCCTAGGTAGATCCATAGCTCGACAAAGTATCGGTAGAGAGGATGGTAGTTGGCATCAGGATTGACCCCTGGGAGAAGAGACAGAGACACACAAATGTCAGACAGAAAAAGCAGCCTTATCACCAGATTATAACTTAGAACTGTAATGGAGATCACCAAGCCCAATTCTCTTCCTTTTACAGATGAGGAAACTGAAGCAGAGTTTAAGTGACTTGTCTAGGGTCACAAAGCTAGTAAAGGTTTAAGGCAGGATCTGAACCCAGGTTTTCTTGATACCAAGTTTAGTGCTCCATTCTTTGTACCATCTGGCTACCTTTAGGTTCAAAGACCAAACCTCTATGTCTCATCCATAAGCGAGAAAGAAAGAAATTTACATACTTAAGGGGAGGGTAGTGAAGTGGAGAGGACATGAGACTGGAGTGTTGGAGTACCTTGTCACAGCCTCCCTGCATGACCTTGAGCAAATTACTGCATTCTGGGTCTCAGTTGTCAAGAGAGAAGCACAAGGCTGATTAAGCAAAACTTCCCTGTGTCCCTTCCACTTTTGATTTATGTGATTTTCTCATCCTAAGAGCCATGCCTGGGCATCCTAGGGTTTAGATGAGTCAAATGATATGTATGAATACAAAATGGATTGCAAAAATCTATGGATAATATCAAACCACCCTAACAACTTGACCTTTGTCCTCCACCTCAAGCTAAGCCAAGAATATGAAAAATTTTTTTTTGATAAATTATCTCTATGCTGAGCACCTGAGCAAAGATCTTGTATATTCACATATCTTAGGTCTGGAAAGATCACCAGCCACTGTCCAGTACAGACCTTGGTGGTCCCCAAAACATTTTCAGTGGGCTCATGGAGTTGGAATCAATAGACATTTTTGCCTATTAAAATACTCTTGCTTTCCCAACTATCTATCTATTGGAATCTGGATTTTTCTTCATACATTTCAACCAAAACAACTTCCTAAAAGATTGAATGCAGAAGAAGATAGGAGATTCCAATCATTTTCTATTAAGCCAGATATGAAAGAGATTTGTACAAATACATAAAAAAGAATACCACCCTTCTTGATACATGGGTTTTGGGAGAGAATTATTTTTATTAAAAATTATTACTTAAGTTAATGTTTAATGGGCTTATTGTAATTTTAAAATTAATCAAATAAATGTTTTAAAAATTTATCAATTTTCACTTCTGGTAAATACTGATAGATATAATGGACAAAAACAAGAGCTCTTTGGGATCTTCAATAATTTTTTAAAGGAGTATAAAGGGGTCCTGAAACCAAACAATTTGAGAACTATGTATGTAGGTATCAAGCCGTACCTTAACAAGAATCTCCTCTCTAACATAACCAACAGGTGGTCCCTCAGACCTGCTATCTCCGATGGCAGCACATTTCACTTTGGTATAAAAGAGAATTGCTAGAACCTTATCATTAGGCATTTGTCCCTGACATCAAACCTAAGTCTGGCTTCTGGGGCCAAAGAGATTAGATCAAATCTCTTCCACTACAGGAGGGTCCTTCAGCACTTCTTGAGTTCTCCAGGTTAGCTCTCCTCAGTCTCTTTGATCAGTTCTTAACATGGCAGACAGCCTTTTACCATACTGGTTACCCTCTAGAGCAGCAGTTCTCAACCTGTGGGTTGCAACCCCTTTGGGGGTCAAACGACCCTTTCAGAAGGGTCACAGAGGTTGCCTGAGACCATAGGAAAACACATATTTCTTATGGTCTTAGGAACGGAGACAGCGCTCTTCTATTTGTCTCCAGGTGGGTCTGCCCACATGCAGATATGCCCACATATGAGTATTAAAAGGTTGGGGAATTAGGAAGGTTGAGAACCACTGCTCTAGAGACTTTCCAGCTCATCACATTCCCATCCATCCACAAACATTTTGAACCTTGTCCTCCCAGAACTTGCTCAGGTTCTTGCTCTTCTCCTTCTGCAAGCTTCTTACCTCCTTCAAGACATGACTGGAAGGACCTGACTTCAAATCCGGCCTCAGACACTTAACACAAAAAACTAGCTGTGTGACCCTGAGCAAGTCACTTAACATCAACTGCCTTACCTTCCCCCTCCAAAAAGCAAAAAAAGAAAGAGAGACATGATTGGAGACTCCAAAAAAAAATCCTCTCCTAATTAGTCTCTACCTGACTTTGATGATCTTTGCCCCAAGTCCCCTCTTACTACCTTAATTTCCTTCTAGATCAGTGGTTCTCAACCTTCCTAATGCCACAACCCTTTAATACAGTTCCTCATGTTGTGGTGACCCCCAACCATAAAATTATTTTCATTGCTATTTCATAACTGTAATTCTGCTACTGTGATGAATCTATCTGATATGCAGGATGTATTTTCATTGTAACAAATTGAACATAACCCACAGGTTGAGAACTGCTGTTTTAGATGTATCTGAACCTACTAATATCTATTTTTTTTGTTGCTGTTAAATGTGTAAGGGTCCTACTTCCCCATTAGCCTGTCTCCAGTAAGTGACAATCACACACAGGCTGTGGGGTCCTTTCCAAGCATCTCACTATACAGCAAACATGGTTTTCCATCAAAGCGTATTAAACGTTTAGCTACCTGAAGATGAGAATTAGAGCGAACATTTTTTTAATTACATTTTTTTTTCAAGTATTTATTCTTTCCCTCCCCCAAGATCCAAAAATAAAATGCCTGTGACAGTCAGTCAACAAGCATTTAAGGATTTACTATGTGTCGGGCATTTTGCTAAGCTCTGGCTACCCACACATACATGGCCAAGTGAAGTAAATTCAAGTTGGCACAAACTTAAAATCTGAGGTCCATTCTAGCAGTGAAACTCAGTGACTCTGTGCTTCTTTTTTCATCCCTTCTTAGTACTCATCCCTCATCCCTGGGCTGGTTTGGTATTAAGCACTGCCTAGGACACTGCAGAAGGGAATTCCTGTTTGGGTATGGGTTGGACTAATTGCCTTTGAATTTCTGTAGAAGCTGTGACTCAGCTGGCTTATTCCTGTCACCCAGACACCTAAAACTACCCGTTTACAAAGAAGATTAGTGTGTAATATTCCCTTTTTCTTTTCCCCATTCCTCCCATCTTTGTCTTCTTCAGTGTTCTACATAATGGCCCTGTAGAAAGGAACTCATATTGGAAGAAGCTGAGATGTCTACCCACTTACAAAGAAAAGAGATAAGTCACAAATGGAGACTCAACTCAGAAAAACAAGCAATAAACAGATAAGATTAAAAACATTTCTTGTACAGGACAAGGGTCAAGTACATCAGGTGGCAGGCACTATAGAGATTTCCTGTTGAGACAAAATGGCCTGGAGCCTTATCACCTGTCTGGATTTGTCTAGAAGAGGAGGAGATGTACACTAGGACATTCACCTCTTTTGCAGCATGAGTATACATACTGAATGTTTACCCTTTAGAAAGGGTCTCATTTCTGGATGGCTGAAAGGCACAGTGTGCCAGGCCTAAAATTGTGCTTGAGATAAGGGGAGGGGAAAGGAGAAAAGGTAAAAGAAGACAGTATCAAAGGAAGAGGGGAATAAGAGAAAAGAAGAGGGAGAAGAAGGGAGTGGGAAATCTGTCCAACCAGGAGGGGGGTGGAAGAGAAAAATGAGGTGGGAGAGAGAAAGAAGGGGAGGGTAAGAGAAAGGAGAGACAGGTGGAAGAAGATGAGGAAAAAGATAGGAAGATAAAAGAAAGTCATAGGGAAATGGGGGAAGGGTGAAGGGAAAGAAACAAGAAAGAGAAAAGGGGTCAAAGGAAGAATTACAGAAGAGGAAAGAGGAGTGGGGAAGAAGGAAGAGAGGGTCTACTCACCAGCTACATAGTCTCCAAAGCCAATGGTGGAGATGGTAATGAAGGAATAGTAGAGGCCTTCAATGTAGTTCCAGTCCTCAGTCACCATAAACACAAAGGGTGGGATCACCAGGTGCACCAGCACCCCCCAAATGATGAAGATGGCCGTGCATGTTATCTGAGCCTTTCTCTGTTTAGGGGGTAGGGAAAGAGAATGAGGAAGCCAGTCAGTTCAAGACCCAGAGAGTCAAGGAGATAGATTTCAGGATGTCTGGTCTACGAGGTCCTGAGAGGGTCACTCATAAGGAATTAAATCTCAGCTGGGGAAGGCCAAGGGAATGAAGGAGGCAGGGAAGGGACAATCTCTACTTCTCTGGACATTCAGTCTTGTGCTGTCATTTCTATTCTTAACCTTGATATATAATATGGTGAGGTGACCTTCTTCTTTACTACCCTTTCCTCCAGAACTGATCTCTGGATCCTTCCTACCCCTTCACACCAACTATTCACAACATGGATTGTAGAGTTCTAACTCTAGAATCAGAAGATCTTGGTTCAAATCCCTGGTCTCTCAGGGAAAGGAATTTCATCACTTTGGGTCTCAGTTCTCTCATTTGTTAAATGAAGGGATTTCACTAGACCAGAGGTTCTCAACCTGTGGGTCGCGACCCCTTTGGGAGTCAAACGATCCTCTCATAGGGATCACGGGGGTCACCTAAGACTATCGGAAAACATATATTTCTGATGGTCTTAGGAACCGAGACACTGCTCCTCTATCCATCACCAGGCAGGTCCACCCACATAAGAGTATTAAAGGGTCATGGCATTAGGAAGGTTGAAAACCACTGCACTAGACTATCTTTAAGGATCCTTCAAACTCTAACCTTCTATGATCCTATAACTTTCCATCTCTAGATGGAAATGGGGAGGTAGGGGTGGGCTGCTTTCCACAGCCCAAAGAGCAAATGACAAAGGAGGTGTCTCCCTGCCTAGGCCCCTAATCATGCCCCAGTAAAGAGACCAGGCTCATCAGACCTGCAGGGAGAGTCCCACAGGAGCATACATACCAGGCTCACGCCCCTCTTGGTGAGGAATTGTCCAAGTCTCTTAGCACGTCCCCCAAAGAACTTCCCCAGGGCATTGATCCAGGTCAAGCAGAGGGGAACCCCAAAAAGGCCGTAGAAAATGCAGAAGAGGCGTCCAGCAGGGGTCTTGGGGGCCACATTTCCATAACCTTTAGAGAAACAAGAGGAGTCAGGCAGAAAGGAAATCCCTTTCTAGAAAAGAATTTAGTAGGATGGCTAGGTGGAGCAGTGAATAGAACACCGGCCCTGGAGTCAGGAGTACCTGAGTTCAAATCTGGCCTCAGACACTTAACACAAAAAAAACTAGCCGTGTGACCTTGGGCAAGTCACTTAACCCCAACTGCCCTCCAAAAAGAATAAAAAAGTAAAAAAAAAAAGAAAAGAATTTAGTGGGTGAAGGTGAGAGAAAGGTTGAGAGGAATGGGAATGTGATAGGAACAGATGAAGTGATTTGAGAAGTCCCCAAGACCTGATCAGTTCCAGCTATGAGCTGAGTGACACATGTACCCTTTCCCTCCTTTCCCCCCTCCCTCTCTTCCCAATAGCTCTAGGCACACCCAAGCCTTCTTGGATTTACACAGCTCATACCCACCACTGTCAATCAGAACTTCTAGCTAAGATTTAATCTCACTAACTGCTGCTAATTACTTATTTTGCTTAATTACCCACATCTGATTTATCGCCATCTCTAGTGGGGTGGCTTTTGGAGGGTGGGGGCTCAGCCTCCCAAATACGTGCCCACTCTGAGGCTCGGGCTTGGTAATTCCCTGTGAACTACGTCAGACACTCTGAGAAAAGTTCTTTTTTTAAAGTCCACAGGAGGGCATCAAAAGGACAAACTGTGACTAATCTTTATGTCTGGTGGTTAAGAGCTGCCAGACCTTGCCTGGTCCTTCCTGAAAGCTAAGGACTGAGCTCAGGGGACAGAAGAGAGAGAAATGGATATGTCTGGAGAATCCCCAGTAAACAGGAAGACAGGAGAGGCACGGGAGGCCCACATCAGCACAGACATACAGAAGGACATACCAATGGTGGTGATGACTGTGGCAGCAAAGATGACAGCATTTGGCCAGTTCCAATTATTGAAGGTTTGGTTCCCGGTGATAGCCACGCCCTGCCCCGCAGCATCAGAGACTACCTGGGGAGAGAAGATATAGAAGGGAACAGACTGTGAGAGTTCAGACAAGAAAGAGGAGGGAGGTAAGGGGAGACCAGGCTCAGGCAGAGTCTCACAGGAAGCAAGATGCCTGATCTTGATACCCGGAAGCATTCTATTGCTAAAGGGCCTTATCATTTCCCTCTAAGGTCAGCAGGCTTAGCTCACAGCTGGGAATTACCCAGCCAGGTGGTGTTATTATTTACTATTACGATTACTATCATCACTCAAGAACCAGGGACCATCTCTACTCCCATTTACTTCTAGGTGCTAAGCCAACGAGATTTTCCAAACACAAGAGGAATTTCTCAGAGGGTGGAAAGAGTATTTGTCAAGTCAAGAGGTGGCATGATTTAGAGGACAAAGTATTGGCTATGGAACCAGGTTCTGGCTTTGGTCAGTCAAGCACCTACTATGTGTCAGAGAAAGGCAAAAGACAATCTTGTTCTCAAGGAGCTCACAGTGTAATGGGGAGATGACATGCCAACAATCAAATACAGACAAGATAAGTGTTTATAAAGGACCCTTTATTAAGCACCTGCTCTGAGTCAGAGATTGTGCTAAGCCACAGTGGTTCTCAACCTTTGGGGTCAAACGGGATAGCCTAAGACCATCAGATATGCCCACGTACAAATATTAAAGGATCGCAGCATTAGGAAGGCTGAGAACCACTGTGCTAAGGAGTGGGGATACAGAAGGGGGCAAAAGACAATCCTTGTTTTCAAAGAGCTCATAGGCAAATGGGGGAAACAAGTTACAAACTATGATGTACAGACAAGCCAAGCATTTATGAAGTGCCATTTATTAAGTGTGGGTAGCTAGGTGGCGCAGTAGATGGACTGCCAGGCCTGGAATCAAGAAGATCTGAGTTCAAATCTGACTTCAGAAACTTCCTAGCTGTGTGACCCTGGGCAAATTACTTAACCCTGTTTGCCTTAATTTCTTCATCTGTAAAATAAACTAGGGAAGAAAATAGCAAACCACTTCAGTATCTTTGCCAAGGAAACCCCCAATGGGACTATAACAATATTTTTAAAATCACTTACTATGCACCAGTGGCTATGCTAAGCATTAAGGGAGATGAAAGACAGTTACCACTCTCAAGTATCTCACAGATTAACTGGGGCAAAGTTCCTGCAAGCAGTGATGTACAAATAGTACATAGGTAGGACACTGGTGATACCTCATCTACAGCCTTGTGTTCAAGGCGGGGTCCCATAGTATGGAACGGGCAGTGATAAACTAGAGAGTATCCAAAGAGTGTTGAAAGTATCTGAAGAGTATCTAAAGAGTAACCAAAGAGTATCCCCCCAAACAGGAGAAATGCCTTGATCTCATGCCTTTAAAAAAAATGCAATAAAACAAACATCTGTTTTAATAAAACAAATTAAATAATACAAATAATGATAATAAATAAGAAATACAATTAAAATATAAAATAATATAATAAAAAAGATGATCACATTAAAAAAATGAGGATAATCAACATAGAGAAAGCACTAGAATTAAGAAGGATAAGGAAAGGATTCCTGTAGAAGGTGGGAATTTAGCTGAATTTGAAGGACACCCGGGAAGTGAAGGACACCAGGGAAGTCATAGGGTGGAGATGAGAAGGAAGGGGGAGAATTCCAGGCATAGGAGACAGCCAGTGAAAATCCCCAGAGGAAATAGGAGACCAGAATCACTGGATCACAGAGTATTGTTGGGGATGGGGAAATTCAGAATAAGATTAGAAAAATTAGGAAGGGCTCAGGTTATAAAGGCTTTGAATGCCAACAGCTGATTTTATGTTTGATCCTGGCGGTGATGTGGAACCAGTGAAGTTTACTACTGGGTAGAGAAGTGACATGGTCAGAGGTACACCTTGGGAAGATTGCTTTCATGTAGGTGTGAGGAGATAAGGGCCTTCAGATCTACCTGGGTGACCTTGAACAAATCACCTGCCTTTTCTAGGCCTGTTTCCTCATCTGAAAAATAAGGGAGCTGGGATAGAAAGCCTCCAAGGTCCTTCCTCCTTCCTGTTTTAAATCAAAGATCAGACCCTAGCTCTGACATTAAAAATAACAGTGGATAGACCTTATCTATAAAATGGGGTGATCTCAGTTCTTGCACCAGTTACCTCACAAAACCATAAGAAGAGCCCTTTGTAAAGGTGAGCCAGGCACTCTATTGCAGGGAGTTGTCACACTGTTAATCAGTGGGGAAAGGGTCTGGGAGGGGGAGGTTTAGAAGCAGGTCCAGATAAGATCAGGGGGATGTAGGGTAGAAGCTACTTAGAAGATCCTTACTTCTGGGGCAGAAGGAGAGAAAGGCTTAGGGAGATCATAGGATTTAGAGTCTGAAAGTACCTTAGAGATTATCCAGCTCAACTCTCTCATTTTTCTTTAATAACAATAGCTTGTGGGGCGGCTAGGTGGCGCAGTGAATAGAGCACTGGCCCTGGAGTCAGGAGTACCTGAGTTCAAATCCGGCCTCAGACACTTAACACAAAAACTATCGGTGTGACCTTGGGCAAGTCACTTAACCCCAACTGCCCTCCAAAAGGCAAAAAAAAAACCAAAACAATAAGCTTGTATTTATAAAGTGCTTATGTGCTGGACACTGTGCTAAATGCCTTATAATTATTATCTCATTTGATTCTCATAACAACCCTGGGAGGTAGGAGTTATCTCCATTTTACAGATGGGGAAACTGAGGCCACAGGTTAAGTGACTTGATCAAAGTAACATAAATAGTATTTGTCTGAGGCCATTTTGTAGGGGCAGATATGTGGTACAGTGGACAGAATGCTGAGCTTGGACTCCTGACTTCAAATCTGGCCTCAGATACTTACCTGCTGTGTGACCCTTAGGTCACTTAACCCTGTTTGCCTCAGTTTCTCCATCTGTCAAATGAGCTGGCAAACCACTCTAGCATATCGGCCTAGAAAATCCCAAATGGTGTCACTGAGCGTAGGACATGACTAACAATAAGAGGTTGTATTTGAACATCCTGACTGCAGGTCCAGCCCTCTATCCTTTGTACCAACTGGCTGTCTCTAGTAATGAAATGCTGAGCTAGGGACCCAGCAGGATGAGCCCCAAACAGGAAGGGACTACCATGGTCTATACTTTACTCCAGTCCCAAGATATAAGCCCCTCCTCTCCCTTTATGCCATTCCCAAATAAAATGACCCAGGGAAAGTCTTCAGCCTAAAAGAGAAGGGGTGAAGCTCCAGTCAGGAAGTTTGACAAAGGAAAGGGCAAGGTTGGAGAGAGGAGGGAAAAAGGAGGGAGGGGTGTAGAATTCAGGGTCCAGGAAGAGGTTGAGTTTGCACAGAACTTTATCAGCCTTCTCCCACCACCACCACCACACCCTGAGTTTGTTTCAGCTCAGGCTCCACTGATGTGTGTTGGGGAAACAAGCAAGAGGGTGGATTTGCTGGAGAGGAATGTGAAGTTTTAAGATATGGTGAGGGAATCCATATAAATGGATACAGTATGTTCTGTAAGGAATTTTCCAATTCAATGTGTTGGTCCAACAGGCTATCAACACTGTTTATCATCCATCCCTCCAAAGAGACTCAACTGCTCAGTTTCTAAGTGCTTCCAATGGTTAGGAAGACAGGAGTTGTGTTTGTTCTTCGTTTTTTGACCCGAAGTTGCTGAGGTGGGGGTGGGGAGAAGGAAGAAGGTAATTTAAATATGCAAAAATGTATTTAATAATTAGATTTATTAAATTATAACTTACTGTATATTGATATATTATATAATAACATAGTAAACCTAGTTTATGAGATTACTGTTGCTTAAGTCATTTCAGTTGTGTTTGACCCTTTATCACCTCATTTGGGGTTTTCTTGGCAAAGATAGTAGAATGATTTGCAATTTCCTTCTCTAGCTCATTTTATAGATGATGAAAACTGAGGCAAACAGGATGTAGTGACTTGCTCAGGACCATACAGCTAGTAAGTGTCTGAGGCCTAATTTGAACTTGGATCTTCCTGACTCCAGGCCTGGTGCTCTATTCACTGAGGCTCCTAGCTGTCCTTTATGACATTATTATACATTAAATTTTAGATAAATATATTAAAATATATGTTTATATATGATATAAATTGAAACAGTTTAACACATAACATACATTTATATGTACACACATAATACACACATATATACATACATAGAAATAAAATGTTCCTCATCTTTAGGAGTTCACATTCTAGCTACAGACAGGACAAGAAATGTCAATAACTGGGGAAAATATAAATAAGTTAAAAGGGAAGGATGTTTGAAGGTCTGCTTTGAGAATGGCAGAAAATGATAAGTGCAATAAATTGGACTTTTATAAGGATGGAGGAGGGAGAGAGGGATGGGCCCAATGCTTGAAGCAAATGTTGTAATAGGGAGAAAGCAGAGCTGCTTAATCCTGAATTTCTCACTTCTTTATCAAGGAGGAGGATCTTCAGATTGAAAGACAAATGTGTTCAAAAGGGAACTGAAGGGCAAGGTAGGTAATGAGATAGGCTTAACTGAAGTCTCCAGGGCAGATGACTTCCATCCTAAGGAGATTCAGAGAACTTGGCAAATGTGACCAAAGAACCACCACTTTCAGTGATCTTTAAGGAAACACAGAAAACTGGAGAAGGGCCAGTGAGAGAGGGTCAAATTCTCCAGTTCTCATTCTCTCGTTCACTCTCTCCCCCCAACACCCACCCCACCCACATTCCCCAAACTACTACATACTGGTGAGTTTGAATTCTAGGCAAAATTATAAAATAGCTGATTAAATATTTAGATAAGGAAAGTGTTGAACACTAGGAACCAATGTGGGCTCACTGAGGATTTCTTCAGTACTTGATGGGATTTCATTGACATGGCACTCAATCTACTGAGGAAGACTGAAACCTTTTATATATTTTAGTAGACAGCCTTCAAGCTAGTGTCAAGAGACTGATCACTTCTAGCCTCACCTTTCACATTCTCTGTTTTTCTACCAGCAGTATTTTTACCCTGCTCTTCAGCCTTCTCTTCTGACTGATCTGACCCTGGCCTGGACTAAGAGCTCCTAGGCCTTCAATACCAGTCCTGTCGCTGGTTGACTCTTGAGACTTTTCCACCTCCTTATCTGGACATCCGCTGACTGATTCTCCTGTTTTTTAGTTTCCCTTTATATGTTGTCTTTCCTCATTAAAATGTAAACTAAGAATAGAAACTATCTTTTTTTTCCCTTGTATTTGTATCCCTATCGCTTAGCACAGTGCCTAGAACACGGTATGCACTGAATAAGTGCTTCATCTATCACCAGGTGGCCAAACTTCTGGTTATGAACTAGGCTAGTACTTGGATGAGAAACACACCCACATTCCATTGCCAGGCCTGTATTTCCAGCTTGCTAGGACCTGTTGGTACTCTTCACTGGCATGGCTCCTGAGGATCCAGGGCTATAAGGAGGTGCCAGAGCCAGGTCTACAGTAGATATTACTAAGAAGAAATCATGCCAGACAAGAAGTATAGTTTGGTGGAATGAGCACCGGATGGTCAGAAAACATAGATTTTGTTCTTGTGTGACCTTGGGGAAGTCATTGAGGTGCCTTCTTTTGGAGTCGGAACTCTTGATTCCAAATCTGGTACCCTTACCATCAAACCACAGTGTTGGGGCGGCTAGGTGGCGCAGTGAATAGAGCACCGGCCCTGGAGTCAGGAGTACCTGAGTTCAAATCCGGCCTCAGACACTTAACACAAAATAACTAGCGTGTGTGACCTTGGGCAAGTCACTTAACCCCAACTGCCCTCCAAAAAGCAAAAAACAAACAAACAAACAAAAAACCACAGTGTTTCTCTACCTCCTCATTTTACTGATAAAGGGTTGTTCCAAGTGTTTGATAGGACTGCATACCATTTGTTTCCTGCCCACCCCTCCAAAGAAAAAATGCCTTAGAACCAGTTCTTGGTATCTAAGCTTTAGGCTATTGTGCTTTGGCACTGTCTTCAGATTAACTGTACATCTTGCCTAGAAGGAAGGCTTCAAGCTTTCAGCAAGTCACTTACACGTTAGTATAAATTAATTTCAGATCATTTCCTCATAGGCTATTTGGCCAACAGATGGGGAAAGAGAGAGAGAGGGAGAGGGACAGAGAGAGAGAGTGAGAGAGACAGAGACAGAGAGACAGAGAGAGACAGAGACAGAGAGAGAGACAGAGAAAGATTGTGAGTAAATGAATGAGGCAATTAGTGCCACTAAGAGGGAAGGAATAAAGGGAGCTGGGGGCGGCCATCAAAGACACTTAAATGATACTATGCAAAAGAAATACAAAGGACATAGGTTCAAGTTTTGACTTTGAAGCTTACTATGTTAAGTCACAACCTCTCTGGCCTTGGTTTCTTTGTCTATATAAAGAAAAGTTTGGATAGGATGACCTCGGATGTTCCTTCTATGGCTAGATTTATGATTCTTTGACTATCACAATGTGGTTCTGACAGGTCTCAGAGCCTGTCATGGGGAAACCAAGACCCAGGGAGGTTAACTGATTTACCAATGTCTCTGAGAAATCCCCAAGAAAGAAATAGCAATGACTCAAATGGAGCTAAGACTTCGGGGTTTAAGAAACAGTTTATTCACGAATCTGCAAGGTAAGCTACGGAAGGTACTTTGATACTCATAACTGTGTCCCATTTTGCAGATGAGGAAACTGAGACTTGCCAAAATGAAGTAAATTTCCCATGGTCACACAGCTAGTAAGTGTTCCAAGGCAGGATTTGAATTTAAGTCTTTCTGATGCTAAGTCCAGCACTCTGTCCACAGCACTACCTATTTACAATCCAGGGAACGGATGGTCACATCATAATTCTCTCTGCAGATTCCTTCAAGGAAGTTTTCTGCATCCCTAAATTTTAACTGTGGCAAAGCCTGCAGAATTTTTTCCCCTAATTGCTCAGCTTGATATTATTCCATGGCTGTCCATCTTATTTTCCCAAATTGGGTCATCTTCCTTAAGGTCAGGGACTGTGTCTGTGGCTTAAGTATTTCCAGCAGCTCACACTATTGGGTAGTGGTATGGGAATATAGTAGGTTCACACAGCAGACATCCTTGGTCAATAGTCAGAAAACATAAGGACTGACATGTACACCAATTTAAGTCTTGCTAACTGTTTTACAAATATTACCTCATTTGAGCCTCACCATGACCTAGCTATTACTACCCTGTTTTACAGGCTGGTAAACTGAGGCTGGGAGGAGTTCAAATGATTTGTTCATAGTCACAAAGGAAGGTATCTGAATGAATGAATCCATCCATTCTGAGCTAGATTGCCCTCACCGTTGCTTCATTCTTGGGGAATCTAGCCAAAGAGCTAGTAATCTTAGTATGGGTTATGGAAGACTGAGAGGCACTTTCAGAAGTCATATGGGATGCATAGGGCAGATCTTGGTTTTGTTGACTGTGTGGGAAGCTAGACCCCTGCTGCACAGACCTTCAGATTAGTCTTTAGCTCAGTGTTCCATTGGCACCAGACTCTGTCTTGGAATGAAAGAGGTAACCAACCTTCGGAGTAACAGAGGCCTCTGTGAGGTTAAATGGATGGGGTGAAGGGCAGAATTGGGGTGTGGAAGAGACAAGCCACAGACAGGCAAACACCCTGCAGACAGCTTGTCCTCACCCCAGCCCAGGCCTTGGGGTCAGAGAAACAGCCCTTCCCAGGAAAGGGCCCAGCCAGTCTTATTTGCCCAAAGCATTCTTTAACTTGGCTCTCAAAATTACACAAATCAATATTTTCATTTTCTGCACAAGCCTGGAGATTGAACTAGGGATGGGAAAGGGCTAAAGAGGAGAACCTTGAGGCAGGCTAGGCTTAGCTTCCATTTCTGGAAAGAGCTCAGACTTATTCCTTTGCTTTTACCATTTTCTTTCAAGTGGCAGGGGCCAAGTTGGGACCTGGGGTCTCTTCTCCAGCCCCTGCTACAAAATCCAGGGATGGGCTAAAAGGTCCTAGATCAATGAAATTTGCTCAAGACAAAAAATCTTAGCTGGAATCCAGTGGATCTCTTAAAGAGGCAGGGTTTGTCCCACTGCAGAAGTGCTCCACAGCTAGCCCTTTCCCCCACAATTCCCCAGCACTTACAAACCCATCAATACCAGGCCTCCTAGGGATTCCTGGGCTGTATCTGCTAGTAGCAAATGTATTTTCCTGTTGTATGTCACCAGATTATAAGAGCACTGGAAAGAAAGAACAATAGATATGCCATGGAGTCCTCATTTTATTGAAGCACAAGGGCTAATTAACTTGTCCCAAGTAATACGATAAGGCAGGATCTGAACACAGGTCTTCCTGTTTCTACAGGCCCAACCACTTTGCAGGGTCAGAGATTTAGAGCAAGAATCAACCAATAAACATTTATTAAGTACCCACTGTATACCATGCACCTTCTAGGCCCTGGGATAGAAAGACAAAGAATGACAATCCCCACTGTCAAGGAGCTCACATTCCAACAGAATGAACCTTAGAGGTCACTGTAATCTCCTCAATTTACAGATGAGGAAACTGAGGCTGGGAGAGGTTAAGTAATTTACCAAGGATCACACAGCTAATAAGAGTCTGGGGTAGGATTCAAATCCAGGTCTTCCTGACTTGACTTTAAATCCAGTGCTCTACACCTAACTATAATATGCTGCCTTTTTGTGGGAGGGGAGAGAGGAAGCAATCAGGTTAAGTGACTTACCCAAGGTCATCCAGCTAGTAAGTGTCTTGGGCTGAATCTGAACTCAGGTCCTCCTGACTCCAGAGCTGGTACTCTATTCACCTCACCACTTAGCTGTCCCCATGCTGTCTTATAGTTATCCTTCCTAAGAAACCCATCAGTATTTTTTGAGAGGGGAAATCCCAGTATCCTTGACTGTGGGAGCACCAGAGCTTGAAGGGACCTTAGGGACTTTATCTATCCCACCATGATCTAAGTGGCAGAATTGGCTCTGGACTCAAGTCAAGACACTAGGGCTCCCAGTCCTGGCCCTAATACCACCTTTGGGAATACTAGATTCAAGATAAGATCCAAACTCTTACCTGTGAAGCAGAGATAAAACATCATCTATCTACCTCACAAGGTTGATGGGAGGAAATTCTCTGCAAACCTGAAAGCCCTGGTCAAATAATTTCATCTCCATGGGTTTTAGTTTCTTCATTTGCAAAATTAGGGGGCTGGATTCAATGAACTCTAAAGTTCCCCCTAGGCCTAAAGCTAAGATTGTGTGATTCATAGCCTTTTTAGAGTGGTCAACAAACTCCCAGCTAGAAGGTGACCAAAATGGCTTTAGAACCCATAGGGCAAGCAATGCTCTTATCCCCACACCACACTTCATTTTCCCATGGAGACAAAGATTGTATTGTGTGAGGCATACAACTCCTTCCAATGTCAACAGAGGTGCGCAGGGCCACCATGGGTGCCTTTCCTTGGGGAAGAGTCCCTAATACAAGTTTGCAAAATAGACTATAGATAAAGAAACTAAGGTTTTAACTAAGGTTAAACTTAATGACTGGCTCAACCTCTCCCTAATTGAAGGTTTTGACCCAGTGCTTAGGCTCAGTTCCTTCTACTGATGGGATCAGTTCCTTCTACTGAGAAGTCCTATCTGATCCAGAAACTTAAGTCTGGATGTCTCAGGTCTACCATGCTTGGCTCTCTTTATACAGCCTTAGTTCCCTAAATGCATGAGACACCCCAGACCAGTGACACCAATTTATGGCATGATCTCCTTCCAGCTCTGCAGAAACAATTGCCAGGAGAAACCAAGGCATATAGTTTGGTTTGTGTGGCCTAAAGAAAGCAGGCAAGGCATCCAAAATCTTTCCCTTTCTATTTGCCCCACCAGCAATTCACATCTTCTCCAACCCCAGCTGGTTCTTGGAGGGAAAGGGGAGTAGAGGGTAGATGGCATCTTTTTGAAGTTCTGTTTCAGTCGGATCCTGCAGTAACAACTCTGACAGCCTGGATTGTGCTGGGGTGGCCAGCAAGATCCACGAGTAGGCTCCAGTTTCTACCAGGACCCGGAGCTGCTCGATCCAGCGAGGGAGGAAGGGAAGGAAAGAGGGAAATCTAATCAGCAAACATCCCACAATGGTGCTGGCCAGGCTAGTGGATGTGTAAGCTGCCAAAACTAATACCATCAAGTCTCTCCCTGTGGAGAGTCTGTCCCACTGGAGTCATGGAAGGAAAAATGGAGCCAGGCAAGGTCAAAAGGAGAAGGCTGGGAAGAGATGGAACAAGGTGTAGAGGGAAAGGGACCAAGCAAGAAGAAAACCATCAAGGCACAAATGAACATAAAAGAGAAAGACTCAAGGAAGCTGGAATGTAAAGACTGTGGGGGTGGGGAAAGGTGTACAAGAACACAGGGCCAGAACCCCATGACTGCGCTAAGGGCTCCTGGGAAAATGAAGGGGGTTCCTGGTTTCTGAAGCCAAGGGAGACTTCATCTCTAACTCCACTCCACTGCCATTCATAGGAATATGTTTGGTGTATACCAAGCAGGAAAAGACTATGCTTGGGGAAAACTTACCTGCCCCCGTGGGCAGATGCTTCTGGAATTCAGGGTTGGTGGCAGAGGTTATTCAGCCCTGACAGGGGTAGACAAGGGTGGCTTATCCGACTTCATGATTCTGTCCAGACCCTGACCAGTTGGCTCTTCTGTGAGGTGGTCTATCTCTTTAATCTTTCACTTTGTCAAGGGGTTATGAATGCAAGCCAGGGATTACTTTTGTTTTATTTTTTGTCTTATTAGCACCAGGCATAGGGTTTTGAATATAATTGCTGCTGTTAGGTCAGTTTCTTCTGATTCTGATTCTTTGTGATCCCATTTTGGGGTTTTCTTGGCAAAGATTCTGGAGTGGTTTGCCATTTCCTTCTCCAGCTCATGTTACAGATGAGGAAACTGAGGCAAACAGGGTGAAGTGATTTGCCCAGGGTCACACAGCTAGTAAGTGTCTGAGGCAAGATTTAAACTAAGGAAGAGGAGTCTTCCTGATTTCAAAAAGGCATCAGTATATATGTAGATACATACACATGTCTATATACGTATATGTATATATGTGTATGTTCACATATATATGAAAGAAACAGCTTCTTAAAGGACCCTCTAGCTGCTTTTTGTCTGCCCTGTCATTGTATAATCACTTGGCTATGAATTGATATTTGCTTATTTGAGGGCAAGAGCTGTTTTGTACCGGTCTCTAGGGTCCCCAGTATCTGCCTCTTAGTTGATGGTTAATCTAGTACAATCATTTGTAGAGGATGAAACAGAAGAACCCAGGAAAGCAAAAATTGCCTCACTTAAGATAATACAAATCAGCAGCAGAGATGGGGTTCAAAATGGATGTCTTCTGTCTCCAAAATTCAGCATTCTTTTCACTAAACCACTCAAGCTCTATGGCCAGCTCATCTTTCTGCCCCCTGCCCCTCTTTTCCTCCCCACCTGGTTCATCTTTTAAAATGAGGCAACTGGGTGAAACAGCAGATACACAACATTGGGGCTCAAGTCAGGAAGACATGAATTCAAATCCAGCCTCAGACACTTATCCAATTGGGTGACCCTGGGTAAGTCACTTAACCTCCCTCTGCTTCCATCTTCCTCAGCCCTATCTCATAGGGAGGATCAAATGAGACACTGGTAAAGCACTTAGCATGGAACCTGGCACAGGAGGAACTGAATAAATGCTTGTTTTGCTTGTCAGTTAAAAAAAATTTTTTTTAAATGCTCATTGCCCTCCCCTTCTCTTTAGGGCTTTAGGGCTGCTAGGTGGGCACAGTGAACTGAGCACCAGCTCTGGAGTCAAGAGGACCTGAGTTCAAATCCAGCCTCGGCACTTGACATACTTACTAGCCATGTGACTTTGGGCAAGTCACAACCCCAACTGCCCTTCAAAGAGTAATAAAAAAATGTTTTTAAATAAAAATTTTTTAAAAAGCTTTATGAAATTTAATTATTAATTAATCTGGTTTAATAAACTCTACTAATCATCTGGAAGAAAAGTAATCTCCCTTCTCATCAATCAATCAAAAACATTTATTAAACACCAATTATGTGCCAGGCAATAAGATAAATTCTGGGGATACAAAATAAGGCAAAAAAAAAAAAATTCAGCCCCTTGCCTTAAGGAGCCTGGCAATATAATGGGGGAGGGGGGAAAGGCATGCAAATAAATAAATACAAAATAAACTATAGACAGGATAAATAGGAAGTAATTAACTCATTGGCAGGCTGCCAGTAAAAGAAGGGATTTTCCACTGGGACTTAAAAGAAGTCTATAGTTGGTAAAGAAGACATAGAGCATTCCAGGCAAGGCAAGCAGTCAGAGAAAATGCCCAGGGCCCACAGATGGACTATGTTGTGTGTGGAATGGCCAGGAGACCAGTGTCACTGGATCAAAAAGTGAATGTGGTTCAGGAATAATGTGTAGGAAGATTGGAAAGAGAGGGGGGAGCTGGGTTCTGAAGGGCTCTGAATACAAGCAGAGCATTTTTTTATTTGCTCCTGGAGGCAACAGGGACCACAAGGCAGCAGCAGACCATGAGAGCCTCCAGGGTGTAGGCAGGTCACTGGGGAACTTCCCAGCTGCCACTTGGGCGACAGGCCACCAGAAGCAGAAAGGGAGCTGAGTAATGTCTCACAGCAGGAGGAGGGAAAGTGGGTGGTATGTGTGCACGATGCTGGGGGAAGAAAGGTGAGAAGAGAGCAGTACTCTGAGGGACAGAGATGGGTGCTTGTGTTCTCTGCCTTCCAAGAAGACAGCAGGGATAGGATATACATAAAAAATATGTACTGATGCGTTTTTCCAGAGCTAGCTCCCTCAGGCTTTGGATCCATCTGGAGCTACAGGGCAACCCTAACCAGTTTCCCATCCAGCCAAGCAAGTTAGAACAGGCCAAAGCATCCAAGCAAGTCAGAACAGGCAAAAGCATCCAGGAAATGCCACAAAGCCCGCCTCTTCAGACAGTTTCAAGTGCACTGACTGCAGGTCACTAGCTGAAGACTAGAAGTGAGAAGCCTAATTCTAGACACATGCATGATTTACTAACATGCTTAGTGTTTGGGGCACAGTCCTCACTCCTACTGGGCTCCCACACCAACTCACAGTAAACTCTATAAAAGTACTTTACCTTTACTTCTCCAAAGAAGAAGCTTTCCTCTAGGACACTCTCTGCCTTTCTTTTATCACGTAGGTAACTTTTTGCTTTTAAAATCTCCCTGAGGGTGAACCCCCTCAGGGCATGGTAGTTCACTGGCTAGGCTGGCAGAAAGGAGAATAACAAAAAAATTCTAAAGGGGAAAATCAAGGTGAAGGTGATTGAGGGAAGGAACACAATAGAGAGCCCCAAATATGAATAGATGTGCTTAAGTTGATCTGGTGATTTACAAGCACTCCAATAATGACTTTGATTTTGGCACTAAGGGTTATAGTCTTAACAAGTTATTAGCACATAAAAGACTTCTATTTCGTATTTATAGGTAATCCCCCCAACAGCCTTAGAAAGCTATCTCCTGGAGGGCAGAGAGGGTGTTTTTACCTTTATTTGTAAGCCCAAGTCCTTTGCAAGAAGCCTGGTAGTATAAGTGTTTTTTTAATGATGACTAATTTTGCAGACAAGATTGTTGGGGCTTGAACCTCACTTATTAAAACACTGATTTAACGATCTGAGAGCCCAAAAGGAAGCAAAGAAGGAAGCAAGCATTTATGAAGTGTGTACTATGTGCCAGGAACTGTTCTAACAAAAGCATGTTGCTGAAGAGCAGGAATAGGGAGAGGGAGGAAAGGAAGATGGGACAGCCAGAGTTTGAAAGGTCTGAAGCTAGGAGTGGAGGGAGAGGCTGAGTTCTTCCACAAAATGCAGATTCCAGAAGGAACTCACCCCAGTGGGAGAAGGGGGCAAGCTTTACAGACAGATGGTCCAGATTGAGAAGAACCGCTCCCCACTCCCGCCAGGGCAATGAGACACTAAAAGA
This sequence comes from Pseudocheirus occidentalis, assembly GCA_028646575.1. Taxonomy (NCBI): domain Eukaryota; kingdom Metazoa; phylum Chordata; class Mammalia; order Diprotodontia; family Pseudocheiridae; genus Pseudocheirus; species Pseudocheirus occidentalis. The sequence goes on from CM053593.1 coordinate 207,622,476, forward strand.
GGTTCCAGGATGAGAGACAGCATGGTTTGGAATAGAGCAAGGAAGAGATAAAGGAAGATATCTAAACGCCTAGAACAACAAATCTCCACCAGTCAGAGAGGCCAAATTTCTTTACAAAGTACTGGACTACAAGGGGATGCTCACTGATTGGGGAAAGGCTCAAGAAATTATGGTAGAAGAATGAAATGTAACATTATTGTGTGCAGTAAGAAACGAGGAGGACTCTTTAAGAGATACTTGGGAAGACTTGTATGAATGGATAAAGAACAAATGGAAAAGATCCTGGAGAACAATTTATATGATGATAACATGGTAAGGGGGCAGCTAGGTAGCACAGTGGATATGGAGTCAGGAGCATCATCTGAGTACAAACCTGGTCTCAAATATTTACTAGCTGTGTGACCTTGGGCAAGTCACTTCACCCTGTTTGTCTCAGTTCCTCATGTATAAAATGAGCTGAAGAAATAAACGGCAAATCACTCCAGTATCTTTGCCAAGAAAACCCCAAATGATGTCAACAAAGAATGGGAAAGACTGAAAAAAACAAAACCAAACCAAACGACTGAACAACTGCCACTATAAAGACAAACAGTTTTGAAAGACTTAAGAATTCTGATCAAAGCAAAGAATCAGGGTACAGATTTAGTCATTTATTTTTTAGACATAATCCAAGCAGGAATTTTGTTTGCTTAAGCATGTGTATCTTGTTACAGGGATTTCTTTCTCCCCCCACCCCATAGGAGGGAGAAAATAGATTTTTGTTGATTGAAAAAAGTATTAGATCATATAAGAGGCAGATCAATAGAAGGCTATGGTAGAAGGAATCTGGGCAAAAATCATCAAATTACGGATGTCTCTTCAATATTTCCCCCCTCTGTAGCCCACTCCCTTACCGGCACTGCTTTATGAGTAACCTCTCCCCCATTTCTTTTGGCATCTACTCCCCCACCCGCAGTCACTTTCCACAACCCCTAACCCCCTGCTCCAGCTCTCCCAGCTCAAGGTATTGTTCTGAAATCACTCTCCTTACTGTTCACACACCTAAGCTCCCATCCCATCTTCTTTCCTAAGATTTCAGAACTGGAAGGGGCCTTAGAGATCACGCAATCTTACAGATGAGAAAACAGGACTAGAAAAGGGGAATCATTTCACAGGATCAGAGGTTCAGAGCTGGAAATCCATCCAGCCTAACCCCCAAGTAGTACTGAGGCAGAACCAGTATTTAAATCTAGAGAAGTTTTATTCCCATGTATGAGTTGCTTCATCTCTCTCTATCTTGTTCCTCAGGCCTTAAAATAATGCACAGTTTTCTCACCTCTGCTCCGTCCTGCTCTTTCTGGCACTAGCCAGAAAGGAAACAGCCACTGGATCCCTGTCTTCACTTGAGGGCAAGCCAGGATTCCTTTCCCTTTTGCCAGGACAGCCTTTAGGATTTCAATATCCACCCCCCTGCCCCGCCTCCCCCCCATGAGTCTCTCAACCTAAAATGAAAACCACAGAACTAGGTCGACCACAACCAGCATAGGGAGGAAATACACACCCCATGTCCCCCTTGCTACCCTCCCTCCTCCATGAACTCACCTCCCCCCCCCCCCAACACTGGCCTCCTCCCAATCCCAGGCACTTGGGTGGGGAGGGTACAAGGAAGGTGACAACCAAATTCCCAGAATAGATGCTGCCTCAGCACTGGAGTTTTATCCTTGGCCTCAGCTGCTTGTTCTTTCTTTCTCCCTTCTTTGCCCACTGTCCCTTTTGTACACCTCTTTAAGAGGTAGATATGGGGGGCTAGGGTCAAACTGGGCTGCCACATGTGTTAGGGACTCTAGCCAGTCTTGAAGTCATCTCTGGGACAAGGCAAATAATCCTAAATTAAAGCAGCCTCCTCCCCTCTCTCCCCCCCACCCCCAAATTCACTGCCACCTTTCACTTTTTTTCTGCCCTGCCAGTCCTATCCCATCCCGACCCACCCTGTCCAGTCCCACATCCTCATCGCTCAGCAACACTATGGGAGCCCAGAGGGGGCCTGCTGTGTTATAATTCTAGGCAATGAGTACCATGCCAGATGTGAAAATGTTTTCAGCAAAAACCTCTGGATTTCCGAATTTCACATGCCTGGAAATAAGTGTCCAACTTCTGGTGGAACAAAGGGGGACAAAAAAGGTGGGGTGACACTCTCATCAACCATTGTTCCCAGGCTTGCACAATAACCCCGTGGCCCCTTCCACCCCTTTCCAATATCTCACAGCCTATGAGAGTACTAAATGAAAACCTTTACTGTCAGGGATTGACCTGGGTGGGATACAGGTTTGGGTTAAGACAAACAAAACTAGTTGGCGTAGCTTCGGGTTCGGAATGGGAAGTCAGCAGGAGTTCCCAGGCCCTGGAGAGGGGAGGGGTACAGGAGAAGCAGTACATACTGGAAATCCCCAAGCATGTTAACACAGGTGATGTGTCATTTTGGACCCTGGATCCTTCATCACTATCTCTTTTTTCCAGTCCCTTGGCACACTATCTAGGTCTAGTGGAAAGAGCATTGAACTCAGGAGTCCAGGGACCTATTTTCAAATCTGGCTTTGGCTCCTGCTAGCTGCTTATGCTGAGGCAAGATTCTTTTATCCCTCTAAGCCTCAATTTGACCATCTATGAAATGGGGATCACAATAAGATTCACCAGATTATTGGGAAGAAAATCCTTACAAAAGTCTAGAGAAATGGGGTGAGTGCATGGAGGAGAGGGGTAGCAAGGGGGACATGGGGTGTGTATTTCTCCCTGTTGGATGGGAATAATTCCCACTCACCTCCAACCCATTTTCCCTCCTAAGACCTTGTCATAATCACCTCCTGCCTCTTCATTTCTGATTTGTCTGGGAAGGGTCCTCAGGAATTAGATTTTTCTAGAGATGCTGGAATGATGGAGGAGAGAAAGCTACCTTGGCAGACTATATGATGAGGGGGGACTGGAATGTACAAGTCTGTATAGACCTACTTATCAGTTTCTAGGAGCCTTTGAGCTTGAAAGGTGTGTAAAGTTCATTTAATCCAAACCATTCATTCTATGAAGTAAGCTAGGTGGCTCAATGGACAGTCTGGAAGGCCTGAGTTCAAATCTGGCTTCAGATATTCATTCAGAAGCTGGGGGACTCATTTAATCTCTACCTCTGTTTGCCTTAATCCACTGGAGAAGGAAATGGCAAACCACTCCAGCATACTTGCCAAGAGGGAGTCATGAAGTGTTGGACACGACTGAATGACTGAACAACAATTCATTCTGTAGGAATCTGAGGCTCAGAAGGGGGAAAGCACACAGGTAAACAGTAAGATTAAGGTCACACAGGTCAATAGTAGAGCCCAGGTCCAGGTGTCTATGTTTTTGAGGTCTTTCTTATTATTTGGAATCTACTTCTTTCCCACTTCCAGGTACGAAGTCCAGGCCCTCTGATTGCCTCAAAAGCAGCAATCCCTCTCAATCACCTGTGAGAGACCTCAAGAAAGATGTTCAATGATCTTAGATATATGACACCCTTCTCTTTCTTCATGGCTTTCATCAACCAATTTAATAACTTTGTGGGCAAAGCACTGTGTTAGGTGATTGGAGAACAAAGGTCAAACCCCCAAAGTGGGGGAGTGGCTATAGGGAGGATAGGGGTAGGGGGGTAGGCTTAATACTTCCAGGCCAATTCCATGCCATTCTGTCTTCAGTGAAGCCATCAACTCTACCCCTTCCCACAGGACCTTGGACACTGGAACCATCTTGGCCTCTGATCTATCAACTTTACTCCAGTCTTGCCCAGGATGCACTTCAAGACCTTTTGCCTTTCCTGGCTCCCCTTAGGTGTTGGTCCACCACTGAGAGCATAAACTCCTTGAGGGCAGGGGCTGTCTTTGTCTGCTTTTATTGAACCTTCTAATTGGTTAGTTTAGAGCCTAACAGAAAGTGCTTAAAAAATTCTCTGGTCAATCTATTGTCAATTATTTACACAAGCAAATAAGCCAAGAGCATGCTAAATGTTGCCAACTAAAAATAAATACATTTTTTTAAAAAGGAAAAAAGTAAGAGCGTTTAAAAAAGGAAAAAAGAAAAAAAAAAGAGTACTTGTCCTGTGAAAGAAGCTAGTGAATCTATCAGCTGGAGATGGGAAAGAAATGGATTCCAGGTAAGAGAGACCTCTTAACCATAGAAGCCAGAGATGGAGTGCCATCTCTTGGAAAGGAAATGAGCTATCAGGTCAATCTGACTGGAATGATGTGAAGGGAAGTCATAATGAAGAGGTGCCCAAAGAAAGTTAGGGCTGCTGGAGACCCCCAAAATAACAACATGCCGGGTCCTGCTGAAAGAATTCCACTCATCTTCTCAGCCAAGGAAAAAGTAAAGTTTATTGAAAGATATGGGGTAGACTCTTACAGAGGAAGTCTCTGCTAAGCTATTCTATGGCCCTCTCACAGAACATGGAGGGAAGATGGGGTTCTTTATACAGAAAGGTTGTGAGAGGAATCTAGGGGTGATCCAGAGGAGGAGATTGGGGGAAGGTCTTCAGAAGGAGTCAGATGAGGTCAGACTCCAGTAGGGAGGGTCTTCAGGAGTCAAGATGAGACCAGACTCCAGTAATGAGTGATTAAGGGTGGGAAATTGCTAGAGGCTACCTGGAGACCATAGACAATGGTGGGCCAGGCCAGTTCAGGGGTGGGAACAGGAACATTAAGGGTGGGAAACT
>CM053593.1:207627286-207648148 GCA_028646575.1 Pseudocheirus occidentalis
GGTGTGTGTGTGTGGGAGGGGGGGGGTTCAGATTATAGCAGGCTTTAAATCTCAGGCTGAAGACTTTGCTTCTTATCCTAGAGGCAACAAGGCATTATTGAAGTTTTTTTTTTTTAAACAGAAATAATGTAATTTATGAACATTTTGGTGGTGGGGTATAGGATGCCTTAAGAAGGAAGGAGACAGGGAAACCAGTTAGGGGACTGTTATAAGAGAGACTTATAAGAGGGGTAGGGGGACTATGGGTATGAACTACAGATATAAGCAACCAGAAAATTGTAATAAAGGTTGGTTACTTTTGCTTAATGTTTAAAAAAAAAATCATTACTCCCTGGCATAGAGAAGGGAAGAAAGGGGGTATACTTGAAAAAGTGTTAGTCATTTTTCATTTGTAAGCCTGGCTTTTAGCCACCTAACTAGACAACCAATTTATATCATTTATTCAGTCATTTTCAGTCACATCTGACTCTTTGTGACCCTATTTGGGATTTACTTGGTAAAGCTACTGGACTTGTTTGCCATTTCCTTCTCCAGCTCACTGAGGCAAAGAGGGGTAAGTTACTTGCTCAGGGTCATACAGCTGGTAAGTGTCTAAGGTCAAATTTGAACTCAGGTCTTCCTGACTGCAGGACGAAGGCACTATCCATGAGGCCACCTACGTGCCCTGCACTTGAAAATAACTAATATAAAACCAACAACTCAATAATACTTTTTATACACTAAAAGGAACAGAAGTTAAGTATATGTTAAAGGACCAAACTGTCAATATATATAGTAACATCTTTTATCCATAAGGTAGGAGATTATCAGATGAAAATTTTTTATTTCAAAGTAAAATATTTTTTTTGCATCAATTGATATACCTGGTCCTTTTCATGTTGAAATATTTGGTAAAAGGTTGATGAGGGTCCAAGCTGTACGAATCCCTTGAGATGCTCTCCCCAGGGCTCTCCAGGCCCTACCTCCCTCACCGTGAATGAAGAATGAGGAAATGGCTCAATAGATCTCAGCTGATACCAGAAGCCAGAGAATTTTATCAACTTTACCTCTTCCTGGAAGCTAAGGTCAGGTTTTGAGTAGTCTCTTCTCCTTTTCTCTGATGACCTTTCTCACTCATACTCTGACTTATGGTTAGGTGTTGCTATCAGAGATTCAGGAGAAGTAGGACACAGTGTCTGATAGTACCAGTGAGGGAATCACAAAACACAAAGGCCCAGTCTTGGGGAGAGTAAAGATGATAAGTTAAATGGTTTGCAAAGTGGGTACTCTGAGATTCCTATTTTCTCTCCCTCCCAGACAAGGATTTTTTTTTTTTGGCTTTTTTATTTTTTGGAGGGCAGTTGGGGTTAAGTGACTTGCCCAAGGTTACACGGCTAGTTTTTTTGTGTGTGTGTTAAGTGTCTGAGGCCGGATTTGAACTCAGGTACTCCTGACTCCAGGGCCGGTGCTCTATTCACTGCGCCACCTAGCCGCCCCCCAGACAAGGATTTTAAAGTAATTTGGGAGAGGCAGGTACGTGGTATGGGGAACAGTGGAGAGAGCACTAGCACTGGAGGTCAGGAGGACCCGAGTTCAAATTTGGCTCACACACTTACTAGCTGTGTGACTCTGCAAAAGTCACCTAATTCCTATTGTCTTCCCCCATCCCTTATATAAATAAAGTAATGTGGTAGAGGCTAGACAGTATCCCAGCATGGCCTAGGCAAAAAGAAGTCTCCTCACTTTGATCCCTAGATAAGGAACCATATATCATCCACCTAGTAAATTCAATTCCCTCAATATACAGATTTGGAAAAAGTTTCAAAGAGCATACTAATTTAAATCAGTGGCAGAACCAAAATTAGAATTCAAGTCTCAACCCCAAATGGGGTGGGGGTAAGTTATTCCATTGGACCACATCAACTCCACCTCCCCTTAATATTCCTGCCTTATGTGGGGAGGTTGCAGTTTTAATTTGTCTTTTAAGGCAAAAGAAATGGAAACTATAAAGAGACTCTATTAATGTTACTGCTTTTTGAGATGGAGGTTTAGGATGTGTTTAGGGGTCTGCTCCTTCCCAGCTTTTGGGGAAATACTTCTTTTATATTGCAGTGGAAAGGTGATGAATTTGGAGTCAAAGGACCTGAATTCAGATTTTAACTCAGCTCCCTTACCGTCTGTGCAGAGCCTTAGGCAAGTTGCTTCAGGTCTCTGGGCTTCTCCTTCTGTAATGTGAGGAAGCTGAGCTAGATGAACTCTAAGGTTATCTCCTGCCTGCATCTCAAACCTCACGGTACCAAGTCACTCAGAGTAATGGCACTACTGTCTAGAGGGGAAACGGTCACTTGAGGATGCAAGTGTATCCTCAGGATTAGGGACATCACATCACAGAAACTTCTCACCCATTCTCCTCTGCTCACAAGGTCCTAAGTCAATGATGTAGACAGTCCTCTAGTCCATTAACTTTTTAGCAATGGGGGGGGGGGCAGTGATGAGGGAGAGTTCTCTACAGATGACCCTTTCCTCCTTTGATGGTGTCCTCATACTCTCCCCTAACTATGCAGTTCAGCAAACCAAAAACTATCCAATGCAACATGACTTAGGAAGGACAATCTACTGAAAGAGGCATCAGCAAAGGTAAATGGAAAGTATATTAGGATTATCTGAAGTTTGGGCTCATCTATGTGCTACTGCTTCTCATCCTCTGAATCTCCTCCCATTAGACTGGAAGCTCTCTGAGGGCAGACACTCAGTTCATTCTTGATTCTGTCCCTTTTTCTACTGATTGTCTGGACCCCCAGGAAGATGTGGCCAGGAAAGAATTACCTAAAAAACTAGGGAGGAAGATGAGAGGGAAGGAGAAATACAGGCCACACTGCCAAAAATCCCTAGGTAAATGACTTCCAATTCATTTTGGAGGTAACAAAGAAATCCTAAGTCATATATATGAGGAATGGTATAGAGACCCGACCTATAATTTCACTGGCAAAGGAATCCAGGTTCCCTGAATTAAGAAACGCCCTCTACAAACTGAGGTCAGCATTGTCTCTGATTTATTGTCTTGGAAAGTTACTCAGAGGGTACAGATAGGAGAAGTGGCCTGCCTGTCAGCAGTGAGGTCAAACAGAAATAAATCTGTGCTGGGGGCATATTGACTTAGATAACCACAAATCACCATTTTCCATGTTGTACTATATTTTTATTTATTTTGGTCAACATTTCCCAATTACATTTTAATATGGTTTTGGCAACTATTTTTAAAAATATTATTTTTCTGAACTCTAGTGCCTTAGGGGCCAGAGTTTCAAGGCCAGCTGGGGTCCTTCAAGGGGAAGAGCCCTTTTTTGAGACCGTCTGTGTGAGATTGTGCTAGGAATGAATCAAGACCAGGATGTAGCTGTGGGCACAGGAATGTGAAAAGTCAGATTCCATAGGCTGGATGTCCTCCTCCCAGCTACTATTAGGGGAGATAATTTTAGAGAGCTCAAAACTTTCAAGACTGAAGAGGTCAAGAGTGACTTGGACATCAAGATTATAAGCTTCATGAAGGCAGGGACTCTATACAGCTTTATTGGGAATTCTGTCTGACAAATGGCTCATCACAGTTATGAACTCAATTGTGCTTGGGCCTGTTAGCTCATTTCAATTTTGATGACTGCTGAATTTTGAAGATTCTGGGGAGGTGAGTGGGCAGTCTGAGTCCCTGAGAGAGATGCCTTTACTTGAGTTGCCTTTAAATCATAGATGAACCAACAGGTACCCGAGGGCCACAACCATTGGCCCTTATCCAATGGTTTTTAAGTTTCACTAGGGGCCCAGTGTGGGATAGGGGATGGAGAGTGTTAGACGCTTCAAGGAATGGGGCTGGGTGTGAAGAAGACAGCCACTGCTGAGCCTAATACCTCCTGCTCTTTCTTATATCATCTGTGACCCACCTCCAAGATCAAACCCCCCAAAGACCCTCTCCCTATTGACTCAGCTTCTTGGTTAGACTTTGGAACCATATGAATTCCAGACAAAGTTTAAAGTCAGTGAGGAGGATGGGGAAGAAGGAAAGAGTTCAGGGTTGACAAATTGGGTCCTCCCCCAAATGTTGCCTACAACCCCCAACCCACACTTGGGAATATGGATATCAATCCTGGAGATGTTCTCCTGATGAGGTGTAGGCTCTGGAACTTCTCCCCCCTTTTTGAGCTTTCCTTGATTCTCTGAGGTACGGCTCTGCCCAAGTCATTAGCCCCCTTTGTCCCAATAGTTTCCCACCCTTGAACTGGCCTGGCCCACCATTAGTCTGATCTCATCTTGACTCCTGAAGGCCCTTCCTACTGGAGTCTGACCTCATCTGACTCCTCCTGAAGACCTTCCCCAATCTCCTCCTCTGGACCGCCCTTAGATTCCTCCCACAACCTTTCTGTATATAGAATCCCATCTTCCCTCCACGTGGTGTGAGCCCGCCATGGGATAGCTTAGCACAGACTTAATCTGTGTGAGAGTGCCTTAGAATGCCCTAGCACACAGACTTGCTCTGTGAGAGCCCTGTGAAATGGCCTAGCACCCTACGCAGTGAACTTGAACTTTCAATAAACTTTACTTTTTCCTTGGCTGAGAAGACTTGAGTGGAATTCTTTCAGCAGGACCTGGCATGTTGGTATTTTGGGGTCTCAGGCAGCCCTAGCCCTCTTTGGGCACCCTCTTTACTCCCTCTAGTCTACCCTGGAACCCTCTGCAAGAAATCCAAAGATCTGGATCTGCCCTCTCCTGACAAAGCCTGCCCACATTCTTCTGCCAAAAGCCTGGTCATGCCCCTTCCACCTGTAGTGGTGTTTATAGATCCCTCATATAAGGAAAGTGGGGGTGGGGTGTTTCCAGGTTAAACTGTGGTTCCCCCACCCCTCCTGATGCCACCAAACCTGGATACCCAATACCTACACACCCAACAGCCACTAACTAGTGCTTTGTGGGTTGTTTTTTTTAAATGCCTGAGGCTGATTGAAGTTACTCTTCCCAAGAGCCCCCCCAACCCCCCAAAGAAAAAAGTTTGCTCAGTCAGGACTCCTCCCAAATCAAGGGCTAAAGGAATGGGCTTTGAAAGGGAGGGGCAATGGTGGTGGTTCTGGGTAATAAGTAACCGCTCATCCTTGAAGCCTAGGACTTATGTGATAAGAGATTTATTACTTTCTTTTTAAAGATCACTCTAGTGGTTCAACTCCAAGCCTAGCCACTAAAGAAAAACACAAGGAAAACCTTGGTAGAATGATGGCGTTTCTATACACTCCTGACTGGGAAATGAAAACATCCATTCCTGTTTGTTAGTTTTTGGAGGAGTTGAAAGGGGCAGCTAGAGGTCACCTCAATCATCCCCCTGCCTCCATGAAGACCCTCACCTAACACTTCTGGCAGGGAGATTCCACAGGCTCCTTGCTTCCCTCCCCCACTCCCCAAAGACCCTGCCCAAGGGCTAACCACCACCTGTCAGGAAATTCTTCTTTATTGTCTAACCCAAGTCCCTCAGGCTGCAATGCAGACCCATTTCCTCTGGTTCTGTTTTTTTTGGGGGCAGCAGCTGTTCTCCATCGAGCTTGGAATAAATTGCATACAAATCTATCAGATCTTTCAGGAGGGCCCAGGGAAGGCGAGGTATTTTTTTTTTTAATTGGGGGTGGCAGTAGTGGTTATCCATAACTGTCTCCAGAAAAGTTACAAGTCAGGAATCATAATTAATATCTTGGTTCTTTATGGTTGCCCTCCTTTCACCTCTGGTTCAGGAATGTCAACCTCAAATAGAAAAGGAAAGGGAGGGCTGGGGTACTGAACTATGAATAAGAATTACTTCAGACTGCATATTGACATAGAAAACCACATACTAACATTATCTCTGTTCTGTTATATTTTTATTTATTTTGTTAAATATTTCCTAATTACAGCTAAATCTGGTTGGGACTGAACTCAGAAGTGTTGCTAGTCAACTATTTGAAACCTCTGTACTAAGTTACCAGGGTTACAAGGTTTCAGGCCACCTGCAATGAACTTGAACTTCAAAAATTCCACATTAAGCTTTTGTAGACAGGGTCACTTCCCCAGTGTTACGGGGAAGGTCGTACCACAATTTATAATGGAATCCCCATATGTTGGAAGGCAGCTAGATGGAGCAGTGGAATGCTGGGCCTGGATTATTGGTTTGTTTGTTTGTTTGTTTTTCCCCCCAAGGGACAGAAAGGAATAGCAATATCCTGGCTTTCTGGTGGGAAGGAGTAGGAATTAACTCCCCCTATGGGAGTTGGAGGGCAGATAGGTGTCAAAGACCACAGAGTGCTGGGCCAGGAAGACACTTCTTCCCGATGGCCTCAGACACTTACTAGCTTATATGACCTTGGGCAAGTCACTTAACCCTGTTTGCCTCAGAGCTGGGGAAGAAAATGGCAAACCGTTCCCAGTATCTCTGCCAAAAAAGTCCCAAATGTTGTCATCACTGAACAACAGCAACCTCACAGGGTGGACCTAGGGGGCAGAAAGTCCTCCCTGATGGTTTACCATCCCCTAACACCTGTAACTAGCTACACCAGGAACAGATAGCTAGATACTTGGGGTCTGGAGGAGGAGGGCAGACAAACAACGAAACCATCTCTATTCTCCCTAGGAATTTCAAGTCAAAATCACCAGTCATTGTACCCAGTCTGGCCCCCCCCACACTGCCTGTCTCAGGAGTGGGACGTGACCAGGGTTAGTAACTATCAAGTTATTCTATGCTCATGGTGTGGAAAAGTACAGCTGAGCCCTGGTCAAAGCTGACTGTGGGGTGGGGGTAGAAGGAGAGAGATGGAAACCTGGTCCAGCTCTCCTACCTAACTTTTCCTCCGTCCTCTGCCAGGCCCTGAGACTGGGGACTAGCTGGCAACAGGAAATGAAAGACATTTCTCCTTCCACAGAATACCACTGGGAAATTTACCAGGCCAGGGGAAGAGATTACAACCAGGAGCAGTTTCCAGTCTTATGTTTAACCCTTTGCCATCTAACCCAGGTCCACAAATAATTTCTTCCCAAGTTTTCCAGCAGATGCGGCACTATGTTACAGTAGGGACAGCATGAGGGCTTATGTTAAGAGTGGATTAGTGGGAAAAACTCAGGATTTACAGTCAGGGAATTTGAGTTCAAATCCTGGCCCTGACACTTGACTCTGGGCAGGTACAGACTATCACCTCACTCCTGGACTACAGCAGGAGCTTGCTAATTCATCCTCAGCATCAATTACTTCCCAAAAGCACAGGTCTGACCTGTTACTCTCCTACTCTAAAACCTCCAATGGCTTCCTATCACCCCCAGGATCAAATAAAGAATTCAGTTTGTTGCTCAAAGTCCATTATAACCTGCCACCCCCTCCCAGCATACACCTTTCTGGTCTTCTCTTAAATACCATCACTTACTCTGATGCACAGTGACACTGGTCTCCTTGTTATTCCTCAAACAAGACCCTCTTGCGTCCTCCTGACTCCAAGCATTTTCACTGGCAGATATATCTTTACCTCCTCATATCTCTTCTGGCTTCTCTGGCTTCCTCCAAGTCGCTGAGCCATTCTACAGGAAGCCCTTTCAGATCCCTCTTAATTCTAGTGCCTTCCCTCAATTACTTATTTCCAATTTATCCTGTACATAGCTTGTTCATACATAGTTGTTTGCATGTTTTCGTTGTTGTTTAGTCAATTTAGTCCAACTCTTTGTGACCCCATTTGGGGTTTTCTGGGCAAAGATACTGGAGTGGCTTGCCATTTCCTTCTACAGCTCATTTTACAGATAAGGAAACTGAGGCAAAGACAGTGAAGTGACTTGTCCAGGATAACACAGCTAGTAAGTGACTGTAGCCAAATTTGAACTCAGGTCTTCCTGACTCCAGGCCTAGCACTCTGGCCAGCTAGCTGCCCCTCTGTACATGTTGTTTCCCTCATTAGACTGGGAACTCCTTAAGCTCAGGCGATATTTTTTGTTTTTTGTATCCCCATTGCCTAGGACAATGCGCATTCACATGTTTATTAACTATCACAGAAGTGTTATAGTGGCAACAGTTTTAAGTTCGAAATATTAACAATACTTTCCCCAATTCCACACCATTTTAAAGTTTACAAAATATTTAATTCAAGTATTATTTCCCCCATTTCACAGGCAGAGAAATAGGCTAAGAGAGAGATCCTGTGGTTTATTTATAGTTATACACAGCCAGGAGCCACTGTTGATTTTCCCATAATGTCTAATCTCTTTCATGAGATAATGAATATAAAACTATTTTTAAACATACAATTATATTTTAATATTAACATTAGACCTGTGGTGGTATAATAGAACATGAATATGGAGTTAAGGGACCTGGATTCAAATCCTGATGCCACTGGATAACTGGCTTCCCATAAAACCTTCTCTAGGGTTCTGTTTCCTTATCTGTAAAAATAGAACTGAATGTTTATTAAGGTCCTGTCTTTTGGACAAGATCATACCTCATTTGTCAGTTGGGGACTTCTACTGCCACCATACTCTATCCTCACAAAGCCTTGGATTAATGATCTGTAAAATAGACCTAACTGCTTCCTGATGCTCCCCCCCCTTCACCACCCAGAGAGGAGTTAAGACAAGGCAGGGGATACTTCTATCTTCCCTTCCATATGTCAGGTAGTAACTGGGGTCCCTCTCTTCTCTAATAACGGTCATTTCTTGGAAGGCTAAACACCCTAAGTACTTCTAAAGATGTGACCACTCAACACAGAGATAACATCTGGCCAGGCATCCTAGTGTCTTGGATTACACGCACAAGAAAAAAATGTGCTTTGCCTCCAGGAGCTCCAAGCATGGGTAGTTCACATCCATCAAGACTCAATTTAATTAAGGACCAACTGAATGTTCATTGGCACCGAGGGTAATGATACAATACTCAGTGGCAAATGCCTCAGAGTCTTAATGAGGGGAAAAACAGATAGACTCCACAAATGAGAATTTGAGGTGGAATATTAGCATTCATGGGCAAAAAAGATAGTATAACTAGCTAAGTTCTCCAGCCTCACACCCTCACCAAAGGGCAGAAGGAGGAATATAGATATAGTATGGATGTCTCCAATATGAGTATACTGAGGCACAAATTAAGTGAGGTTGGAAGCAAAACTGAATTTAGGCCCCAAGAAATCACACTGCATCATAGGTATTTAATGTTTGTTGTTGAATGTTTATTGAAAGAAGGGAGATCAGTTGGCCTCCTAGACTACTGATGTAACTAACTAGTAGATTCTTGAGGTGGCTATTACAGTTAAGTGTCACAGAGAATAAACTATTTGACCAGGAGTTAGGAAGACTGAAGTTCAAATGTGGCTGAAATTCAGACACTTACTCATTGTGTGACCCTGAACAAGTCACTTAACCAGCCTGTTTCCTGACCTGTATAAATGGGGATAATAATAACATCTACCTCCTAGGGTGATTGTGAGATAAAATGAGATAATATTTGTTACCCATAAGGTGCCTATAAAAATGCTAGCTATTTACATTGTTTGGTGAGAGGGAAGGGGAATGTTGTTCTTCAAGGTGATATGATGTATGAGGGTGGAAAGATATGGCCTCTCTTGTTGTTTTTAAATTTTTAATGATCTTAGGCCCTTGATTGCTTCATTTGACATGGGGTTTGCCCTTATGTTTTGAAAAGTTTTACATGATATAAAAATGTCTTTTTTTCCAATGATGGCAGCTCCAACTTCCCCAAGTCCCAAATAAGGCCACTTCTATAACCCTCAATCCTTAATTCTCAATCCTTTTTCTCTCCTTGTTCAACTGGTCTAGTCCTTAAAGGGGTTTTGCCTTGGGTAGCCCCACTGCAGAATTTCCTCCTTTTCAGTCACTTTCTAGTTTCTCTTCTACACATAGGGAAGGAGAACAGAAGTGAAGAAGATTTCTCAAACTTTCCATTGATACCCACAAAGATAAATCAGAAACTTCTGACCTTTTTTTGGGTCATGAATTTCTTCTTTGAATGTTTTTTAAACACATATAATAAAATATATAAGATTACAAAGGAAACCAAATATACTGGAAAGGTTATCAAAATACTAAAAACAAACAAACAAAACAAACCAAGTTTACAGTGTATCATAGGTTAGGAACACCTACTCTAAATAGTCCCAGGAAGAAGTAGTCATTTTTAAATCTTGTAAAACTTTTCAAAGCAGAGGAGCCAATATGGGGTCAGAGGAAGCAATATGGGGCCTGAGGTCATTAGGAAATTAGGGATAGGAAGAGAAGCTGGATTTTAATGGGGAAACAAACAAACAAAATCCACCCTTCCTCCTAAGAGTCACATCACTATGAAGTACTTTGCTCCCTCAACTTCTACCTAACAAAGATCTGCTGATTACATTAATGGGATGGGAGGCCTTGGCCCCTTTTGACCCCTCTTCCTTTAATAAACATTCAACAACAAACATTTATTAAGTTCTTGCCTTGTGTTGTGCTTCTTTGGGGGGCCTGAATTTTCTTTCTAGAAATTACTCACACACACTGCTCAGGGTAACCTGCCCAAACTCCCTTAATGGATCCCCAAAGCCCCAACATTTTATTTTGCTCTAAGAAGAAACAGCAGTTGTTTATGAAGTTAGCTCCAGGTGGAGTGGGTGGAGAATTACTCCCCCCTTTTCTAAGTTCTCTGAAAAACCGCACCACCTTCAACTGCCCAAGCCCTGGCTTATAATCTTAACCATTCTTAACCTCATCTTCCCGCCTAACTGGGTTGAAATGATTCAGCCAGAACACAAACTTACACTTCAGGAGAAAAACAGTCATGTGGGTTTATTGATGACTGAATGAAACCTCTAAACAGTACAAAGCCCCATCCCACCTGCTTCTGCCTTATTTCTAACCCAGGAGTTCTTGTGGTCAAATGTTTTTGCTAACATACCAATAACTGTATTTCAATAGAACTGGTTTTCTTATATATTTTAATTTTAATTTTCCTATATATTTTAATTTATGCATTTAAAAACAGGTCTCACCATCATTGCCAAAGGAATTCATGACACAGAAATTGTTAACTCTGCTTGGGGAGGAAAAAGGGACCCACATGGGGACAGAATGTTGATGGCATTTACTCCAGCATTCTCCCCTTCTCACAAAGTTCTCCCTTCCCCACTCTCAGCCACCTTCATCTTCCTTTCTCTGACCTATATAGCATGTATTGCCCATATTACACAATAACAATCTTACAATTGCTAATTGCTCACATATTGTCCTGAGTGCCTCTTGTATCTTTCTTCTTTCTCCAAACAAATTATATAAAAGTCCCAAGAAAGGACTTTGGTCTGTTTTTCTTGCTTCCCTGGCCTTGTTAAATAATTGATTTGAAATATCCCTTTGGAACTCTGGAGAAAAATGCTGATTACCAACACTATGGCAAAAGACCAAGTTAAGTCTACACTTGTCAGGTTATCAATGCTGGACGTCCAACTTGCTTCTTCTAACCTCTCCACAGCTGGAACCAAAGAACATCCTCTAGGTGGAACCACCTACAGTCGTCCAGGGCCTTCAAGATCTAGTCCAACTCCCATTACTTTACAGTTGAGGCATCTGAGGTGCAGAGATAGAAAAAGACATGCCCAAAGTCCAGTAGTTAATAAATGGCAGAATTGAGATTTGCACCTAGCTAGTCGGTACAATGGATAGAGCAGTGGACTTGTGTGGAAGACTCGTCATCCTGAGTTCAAATCTGGCCACAGACATATACCAACTATGTGACCCTGGGCAAGTCACTTCACCCTGTTTGTCTCAGTTTCCTCATTTGTAAAATGAGCTGGAGAAGGAAATGACAAACCACTCCAGTATCTTTGCAAAGAAAATTTCAAATCGGGTCATAGAGTCAGAAACAGCAAAACAACAACCACTATAAAGACAAACAATTTTAAAAGACTTAAACAGGGGTGGGAATTCAGTCTGAATCAGGGCTTCACTTGAGGACCTAGAAGGGCCACATGTGGTCTTGAGGCCACAAGTTTCTCCAACCCTGAAGAACTTTAATCAAGGCAATAAACCAGGGTTCAGATTTGATTATTTTTTAGAGATAGTCTATGCAGAATTTTGTTTGCTTTTCCAACAGGAGGGAGAGAGAAAACAGATTTTTGTTGACTGAAAACAACATTGGAAAGAGCACTGTTCTGGAATTGGAGGATCTGGGTTCAAATTCAAACCATTACTCAATCTTACAATCTTACCTACTCTTAATCTCATCTTCTCACCTAACTGGGCTGAAATGATTCAAGCCACAGCACAAATTTACACTTAGAAAGAAAAACAGTCACTGGTGGGTACTGATGACTGAAGAGTAGAAAGCCCCATCCCACCTGCTTCTGACTTACAGGACTATGGCATATAGGACTATGCCTACCTTTTAGGATTATGGGCAAGTCAGGCAACTTCCTTAGGCCTCATCTATAAATGAGATAGATGGCTAGACTCAATGGCTTCTGATTCATGACAACACGCTGTCTCCTAGATGACCCAGTACAACCCTCATTTTATAATTGTGAACTAAGGGAGAAAACTGGATCATACTCAGAAAGAAAATATTTAGCTATGATTTGTCAGAAAGCGAAAGATGTAGCAAGGACTCCTGTCAGTATGTGACTGCCAGGGGCCTTTTGGTACAGATATAAGGCATGCCGCAGCACACACAAGTATAGCCCCAATGGTCATGAACATGGGTGGACACACTGTTCTACAATCAAGAAAGAGAGCAAAGAGAACTGAAGCCCTTTACACATTTATCAGTTTACAGCAAGCAGACCCCAGGCACTTCTGAATACACTAATCAGGAGTGGGGGAAATATGGACATGTTTCCCCTTTGATGTTACCTCAGGTATGCATCACCCCATTCCCTTCCTCCTAGGGCAAGGGAGCTCCTCTGACCAGACTGAAAGATAAAAACGAAAACAGAGGTCCAGAGGGAAAACCATTTGTTCAAGTAATATCACCCAGACACTCAGTGGCATGGCCCTAATTAAGACACAGGTCTCCCAAACAAATATGCTTCTTTCATTTCCCTAGGCCCAGGCTGCCTCTGGTGGCTTGGCTCAAGCCCCACAGGGGACAGAGGACTGCCTTGTCTTCCTTACCTGAGGCCTTGTGGTTCTCAGACCACCAACTCAAACTCTACAATCTAATGCTTCTGTCCTTAAAGGAAAAATGTGAGTGATTTCTTTTTTTTTATTTCTAAACATCTAGAACCTTGTATACAGTAAGAGCTTATTCAATTCTTACTGAATTCTATATTCTTAGTCAAATGTTAGTTGGGTTTATTGGATTGCTTTTTTCAGTTAAGTGCCTACTACATGCCAAGCACTTTGCTAAACCCTGAGGATACAAAGAGGAAAGGGATTCTCAGCTCTTTCAGAGCTCACAGTCTTAATGGGGGAGACATCCCCAAAACAAGATGTACGAAGGAGATAATCAACAGAGAGAAGTCACTAGAACGAAAGGGGATTGGGAAAAGTGTTCTGAGTACAAGGGATTTTATTTTAGCTGGGATTTGAAGAAAGCTAGAGAAACCAGAAGGCAGAGAGGAGGGAGGGTATTCCAGCCAGTGAAAATGTAAGGAGTCAGGAGGCAATGTCTTGGGTGAAGAACAGCAAGAAGGATGTCACTGTGTGAATCATACAGTATGGGGCAGGGAGGGGTGGAGGAATATAAACTGTAAGAAGACTGAGGGGTGGGGGAGAAAGAGGCAGATAATAAAGGGCTTTGAATGCCAAACAAGGATTTCATATTTGATCCGGGAGGTGACACAGAGCCACTGGCGTTTGAGTGCGGGAATGACATGGTCAATACAGTTTAGGAAGATCACTTTGACATGGAGTATGGACTGAGATTTGTGGCAGGCTCTTGAAATAATCCACTTGTGGGATGGTAAGGGTCTGAACTGGGATTGTAGAAGTCTCCAGGGAGAAGGGGGCGTGTGTCCAGGAGATGTTAGGAAGGTAAAATTCACAGAATTAGGCAACTGATTGAATATGGGGGGGTGAGAGTGAGGAGTTGAAGCTGTGATCCCGCATGACAGAGAAGATGGTAGAGCCCTCAATAATAATGGAGAAGCTCAGAAAATGACACAGTTTGGGGTGGGCTGGGGTGAATGACAGTGAGTCACTGTTTGAGGGACATCCTGTTTGAGACCCCAATAGGCAGTTGGAAATGCAAGAGCCAAGGTCAGATTTGAGAATCATTAGCATCGAAATAATAATTGAATCCATGGGAGCTAATGAGATCAGCAAGTGAAATACTACACAGAGGCTCAGAACAGAGCCCTGGGGGGACACTCAGGGTTATCAGATATGATTTGAGAAAGATACAGCAAAGGAAACTTAGGAAAAGAAGGAAAGAATAATGTCACAGACACCTAGAGAGAAGGGAGTACTAAGGTAAAGAGAGTTATTGGCAACGTCAAAGCCTGCAGAGAGAAAAAGGATGAGGACTGAGAAAAAGACAACATGGCGAGGTCTGAAGCTAGATGAAGGAGAGAGTGAGAGGAGAGGAAGTGGAGGAATCTATTATAAGTAACCTTCTCAAGGAGTTTAGCCACAAAAGGGAAGAGAAATATGGGACGATGGCTATCAGGGGATAGATAAATCAAGTAAAGGTCTTTGAGGATGGGGTAGCATGTTTGTAGACAGTAAGGAAGCAGCCAGTAGGGAAGAAAAGCTAGAAAGACAGGTGGGAGTTGGGATGGAATGAGGTCACTTGTACACACACAGGGTTTGCCTTGACAAGGAGAAGGACCACCTCTTTTAAGGACCCGAGATGAAGGAGATAGCAGCAGAGGGCATCTAGGTGATGTGAGATGAGGGCAGAGAAGCAAATTCTAGGAGAATGGTCTTCCTATCTATGCCCCCACCCCCAATTTTATGTGTTGTTACACTGTTGAGGAGGGAGATTTGGAAATGATACTGTCAAAAGAAAAGAAGAGTAAGTTTTTTTTAAAAAAAGGAACGCTTATTGAATTGAATTGTTAACTGAATTAGTTTGGCTAGAACAGAGAAGAGGGCGTCTATTTGTATTTGTAGAGAGAACAACAGGTACAATTTGCAACATGACACCTCCTTTCCCTTACCACTCCGGTGGTGGTACCAGACGTACAGGGTAAGAACACAGCGTCTACTCTTCTGCTTGGCCACTCCGAAAAAGGGGTGGGAATCCCGAAGGAAAAAAGGGCAGATTTCCAAAATCAGCACGTTGAGGATGCATTCCACGGCCAGGGAGGTGAGGTATTTTATTTGAACAGCAGCAGCATGAAGGGATGGGGCAGATGATAGTGATCCTGGGGGGTTGGGGAGGGTTGTGAACAGGTACCTGTTCCCAGTAACAGGAGGAAGGACAGGCAGAGCTTGCAGGGCAGGAGAGTCAAGGAAATAAAAAACTCTTGTCACCACTGGAAATCTATGGGGGGGGCACCCCCCATCAGAAAAAAAAAATCTCAGGAAAAGGGTTCCCTTATCCCTTGGTAACTACAAAGCAAGGAGATTTCCTGCCCCTTGACACAGGGTTCCTTGGGGACTGTGAGGTATTTAATACTGTGTGGGGGGAGTAGAGGGAGAGTTTGCACAATCTCCCAAGGCAGACTGGTCCCATTAATATTTAACCCTCACAGCAACTTACACAGCAACCCCAGGAACTTACGTGTAGCAATACAGCAAATGGGTTTAACTTTAAATCTAGAAAATTCAACTGCAGTTGAAGTCATAGGAAGTGATGAGGTCTGAGGTCTCAGAGAAATGCTTTCTAAAGGTCCCTAACTGAATCGCTTGAACTTTGAACGAGTCAATGGTAGAACATTCTTTCCTAAGCCCTGGTCTTCATCCTGAAGCTGTAGCGCTGTGGAAAAGATGGCTGGATGTGAAATCAGAAGACCTGGGTTTAAGTCTTGACTCTGCCACTTACTACCTGTGTTATCTTGGACAAGTCAATTCACTTCTATGGGCCTCAGATTCCTCATCTGTAAGATAAGGGGGTTGGATTAGATCAGTGGTTCTCAACCTGTGGGTTATGTTCAATTTGTAACAATGAAAATACATCCTGCATATCAGATATTTACATTACAATTCATAACAGTAGCAAAATTACAGTTATGAAATAGCAACGAAAATAATTTTATGGCTGGGGGTCACCACAACATGAGGAACTGTATTAAAGGGTCACAGCATTAGGAAGGTTGAGAACCCCTGGATTAAATGATCACTAAGGTTCCTTTTAGCTCTAAAACTATGATCTTATTTCTGGGTCGTTATATGAGAAAACCACTTTGTAAACCTTTACAGAATATGAATGAGAGTCACTAGTAAGTACTATGAGAAGGACCTGGGTGGGTTTAGTAGCTTTCCTCTTATATAATGCAACCTCAGAGCTTGCTTTTTAATGACATATTTAAGGTGGCAATACAGAAAGGTCCTCATGTGTCTTTCTGTGTCCCAACAGATGACCATAACACTTATCAGCAAAGGTGGCTCAATTAACAGAATGAGTACTGAGTGCTCAGTCAGCTAGAGTCCAGGGCTGGACACCAGGGATGGGGACAGAGAAGTCTGATAGGCTGTCCTTGCCCTCAGGGAACTAGTCTAGCTAGGGAGAGAGTAGCAAGCAGCAAGAGTTGCTCCAAGTAGAAAAGTTATTTAGCCAAGGAGGGGAGCTGTGATGAAGTCACAGGGAGCTTCCTGAGGGAAGGAGGAATTAAGTTGCTGTTGCAGAGAGGATTTTGTTTGTTGTTGGAAGAAGCAATATAGGTAGTAAGGAAAACCAGGCCTGCAAATTGATATATAAATTTGGAGGTTCCTTTCCAAAACCCCAGAGATCATTCAAGCAGGAGGACAATACTTCGTAATGAAATAGAATTATCTCAGAGGAAAATTCTGAGAGTATCATTTTATTTGGACATATACCCAAGGGAACTACACTACTCCCCAATAAAACAAAACCATACCCACAAAACTCCTAATTGGTAGGGTGGCTAAGGTTTTATTTGGTACAGAGAAAGTAGTACCGAACCAGAACAGGCTGTACCTACCAATGACCCTATGGGGCCTCAAAAAAGTCACTTCCCTGCTCTGTGGTTTGGATGTTTCTCTATAAAATGGGGGGGTAGGAGTTTAACTAGACACATTTAAGGGATTTTCTAGTCCTGACATGATCCTGTGACTTGGAAAGGTAGATGAGATGCAGTAGAAAGAACACTGGCCAGGTATGAATCTGGAGATGTGGGGTCAAAGCCCAGCTAGGTTATTTCTAAGCTGCGTGACCTTAAGCTGAAATCACTTAACCTCTCTGGGCTTCAGTTTCCTCACCTGTAAAATGAGAAGGTTGTACTAGATGACTTAAAAGGTTCCTTCCAGGTCTAAATCTTTAACCTTCTGCTCCAACATAAATATTAGATGACCCTTATTGTAATGTTAGCTAATTACAATTTATTGGCCTTTAGAATCTTTCTCCCCCTTCCCTTCTTCCTTTCCTGCCCAATTTCTTCCTTTCCCTTCCCCCTGGCCCAATGTCTGGTCCCAGAGATGTTCCTCAATAGCATTTAGTGCCCCCAAGGCTAGGCTTTTTGTTTTGTGTCTGTTCTGTGGATCCCCAGCTCCACCATATAATAGGCATTTAATAAATGCATATTAAAATGAACGAATAAAGATCCTGTATTACCTAGGAGAAAGTTGGGAGGGCACTTGACCAAAACCTCCAAAGGGGTGCTTGGAGGCCTTTGATTCCATCTGGCTTGTTTGAAGGCATTTTGGGGACAGGGTGGGGCCAGCTGGCCTTAACACGAAGTGAGTAATTAATAAGCAGTCCATAACCTGGAGGCCACAGTATCCAGTAGGCTGGAAAAGCAGCTATGTCTGCTGGAATTAGGTCTGGGTACTGCCCATTGATCATGGCTGGAGCATGAGGAGATCAGTTTATTATTTCAACACAGGCATCACAAATCACAGAATCAGGGCAGGAAGGGATATCAGAGTCTATCTAATGATCCCTTCTCCCTTCTTAACCTCCCTTACTCATTCTACAGATAAAGAAACTGAAACCCAGGGCAGTTGAGTTGTCCAAGATTACATCCACATCAGAGGCAGGATTTGAAACAAGATCCACTGCCTCCTAAAGCGATGCTATTTCTATTGTACCAACTTTCCTCCCCCCCCCCCCCAGGGTCATTTATCAACCCAGCCCTCCCCTCCCCCAGCTGCCACTCCCAGAAAGCCTTCCTTGAATGATCCTTTCAGACTGCTCCTTTTCTCAAGCCTTCCTTCTGGATGGAGGGTTTGTGGTTTGCAGCCACAGGACTGAAGAGCTGGAAGGGGATAAGAGACAGATCCATTGCCTCCCCTCTACTCTATTATAGATGAGGAAACGCAGAGACCTCCCCTCCTCAATGAGAAATGACTTTGCCCAAGGTCACATTCATGACTAGAGCCATGAAGCTCTTTTTACATCATTGACTTCTTGTAAACAAACTACCTTCCATCTGAAATACCAAAGAAAGGACACAAGATTAGAATTAGGCTGCACAGACATCCACAGGCTTTGTTGTTGTTGCTGTTCAGACATTTTTTCAGTCCTGTCTCTTTGTGACCCCATTTCAGGTTTTCTTGGCAAAGATCCTGGAGTGGTTGCCATTTCATTCTCCAGCTCATTTTACAGATGAAGAACTAAGACAAATAGGGGTAAGTGACTTGCCCAGAGTCACACAGCTAGTAACTGTCTGAGGTCAGATTTGAACTCAGAAAGATAAGTCTTCCCCTAGGCCCAGCATGCTATCCACTAGGTCATCTAGCTGCTCCATCTGTAGGCTTATTGTCATCCAAAAGCCATTCTGATGAGGTGTAGGCTCTGACTCCCCCTCACCCCCTTTTGAGCTCTCCTTGAATCTCTGAGGTACATACTTTGGGAAACCTCTTCAAAGTCTGATTGAATCTTCAGGAGGCATTTGCAGAGGCCCTAAGTATTTCATTGTGGCTGGGCCCAAGTCTGTTACTGAAGAGGTGTAGGCTCTGGGACTCCCCCCACCCTCTTTTTGATCTCTCCTTGATTCTTTGAGGTATAGGCTCTGGGAAAGTAAACCTTCCCTGGGAAGACATTTGCCTGAGGTCATGAGCCTTAAGTTGTGGCTCTGCCCAAGTCTTTAGCCCCTTTGTTCCAATAGTTTCCCACCCTTGAATTGGCCTGGCCCACCCCTGTCTATGGTCTCCAGGTAGCCTCCAGCAACTTCCCACCCTTAATCACCCATTACTGCAGTCTAACCTCATCTTGACTCCTGAAGACCCTCCCTACTGGAGTCTGACCTCATCTGACTCCTCCTAAAGACCTTTCCCAATCTCCTCCTCTGGACCACCCCTAGATTCCTCCCACAACCTTTCTGTATATAGAATCCCATCTTCCTTCCACGTGGTGTGAGAGCACATTGAATAGCTTGGTACAGACATGCTCTGTGAGAGGGCCTTAGAATGCCCTAGCACACAGACTTGCTCTATGAGAGCACCATGAAATGGCCTTGCACCCCACATGGTGAACTTGAACTTCAAATAAACTTTACTTTTTTCCTTGGCTGAGAAGACTGAGTGGAATTCTTTCAGCAGGATCCGGCATGTTGGTATTTTGAGGTCTCGGGCAGCCCTAACCCTCTTTGGGCACCCTCTTCATTTTTATGGTTCCCTCACACCGGAAACACTGCTAATCTCAAGCTCTTCTCCGGCTGGGACTGGAAGGTACGTAAACCTCTCCTTTTCCCTATTGCTTTCTTGTCCTCCAAGTAGCTTGGAGGTGTGGTTTTTTTTTTTGGGGGGGGGGGTTGGTTTGTGTGGTTGTTTTTTTTTTTTTTTGTGTTTTTGTGGGCCTGTCAGCTAAGTACTCATGTTGGAGAAAATGGACAAGTGCTCAGCTTCTGAAGAATGGAGGACAAGGAGCGACGCCTCATCTGGAAATGTGAGCCAGATTCTTTCAATTCTCTCAGTGGAACTGAGAAAATTCAAGGCATTTTTTTTGTAGATTTTTTGCACTGTTTTGTTTGTTTTTCGAGGCTCACTTCCAAACCTTTTATGGTGGAAGGGACTTAAGATCCTTTACCTGTGGCTCCCAAAAGTTTGCCTTTGGGTTGTCTTCTAAAACACTGGGAGAAATTTAGTTTCTCTTAAAAAGGAAGGGCTAGTGTTTTTTTTTTTGCAACACTGTTTGGCCTCGTTATCGCCTAGAGAACCATGAATCGTGGCCAGTTTTAGGGACTTTAAAAGAGAATACTCTTGCAGTTAGAATCACACTGTCCCAGAGAGGAAAAATGGGTAGAAGCTGCCTATTTGCTAGTCTTCTTTGAACTGTCTCGGAATACAGTTCTCACAGCATCTCACTGGTCCAAGGAGTGCCCCTCCAGGGAACCTCCCCAGAGGGAGCCCCAGGAACCAAACACCTCTAGAACCATGCCCACCTGACCAGGAGGGACATTGGAGGAAGGATTATCCCCAAGGTAGGATAAGTGGTAGAGCCACCTCCCAGGACCCTGTCATCCAGTCGGAATGAGGGGGAGCATGGGACTTGGCAGTGCTCCCACTTTCTCCATCTCTCACTGAACTCTGGGCAAGCAAGTTGGCTGAAGTTACCCACTTTATTATGGCTAGGTTCTCTGTTCTAACCAATTGGTTCTACCCTCCCCTTGACCAGTCAGGTCAGGGGCATCAAAGGGGAAACTAGGGGATGTTTCCAGACATACTCGGCCCCTTCCTATTTGAGGCTCTGTTGTTTGAACACCCTTCCTTATGCTCTCCTTATTCTGTCCCCTTGTTGGGAAGGGACCTGTTGGTGAAATTGGGAAGCCAATTTTCTCTAGTTAAGCCTCCCAGATCTCCCCG
>CM053593.1:207648248-207661827 GCA_028646575.1 Pseudocheirus occidentalis
ACTCATTCTGTCTAGAGTGGGGCCTAGAACAGGTGAAAGCTTTTGAGACTTTGTAGCTTTACCCAATAGTCTCTATGATGGAAGGAGAGAACAGGCTTTGGGAGTTGCCCGTTTTGAAAAGCTGGTATTGCCTGCCATGTGCTAAATGTCCATGGAGCAGTTTGGAAAGGAAAGGGATACCTGACAGCCTTTTGGCCTTGCCATAGTCACCTTTAATTCCTACCAGGGAAATTGTTCTTTTGCTATAATTTTCTTGTGCCTGTTTTGGTCTTTGTTTGCTTAACCTCTTTGCCAGGTTTGTCTTCTCCAGGGTTTAAACCCCAAGTTCTCCAGCCCACCGGACCTGGCATCAGGGCGTGTTCCAGAGTCTGACCCCTTGAATGGGTCCGACCCAGAGAGTCAGGGACATCTCTACGCCCCTTGCCAGCAGGAAGCACTTTCAGAAGCTGAGACTTTCAACCTTTACCCCAAAGGAATTTGGGTCCCATTTGTTTTAGGGGGGAAATGGAGGTGTAGGCTCTGGGACTCCCCCCACCCCCTTTTTGAGCTCTCCTTGATTCTTTTGAGGTACAGGCTCTGGGAAAGTAAACCTTCCCAGGGAAGACATTTGCCTGAGGTTATGAGCCTTAAGTTGTGGCTCTGCCCAAGTCTTTAGCCCCTTTGTTCCAATAGTTTCCCACCCTTGTCTATGGTCTCCAGGTAGCCTCCAGTAACTTCCCACCCTTAATCACTCATTACTGCAGTCTGACCTCATCTTGACTCCTGAAGACCCTCCCTACTGGAGTCTGACCTCATCTGACTCCTCCTAAAGACCCTCCCCAATCTCCTCCTTCATTTTTATGGTTCCCTGACCATAATCTAACCGGGCCATGGCGGTGAGAGTGCCAAATCCTAACCATTAGAGGGCTGCCCGAGACCCCAAAATACCAACATGCCATGTCCTGCGGAAAGAATTCCACTCAAGTCTTCTCAGCCAAAGAAAAAGTAAAGTTTATTGAAAGATATGGGGTAGACTCTCACAGTGCAAGTATGTGCTAAGCTATTCTATGGCACTCTCACAGAGCTGTAGGGAAGATGGGGTCTTATAAACAGAGGAATCTAGAGGTGGTCTAGAGGAGGAGCCTAGGGAGGGTCTCCAGGAAGAGTCAATGAGGTCAGACTCCAGTAATGAGTCTGCGGAGGGACTTCAGGTGGAGTTAATGAGATCAGACTCCAGTACTTCATGTGGAGTTAATGAGGTCAATGCAAGATATCTGGATAGGCTCCAGGGTGGGAAGCAGATGGACAATGGAGGACCAGGCTAGTAACAGGTTTGGGCCCAGCCACAATGAAATACCTAGGGCTTCTGCAAATGCCTCCTGAAGATTCAATCAGACTTGAAGAGGTTTCCCAGGGTATGTACCTCAAAGATTCAGGGAAAGCTCAAAAGTGGGGGGGAGGTCCCAGAGCCTACACCTCATCACTTCTAGGGTTCTGGTTTTGAGAAGACAGCTCTGACCTTGGAAATCAAGAGTCCTGGGTTCTGGTTTGGATTCAGACTTCACACCCCTCTGAAGCTCAGTTCACAAAACGGAACGATCATGCCAGTTCCATCTACCTCGTGAGCAAGCTTATCAGTGAAGAAAATGCTCATCTCTTAGCTATTTGCTTAGCACAATGCCCGGTACAGAGTAGGTGCTTAATGAGTCACTGCTTGACTGATTAGGGGACTGTGGATGGAATACTGTCTGCTGCCAGCGATGGCTGGTTAGTTCTTTGTTATAAGGGATGGGTTTGATGGGCAGGGAACAGGGGAGGGATATATTTAGAAAGGAATGTGATATAAAGATCAGGCTATATCAGTAGAAATAAGATAAAAATAAATTTAAATAAAGTTGGTTATTTGAGGAAGAGGTAAGAGCAGCGACACACCTCCCTAGTGTTTGCAAACTTCTTATTTAGGTGACCAAGGTGACTCGTGGGGTAGATGTGACCCAAGGGACCTCTTCACATAACCTGAAAACACTGTCTTTGTGGCCAACACCCTTTGTCAGCAGCAGGTGCCCTTGTTTGACTGAGGTGGGGAAACTACCAAAACAGGGACCCTGGCCAGGGCCAGGGGAAACACCTGCTGAGCACAGGAGGCAGCAGGAACAACAGAGGACATGCCCCTGCTTACCTAAACATGCCCCCAACCTCTTCCTCCTCAGAAGATTCTGGAGATTAAGCAGCTATTTCCCAAGGAAGGAGGATGTGGCTCTGACCTCCCCTCAAGCATCCCCAACCTCCAGCCTGATATTACACAGTGCTCACTTGTACTGTCCCACACATTTTTCTGATCTTCCTTAGTCAGCCTTTGGAGGGACTTCCCCACTCAGCACAAAGCATTCTCCCCCAGCTCCTCTTCCCTCCCTACTTTACTAATCTATCAACCATTAGGTATTTACTATGGATCTGCTGAAGCCACAGTACAGGAAAGAACTTGGGCCTGATATTTTAGCATTCCAATCTGGGGTCTTTCACTAACATTGGAAAAAATTCTAACTGATCAATTAAGAATTTCCAGTCAGTCTCTAATGTCTCTTCCCACTCTGCCCTGACCACCTCCATTCCCAATTCAACCTTTTGTCCCAATCTTAGACAATGACAAGCGATGAATTCCATCATGTGAGCCTAGAGAGAAAAGTCAAAGGAATTGGAGATAAACCAATACCTAGGTACCTGTGTTTTTGCCTGAAAATTTCACATAAAATATATAACTAATATCTACAGCTATATCTATGTCTAATAACTATATCCTCAGGTCACCTTATTCAATTTAATAGAGGTGGAAATTATGGCCTTGGGAGATTAACTACCTAAAGTCATACAGACAGCAAGTAGCAAAGTCAGTATTTGCAACTAGGTCTTCTGGAGCCAGTGCTCTTTCTACTATACAATGATCCTGAATTTTAAAATTCACAATTGCAATAAGAATAATGATAATGATAAATTCAGTCAGCACTTTGGTGAGACAGAAGCAGTTGAGACTTGGCTGGGTTGGGTGGCCAACACCCCATTTCCATTCCATGCTTTTTTCAACCTTTAATCTCCACCCTCTGCCTATATCCCTTGAATCCTGGGGTTTTGGTACTTATAACCTATGTGACCTTGCAGGCGCCACCTCTGTGGGCCTTCCAGTAGCCTCATGTAAAATGAGTAGGCGGGGCTGAAGTAATGATCTCTAAGGCTCCTTCCAGAGCTAAATCCTACAATCAGATAGTACTGTTGGCTCCCTCTATCTCAGTTCTCCCCCTCCTTCCCTCACAGGAAAGGGAAGGCATCACTCAGATCCACTTCCCTTCTAGGCTGAGAAGGCTTTCCTCCAACTGCAGCTTCAGGGGCAGCTCCCTAGGGTCTGCCATGGGTCAGGGGAGCAGGTCAGTGGCCTCCAAGCATTCCTATCCATCACAAGGGACTCTAAGTCTCCCTTCTCAGTGATCCCTATCCTCCCAGGCTCCAGGCTCCACGGTTTGCCTGTTAAATCTGTGAATTCAAGTCTGCAAAAATTTTACTTTAATGGATCCTCTCATCTGCCCAAGTGAGTGCCCTCCACTCACTAGGTGCAAGGGGTCCAATAATCACTTGAGATTTACTTTTCTCACAATGACTGAAAAAGATGCTACAGGTAATCATTTTCCCATTTTTTAGAGGGGGAAATTCAGGTCAAAGATTAAATGAATGCTCTAGCGCTCCGGTTGGTCAGTTTTGGCATTTATTAAAAGCCTACTATGTGCATAACACTGCTAATAGCTAAGGATCCCCCAAAAAGGCAAAATAGGGGAGTTTAATGAGGGAAACATTAGCAAATAGTTCTGTACAAGATAAATTGAGAGCAATCTCAAAGATAAGGAACTAAGATGGAGAAGGATGAGAAAGACCTTCCTTTTCAAGAAGCCTTTGCTCATCCTCCTCCAAGACTTAGAAGAAGCCAGAGAAGGCAGGAGGTAGATGTTCAGAGAGAGTCCCAGGGAAAACTGAAGTCTGGAAATGGTGTGTGGAACCATCTTGTGAAGTGCATCAAAGAAAGCCACCCTAAAGTCAGGGAACAAAATGAAATGTTTAAAAGGGTGAAGGGACCTCAGCAGCCATCTGGCCCAGTCCCTTTATTTTAAAAACGACAAACTGAGGCCCCAGGGTGACTTTCTACAAGGTCATTAGGAAGCAGTATTTGATCCCAGGTCTCCCGACTCCATAGCCAGTGAATGTTCTTTCTATGGTACCTACCAAGTGCTGGGCCCAGAATTTGAACTGAGGTCTCCAGCCTTCAAAACCAATTCCCTTTGAATTATACTCCCAATCTCTCAAGTCATTGTCCCTCCTAGTAACCTAAGTACCCTTAGCCTCTATATGACCACCCACAACAGTGTCAAATATTCACCAATATTACCTGTGTTTTATCATAATAGCAGTAGCTAAGATTATACATCTAAGGTTTGCAGTGTACTTTTATGTCTATCTTCTCATTCGAGCCTCATAACCCAGTGATCATCCTGCATTTTACAAATGAAACAGAAGGTGTTAAGTGACTTGCCCAGGGGCCACAAAGCTAGCAAGGGTCTGAAGTTGGACTCTGACTCGGGTCTTCTAAACATTGTTTCAACACATTATTTCATGGGTATAAATCACCAAATGTTCCACAATCCCAAGCTGCCCTTTGGTATCAAAGTTCACTTTTTAGAGGCCATATTCTCTTATTGATGTTGCACAAGCTATAAGATATATACTATAGCTAGTGGAAGGTAAGGAACATCTTTTATATTTTCCTCTTGGTTGCTACTACAGCATTGCCATTGATTGAATCTCCTTATCCCCACCCATTTTCTTTTGGTCTGGATCATTTTGCTCTTGGTATGCTTGAACATCTAGCTAAGTTTTTTCATAGATTGTTCATATCTATCTATCTATCTTACACATAGAGCAATCTGCTTATCAAGTATATAGAGAATGCTTATGCAATAAAGCCCTACCTTGATGCCTCAAGGCAAGGTGATCCTAGGTTCTTGTCACCAAGCTGCAAGCTCCAACAACTCTCACCTGCAATCATGGCCTATTGGAAGGAACCCTCTGTTTGACGACAAGAGAACATGGCTTTAGGTCCTGCTGGGTTTCTAAGTACCACGTGACCTCAGGCATATTATTTTCCTAAATCCAATCCAAAAACTCCTCTGAGAAATGAAGAGGTGGTGCTAGATACATTTCCAAAGATTCTTCCAACTCTAGATCTATGCTTCTAATGACATCAGTGACTCTTTATTTTTTGGGCAGTTCTCTGTGTGAACTTCCCTGAAGGCAGGGCTGTACAGAAATCAATTATGAAGCATTTTAGTAAGTGCCTATTATGTGTGTGAAGCCTTGAGTTAAGCACGGAGGATATAAAGACAAAAGGGAAAAATCTTTCAAGAAGCTTATTTTCTAAGAAGGAAAGACAACCCTTCCCCTTTATCCCCAGGCTGTTAGAAGGCTCCCAGGCCTTAGTTGGAGATGAGAGTCAATAACTTTTCCTGAATGAAGAGTTGCCAGGCCTTGCCCTCAGTCCTGTCCCTGCCTCCTAATATCCTTTTCTTCCAAGTCCTTCTCTCTCCCTTTAGTACTTAAATATATATATTTTATATTATGAAATATATTTCAACATATTAAATGACTAACCAAAAAACTTGTGTCTTTCCATCTGCCCTGCAGTTGGACTTTATTTTATGTGCTGTCTTCCCCAATAATTTAGAGTATAAGCTCCTTATGACCTGGGACCATGTCTCGATTTTTTCATTCTTATCACCAGGATTGCATCTGAAGTTTAAATACTTTGGCCACATAATGAAAAGATAGGTTCTCTTTGGAAAAAAACCTGATACTGAGAAAAGTTGAAGGCAAAAGAAAAAAGGAATAGCAAATGATCGAATCAGATGGATAGCTTTGAGAAAGAACTTGGTCAGACTTTGAGAGACAGTGGAGGACAGAAAATCCTAGCATGTTATGGTCATGAAGAGTTAGACAGGAATGAATAAGCGAAGGACCAAACATCAATAGTACAATTCTTGGCTTAATGACAGTAGTAGTAGTAGTAGTAGTAGTAGTAGTAGTAGTAGTAGCAGCAGCAGCAGCAGCAGTAGTAAGTAGCTGCTAACATTTACATAGTACTTACTATGTGCCAAGCACTGTTCCATGCAGTTTACAATTATTTCATTTGATACTCACACATTATCTCTATTTTACAGATAAGGAAACTTAGGCAGACTTAGAGAGTGCCATAGAATTTTCTAGCACAGACTTGCTCTGTGTCCAATACAAATGAACTTTAAATAAACTTTACTTTTTTCCTTGGATGAGAAGACTCGAGTGGAATTCTTTCCGCAGGACTCGGCGTGTTGGTATTTTGGGGTCTCAGGCAGCCCTAACCCTCTTTGGGCACCCTCTTTATTTTTATGGTTATTAAGTGACCTGCGGGTAAGTTTCTGAGGCTAGAGTTGAGCTCAAGACTTCCTGACTCCAGGAAACTCTATCCACTTCCTGGAGCTGTATCTTTTACATCATTTAGCTGCCCCTAAATGCTTTTTTCATTCATATACAGGTAATGCATATATACAGAATGATTACAAGGTCATTTAGAGAGAGGATACACTAGCAGATGCTGACTCCAATTACCCTCATTGCTGTACCAAATATGAAGCAAAAGCAATCCAGGTGAGGTAGGAAATTGTGGTCTTCTTTCTCACTGTGCCTCTTTAAGTTTAATAAAAGGATTTTAAATAAATTAATAAAAAGACTTGTTTTGTGAAGTTTGGATTCAGTCAATGGGCTGCACTTGAGGACCTAGAGGGCCACATGTGGCCTTGAGGCCACAGGGCACCCCTCCCCCTTGCCTAAACCAACAGCTCCTTGACTCTTAGATCAGAGAAACTTAGGAAGGTTTTAATGAACTCATACAGAATGAAATTAATAGAACCTGAAGAACAAATGTATGAAGCAGGAGAAACAATTGTCATGAGGAGCATACAATGGTTTGAATGAAATAAGACAACTCTAATCAATTCAGTGATCAGTTCTGGGGCCTGATGGAGAGGGTGGAGGCATCTCTTGCCACCCCTCAGAAGAAAGGTAACAAACTGTAGATGTTGATCGAGTCATTCATTAGTAAGTGAAGTGTTTGGGGTGTTTTCCCTAAAGGACATCAAAAAAATATTTAAATAAAAATTATTTTTTCTCTCCTTTGAATGTAAGTCTCAGAGATAGTTAACACTATGAGGCCAAGAGTCAATGTGGAAGATAGATCTGTGACTGTCCCTGATCATGACTTCCCAGATCCTTCCTTCCCAGACTCAGGGGAAGGATATCTTGACTCCCAAGACTTGCTCCCTAGAAAAGGTACAACTAGCTACTTATTAGGCATGTCAGGGATGGAGGGGGAGGTAAAAGGTAGTTACTAAAGTTTAACAGAAATTATACAGTCCTAGCTAAACACCACCAAAGAAAGTCTAGGTATTTAGAAAAAGATTTTTAAAAGGAATGCAAACTTTCAAACTAAGCCTGAATAGTCTTTATGATACTGATGATTCCAACAGGTTCTAAGGTAAATTAAGGGACAAGAGGTGGTTGGTTGGTATCTTCTTCCCCCTTCCTGATCCCTTATCCAAGGGCATGACCCATCACTCAGACCATGTACAAGACCAGGCTTGTCAGGTAAAGGAACTGAAGATTCCCCCAGGAACAGAAGGGTTAATCCAAGGCTGAAGCAGGCCAGGCCTGGAACCGAGGAAACCTTTCACTGGTTTCCCCCAGGTCACTTAGCCAATGGGGAAGAGGCCCAGCTGGCAGGAAGGCAGAGAGATGCAAAAAGTCTCCAATTTTCCAAAGTTTTTCAAACTTTCTTTGAAAGAAGAGGAGAGAAATTTCTCAGGAGGTAAAGAAAAAATTGTGGGTAGTTCATCTAGACCTGAAAATAAGGGCACGTCAGGGAAAGGGGGGTGGTAGTGGTAGCAGAATATAGTCAGGACATAGAGGGTTTTATTGTTGATTTTAAAAGGCTAAGAAGGCAGCCGCCCTCACCCTTGTGATTTGACAGGGAACTTGGGGCCCAGCAAACAGCTGATGGAGTGGAGCTGGGCCTCTGTAGGGACTGGGGGGAGGACATATATCTTCCAGGCAGAAGATAAGAGACCCTGAATGGTAAGTTCCATCTCTTCACAAACCTTATCCTCCTTCCCCTGTTCCCCTGCCAAAGTCCTATACCCTCAGGCTCACTCTTCCCTTATTGCAAAGGCAGCAAGGCAGGCTACAGCCCCATTCTCAGGTTCAAAATCTGCCTCTGGCATGAGCTGTGGGACACGAAGCAAGTTATTTAATCTCTTTTACCCTCATTGGTCTACAATAAGAACAATGATACCTGCATAATAATTACTGTATGAAAGACATTGTGGGGTCACGGATAAAAAACTGACCTTCTACCTCTGACAGTACATTCAGTCATTTTAGTTGTGTCCAAATCTTTTGGACTCCATTTGGGCTTTTCTTGGCCAAGATACTGGAATGGTTTGCCATTTCTGTTTCCAGCTCATTTTGTCAGTGAGGAAACTGAGGCAAACGGGTTTAAGTGACTTACCCAGTCTTCCTGACTCCAGGTCTTTCACTCTATCCACTATACCAACTAACTGCCCCACTGGCTATGTGACTCTGGACAAATCACTCAACCTTTCTGGCCTCAGGTAAAGTTTTCAGAGGTATTAAATACCACAGTCAGTGGGGTGGATACCCAATTAACCCCCAACAACAAAAACCCAAACTCCTGCACAGAGATGGTTCAAGTGAGAGAGTTGGCAAACTCTGTGCACACTTCAAAGCACTCTATAAACCAGTGATTTTAGAATAGCCTTCTATTCACAGAGACAGAGAAGGTTTGACTTGGCCAGAATTTGAACATAGGTCCTCCAACTTCAAATCCAGCCCTCTTTTCTGGCCCTAACACACTGTCTTCCAAAACAGATACTGTAATGATCATGACTCCCATTTTGTGGACAGGGAAGCTTACCTTCAGAGTTTCTCCAGCATAGAGATATCCCTCCTCTCTCTCTTCTCCTAAGAGTTAGGCTTATTTAGAAATAATTTCACAGGGAGAAGTTTCAGTCATTGTATAATCTTTACAATGGGCAGAGGAAGGGAGCAAGAAAAGAAAAATAATTTGTTTTTTCCACAAAGAAGAGATTTCATTAAAAAAAAACCCAGCTTGAATGTACCTACATAAAAGGCATGATGGTATACTTGAGTTAGGAAGACCAAGCTGGGAATTTCACCTAAAACAAACTAGATGTGTGACATTAGACAAGTCACTTCCTCTCTCTGGAACTCAGTTTTCTCAACCGTAAAATGAAGGGGCTTTACTAGATGACCTCTAAAATGCCATGCAGCCCTTAATGATCCTGTGTATATAAAAGTTGGATAGCAAGTTGGTACACTAAATAGAGTGCTGGGCCTGGAGTCAGAAGATTCATCTTTCCGAGTTCAAATCTGACCTCAGACACTCGGTAGCTGTGTGACCCTGGACAAGTCACTTAAAAATTTTTGCCTCAGTTTCCTCATCTCTAAAATGAGCTGGAGAAGAAAATGGCAAACCGCTCCAGCATCTCTGCCAAGAAGACCCCAAAACGGGGTCATGACTGAAAACAACCAAATGTTGCAGTTGGTTGTCCAGTGGAATGTCTGGAATCACTCTCACTGGGGAAGGCTTGGGCCCCCCTCTAACTCTGACATCTGATAAATGGGTTGTGAACAATCCTGGGCACGTTATTTAACCTCTCAGTGCCTAGACAACTCTCTGAGATTTTAAGTAACAGAGCAATTGCAGGTTTACATTAACAGGAGGAGTATTCTCTCTGGGAGCTCCCAGTTCTGAGGAAATCATAGGTCTGGTTAACAAAAAATACAACATGCTGGGGATACAAGATGAAAATTGATACAGTCTCTGCTCTTCACGATCTAACAGGGAGATGAAATCTGTACACAGATAATTGATGGAAGGTGGAATAAGACAGGGGCAAAGGGGAAACAGAAAAATCATTTTGGAAAATCTGAGTCACTGAGGCAGGGGTCAGGTAAGCAGTTCTCCAAGCTCCTAGATTGGCTTTACACACACACACACACACACACACACACACACACACACACACACACACATACACACACACACACACACGGTCCTTCACGCCCTCATCTACAAGAGCTCCTTTGGGTAGTTTTGGGCATGAAGTTAATACTCAACGGGAAAGAGGAAAAAAAGAGTTTCCATTAGAAACAAACTCCTCAGCGATCTGGGTGGGGAAGGGGGGTATAGGGGAAGGAAGGAGGAGGTGTCCCCAGTACAGCCTCAGCCTTGCAGAGAGATGCTGTTGGTTTATCAGCTAGTTATATTAAAAAAAAAAAAAAAAGAAAGCCAGCTGCCAGTGGCAGTGGGGTGGGAAATCACCTTGTGTTCTCATAGTGACACCTCTAGAGTGGGGGAGGGAGAATATTCCCACAGAAGGATGTTTTTTTTTGAAGGGGCAAAATCAGCCAGAGTTCAGAGGACGGACATCAGTAGCTTCAAGGGCAGCTGTGGCTAATGGAGAGGGAGGGAGGGAAATGAATACAGAGCCATTCACGGCCTTTTTCATTTCTGTCCCTCCCCTCCCTTCCCCAGGGTCCACCAGACACTCTCTTCCCAGGAGAACAGACTCAATCAAGCCTTTCTTCCATTCTCCCCACTCCCAGACCCTAAAGACCTGGCCCTCTGGGAGGGACATCTCCAGCCCTGCCTGGGGAAACTCTCCAAACACCTTTGACCCTCAGTGAAATCCTCCAGTACTCAGCCAAAGCCAACACCAAGGAAAGGAGTAGAGATTCATTTGGGCACCTCACTTCCTGTGTTCCTCTCCCCATACTTCATGCCTGCCTCCATTGTAGTCTGCCATTCCACCTCCTCGGAAGAGCTGGCTCCTTGACTCAAAGTCTCAGTTTGAAAAGAGGGTCTCTGGCAAGCTGATCTTGGAACCATGGGTGCCTGTCACACAAAGGTTCATTGGCAATCTCTCTAAATCCCGTTCTCCCACCCCCAACTCATCACCACCACCACCAAAAGAAAGAAAAAAAAAAAAAAGGGGGAAGAGTTCAGAGATCTAGCCAGATCAGACAGCAACCTAGCCAAGCTCAAAGATTAAAGCTCTTGGCTTAAGGTCAGGGTCACTGAAGCAAAGCACCCAAACCAAGAGATTTTGTTTCTTTTAAGTGCCAGACTATAAATAAACCGTGACACCCCCCACCCTCCCCCTTCTCAGGGGCAATAGGCACCATCTTCCCCATCCCACCTCTCCTCACTGAACACAGAAATTCTTCTCCCTCTCCCCAAAGGCATCCTGGGCCAGTGGAAGGAAGACTAGATTTGGAGTAAAGAGTCTGAATCTTGGGCAAATGACTTCTCTTGTTCTCAGTTTCCTCATCTAAAAAGTGGGATGTAGGGAAATATTTCTGGCTATGGATAAACCACTCCATCTAAATACTCTCTTCTCAGCAACTCCCTACCTGGAGTTGATTATGGTGCTCACCGGGTAGTAATTTTTGCAAATTCTCAAAAATATAAAAACCCACATTTGTTTGTTTTTTAAATAAAAAAAAACCACACAGTAAAATATCATTAAATTAATAAGAAAAACATTCATTTAACTAGATTAGGTTTACTCTTTGCTGCCCTCAGCTGTGAGAGGAAACTAGTGTTATGTCTCCTTCTCTAAACACTAACTTCTCCTATCATTACCATACTTACATTCCCCTAAAACGAGAATTCTAATTCAGGATAAAGAATTTCCAATGTCTCCCAGTTTAAAAAAAAAGTTCTGGTCATTCTCATGCAATATAAAGACTGGGAAATGGCCCAATGCATCATAGATTTCAACACAGTTAAAATAACCATCAATTACCTAATTCATGGGAAGACCTGATTTCCTTGAGCAGTCCATGACTTTGATAGGAGTATACCCTCTGGAGATGCCTACAGTTCCTTCTACATAGAGAATTACTGTATATACACCTTTTAACACATCTATAATTTAAGCATCAAGAAGCACGATGACTAAGTAGCTGGCCTAAAATCTTCCAATTAGCATCAGAGGTAAAACCAGATTATCCTGGATCAAGGATGGTCCTTTATTTATCTGAAAGGCATAGACAAGAAACCTTTGGGCCATATTTTGTACAGGCCCAAGACAGACTATAAACCCTCCGAGGGCAGGGACTGTTACATTTTTGTCTTTTATGACTATGCCCTAGCACTGTATCTGACAGAGAAGGTGCTAATGGCGATGGGGATAGAGTGCTGAGCCTGAAGACCCAAGTTCCAATCCTGTCTCTGACACTTAATAAGCTATAGGACCCTAGGCAAGTCTCTTAAACTCTGCCTCAGTTTTTTTTTAGTGGGGATAACAACAGCACCTACCACATGGGGTTGTTGTGGGGACCAAGTGAGATATTTATAAAATGACCTTTGCAGAGTGCCTGGAACATAGTAGGTGCTTTATAAATGCTTACCTCTTTAACGATGCTTGTTGATTGGTATAAATGCTTCCCACACATAACATTATGGGATGGGTTTTTCTTAAGGGGGTGGAAATGAGAGAGTTGAAAGATTATTATTATTATTATTATTTGTAAGTCAAGGTGGCAAAGATTTATTGTTATACTACACATTGGGCAAGAGTTCCTAAGGAACCTGCAACCTTAGAGGAGTACAGTCAAAGTTTATATAGGATAATCATAGTAAAACCTGTGCCAAATATGCTAAGTGATTATAGAATGTGTGTGTGTGTGTGTGTTTTCTATCTCATTAAAATGTAAGCTTTTGAGGGTAGAGACTATCTTGCTTTTTCATTTAATAAATGCCTTTTCATTTATTCAGTCATGCCTTTTTGATTTGGTGCTTGCTGGCAAACTGAGACACATAGGAGGTAAAAACAAGATAAACTCCCATTTCCTGTGGTGACTTGAGTTGGGGCACGAGTCAAAGAGTATTATAGAAAAGTCTTTAAGAGAATACAGCAGAATAATGGTTCCCAAATTTTTTCTCCTATAAACCCTTTCAACAATAACAACAAAAATGTACTGTGAACACTTAGGGTAATTTAATATATTATTTATAATATTCTTTTAGATTTATTCATTAATTGCTTACAATAACTACAATGAAAATTTCCCCCCCAAAGCTTCAAATGATCAGTTATGCCATATGACTATAATTATAAAATATAAAATTCAATTCTACCTATAATTAGGAAGACTAAATATGAAATCATAAAACTTTAATGAAAATAATTATGAATATTTTGTATGGAATTGTCTAGAAAAAGTAAAAGAAATAATCCAATTATATCTTTGTTTACTTTTAGTTTACAATATTCAGTTCCAGAATCACTTGAGTTTCAGATTTTTCTCCCCTTCCTCCCCACCCCCCACCCCACCATGGTGGCATACAGTCATGTATAGGATCTGCAAACTCTATCACATTGTATAATAGTCTGGTTGAATAGGTCTTATAGCCAATGGAGTG
>CM053593.1:207662327-207688708 GCA_028646575.1 Pseudocheirus occidentalis
GTGAGGTCATTAACCTCTCATTTCAGTCAGTTCCCCCCCCCCCCCCCACCGCTCCCAAGAGACCGCATCTCCCAGAGGGTGTCCTCCTTCCTTTTACCCGCCCCCGGCTGCTCCAGAGTTATCAGGTCACAATATCCTACCTGCTCCCCTGTTCCCCACCTCTCTTCCCCTGAGGCCCCACTGGGGGAATGGAGGCTTTCAGCAGGCCAGCACGTGGGGGCAGGATCCCGGAGCCAGAGCCCCGGGGCAGCACAGCACCTCGCGCCCCCACTCCCTACCCCAGCCTCACCGTGGCAAATGAGGAAAGACGGCGCACGATTCTCAGCATCGGAGTGGGGAGGGGATTCAAGATCATCTCAGGGCTGGCAAGGAGGGCTCCAAGGCATGATCAGAGAAGCTTTTGTCCTCCCTTCCAGCCATTCCTCTGCGAGGGATGGACTGGAGGCACACACTAGCTCAGAGAGGGCCAATTCCAGGGTCAAGGAAGGGTCAATCCTTAGGACTAGCCAAAGCGGACCTCCCAATGTCCCTGGATGCGAAGGGCTCCGAACCCTTCCCGCTATTCTAGTAAATAGAAAGCTTCCAAAAAGCGGGGACTCCCTCGTTTTTTTGCCCATCTTTGTATTTCCCCCAGCTTCTTAACAGTAACCGGTACATTGCAAGCGCTTGAAAAGTATTGTGATAAATTGATCTCCAGACGGGACACTACTCCGTTCAGCCTCCAAAATTGCATCGTCCCAGGGAAGGTCCATCCTTCCTCCCCACCTTCCCAGGAGGTTTTCTAGGCTTTGAGCTCAGTCAAGAGAAGGAATAATCCCAAAGGAAGACAGCTTGAATCCAGGAGAATATTACAGGAGGGGAAAGGAGAGAGGTTCCTCTTAGCAATCCCTTTCTAAAGCTTCAAAGTGTCAGCACCCCACCATCCCTATATATTGCAAGCCTTAGAACAGGCGCTCCTAGAAGATGGGGAGAGCCACTAGGGCAGGACAAGGGAGAGACTGAGGCACCTTCCCCAAAAAAGCAAGGGCAATCCACCGAGTTTAGCTAGGACCCCAAGGCCAGCTGGCTGCCCAGGCTTACCTGTAGGATCTTGTCCAGGCCCTCCTGCCCCAGGTATGGGAACTCTTTAAGCAGCTGGATCTTCTGACTGTGGTAGTTATCCTTGGCAGTCTTCCAGTGTGGTTCCTCCAGCACCT
This sequence comes from Pseudocheirus occidentalis, assembly GCA_028646575.1. Taxonomy (NCBI): domain Eukaryota; kingdom Metazoa; phylum Chordata; class Mammalia; order Diprotodontia; family Pseudocheiridae; genus Pseudocheirus; species Pseudocheirus occidentalis. Next base: position 207,663,524 of record CM053593.1, read on the forward strand.
CGAAGATTGCCGCCCCGATGGACAGGTAGAAGATGATGGCCGATGTCAGCAGAGGTCCCCGGTCCACCATGGCTCCGGAGGGGGCCGGTCACTCCCGGCCTGCGCCAGACTAGAGGCAGACGGTGCCAGGGGCAAGTGGCTCCCCAAACCCCAGTGCTCCCCACAGCCCTCTCTCGCAGCCTCTGGAAACAGCTGTTTGAATTTGGAGCTCCGCATGCGCAGTACCCCTTTTTTTTCTCTCCGAGCGCCTCTCCCAGGGCAAAGTTTCTTCGCCAAGTTGTCCCGCCTTGGGCTCTGGAGTAGCTGGGGCTTAGTGATCCCTGTGGGGACAGGACCCTCGATTTGCACAACCCTGTGGGTTGGGAACACAAGGGGGCTTTGGGGAGGGGCGGTTCTGCGTTGAGATAAAGAAGTAGGCGCTCCAGGTCCCACTCTATGGGGGAGACACGTGGGCTGCCTCTCCGCCTGCCACCCGGCTATTGCCTTACACTGCGCCGGCCTCGCCTGCCTGCGCCTCTTTAACCAGCGGCCCCAAGCTCACTCCTCCGGGCCCGGGGAGGGGCCAGCTGGCTCCCCCGCCCTTCCCAGCCCTGGACTAAGGGGAGGGAGCGAAGCCGGCCCCGCCCCGCCTTAATGGGCCAGTCGGCTGGCGGCGGGAAAGGAGGGGGGGGGAGAAAAAGAGAAGGTGGAATTTAGAGTTTAAGGCTTACAATTTTGGACTTGGAAGGAAGCTTAGCCATCTCTTCCTCCAGACTCCCAAGGAAGAGGCTTGGGAGCACCTATACCCCAGGTGTATTACCCCGACCCTGCACTTACCCCAGGAGAGGGTGGAGGTGGAAGGGGGTTAGCGGGGAAGTGTTGGGAGTTGGGCTGGAGGAACCTTTCTGAGCGCAGTGGATGCCTATTATTATATTTGTATTAATCTAGGTGCTTGTAATTGTCATTATTTCGCTTCGCCTCCAAGGGTGCTAGAGACCTGCCGGAGGAAAGCGAGGGGCAGAAGCGGGAGGGATGCAAATGATGGTGAGAAAGGGGAGTGGGCAAGAGAATAGGGTGCAGGTTGCGAGGCTGGAGAACCCAGTAGAAGCAGGTGGCTTCCAATGCCTTAAAAACAATAAACAGTCCCTTGGGGACAGTTGGGAAATTCTGTTTTACCTATAGCTTCAGTCCCAGTTAGCTGAAACCTTCCCTTCTAATGGTAGCCTTTGGGAGGCACATTTCTCCACTGCAGCTGTAGACTGCCTTTTAGGCTTAACTACTTCCTGTATGACCTAGACAAGTCTCCATTTCTTCGTCTGTAAAATAAGGTGAGGTCAGTGTTGTCTGGGGCAGCTAGATGGAGCAGTAGGTAGAGTGCTGGCCCTGGAGTCTCAGAAAAGTACTAGCTATGTGACCCTGGGCAAGTCACTTAACCTAGTTTGCTTCAGTTTCATCTGTCAAATGAGGAGAAGGAAATGGCAAAGCACTCCAAGTATCTTTGCTAAGAAAACCCCAAATGGGATCAGGGAGAGTCAGGACATGACTGAATAAGTTGTCTATCTCTTTTCCAGCCGGTAGAGCATATGGCCTCCAAAGTCCCTATCTGCTCTAAATTCTATGATCATCTTGACTGTGAACAACTCTTGGGGAAGAGAAAGAAGGGAGGGAGGAGAAAGAAGACATGAACTAAGAGGTGGCAACAATGGGAAAAAAACATACCCCTTCTTCAGATCCCATTCTCAGCTAGTCTCCAGGAAAGCAAGTTTGACAGTTAAAACTAAGGGTAAGCATGTGTACCTTCCTAGAGAATGACATCAGAACTGGACACTTTCCTTTTTATAAATGCACTTTTTTTTGGTCCAAAAAATTCTTCCCTGTAGGGGCGAGGATGGCCATCTGGGAGAGATGTGCCAGCTAAAAATGGGGGTAGGGGAGGGAGAGGGAGTGTGTGCAGGTGGGAGGGGGAGTGTCAGTGAAGAGCTCTAACGTCTAAGGTGGAAATGGTTGTTGCTGGTGTCTATATTATGTGCCTATGTGTGTATGCATGTTAGTAGTACCTTTGTCATTTGTTGCAAAAGGAAGGTTTGGGTCTCCATGTACTACAGTCCCAAACACTTTTCTCTTTCTTCCTAGCCTGAAGCTGACATTAGGGGACTGACTTCTACATACCTCACCCTCCTTCCTAATGCCTTCCCTATACCACAGACCAAGGTCTTCATGATCACCTTTTATCCTCTCCTCTGTTATCTGAAAGGAACATTTCCCATTCTCTCTAAGCTTATTCCCCTTTCTGAGAGGATGGAGCTCAAATACATGTTTGTGGGAACTGAAGCTGGTGTGAACAGTTTAGCCTGGCAGGAGTGGGAGGGAATGTAGGGATGGAACAAATTTCCTTTTTGTTGGAGAATGCCTCTTCAAGAGCCTTGTCCAACTCCTATCTCATTTGGGATGGGGGGGGCAGGGAGAAGGTCGAGAGAGAAAAGAAATTCTTCATTATAGTTTTGTTACTGATGAGAGGAGACTGAAGGTGGAAACAGTTTTTTTAAAATAACTAGCATTTATTAAACCTCACTATATGCCAGACATTGTTTAAAAGTTTGGCCAGCTTTTTTACTTGGCATTTTTAGGAGCCGTGATGACTGCCATCTCTGCCTCTCCTTATTTTGTTGTTGTTCACTAGTTTCAGTCATGTGTGATTCTTTGTGATCCCATTTGGGGTTTTCTTGGCAAAGATACTGGAGTGGTTTGTCGTTTTCTTCTCCAGTTCATCTGACAGATGAGGAAGCTGGGGCAAGTAGGGTTAAGTGACTTGTCCAGGGTCATCCAGCTACTAAGTGTCTGAGGCAAGATTTGTACTCCTCTCTGGGTCTCTTTGTTATTCTCCTGCTTTTTCAATGTCTTCCTGTCTCTCCCACCTCTAGTCCCTTCCCTCCTCTTTATTCATTTAGAATGTTTTCCTACATACCCTTTCAGTCTTGGCTCCACTTTGTTAAGGCAGTTTCCTGCCCAGTCCCCTATGTTCAGTTACCATGTTCTACCCTAAGCCTTACCACCTAACTTAACCTGCACACTTTTCTCAGAAGTATCAGTTAACTTTACTGAGATTGTTGTTCATCCTTCATTCTTGAAGAGAACTAATGACAACAGGAGGGTGATGTCTTTACTTGCAAGTGAATTGGATGTAAGTGAAGCAGGGTTGTGCAAAGTCATCAGCATCACTGTCTCCTCTAGAGTCATTGGAGTCCAGTGACAAGATAACTAGTGATGGCCTTTTTAAGCTACGGTCTTTTCCAGCTCTCAGTTTGTCTGAGGCAACACCCATTCAGTAGTTAAAAGCTAGGTAAGAAGTGAGGCAGAAGATGGCCTAGTTTGCCTTCACAAAAGAATCAGAGAGGAAAAGACCCTCGGAACAGAAGCCCCCATTGGGATTTACACTCACTCTGAGCCAAATAATGAGCAGGTGAGACTTAGGCTGGGACCTATATTGTTGGTCAATCAGTGAGAACCTGAGAAATTTCAGTTTAAGGACAGTCAAGTAGCTCCTTTGGAATCCCCCTTTACTGAGAAGAGGAGAAGATGAAGATGGCTTTCTCTCTCCTGTTACCTTGAGAGGGGTAGAAGGTTGGGGTGCATGGAGCAATAGAGCTACCTCTTCATATATTATAGTCAGAGATTTCTGAATTTAGCCTACTTGACCAAATCTGAACAAAATTGGGTTCAGGGCCAGAAAGGGTCTCACAAGGATGGTAGGCAGAGTAGCCAGGTATGTCTGTGTGATGTGGGGGCACTAATAGCAGAGAAAACCCTGAATCTGGGATAAGAATTAAATAATAACATGATAAATACAGTGTCTATGCTGGAGGAGATAAAACATGGACTTGCATTTAAGGAAAAGACCTAGATTCACGTTTCTGACTACCACTTAGTACCTGTGTGATCTTAACTCTACAAACCTCAATGTCCTCACCTGCAAAATGAAGATAAAGCCTCCTGACCTATCTCATGGGGCAACCAGGTTGTATAGTGGGTACAGCACTGGGCCTAGAATCAGAAAGATTCATCTTCCTGAGTTCAAATCTGGCCTCAGATACTTACTAGCTGTGTGACCATGGGCAAGTGACTTAACCCTGTTTGCCTCAGTTTCCTCATCTGTAAAATGAGCTGGAGAAGGAATTGGCAAACCACTCCAGCAATTTGGCAACAAAACCCCAAATGGAGTCACAAAGAGTCTGAAAGGACCCAATTACAACAATAATCTTAAGTCTATGAACCTCAATTTCCTCATCTGCAAAATAAAAATACCTCCTTATTTGTCTCATAGAATTGTTTTAAGGATGAAATGAGATATTAAACCTCACTAAGTGATACTTTTCTTCTCTCTTCAAATTTTCCTAAAGTTTTTCCTTTCCTAACCTGTCCTTTCCTCCACACTCCACTCCAGAGATCATTAGCAAGAAATTGTCCCTTTGTTGGGTTTCAAAAAGTTACTTATAGTTTCTGCCCAGCAACCCAGAAACCATACTTCAGGGGATTCTCTCCTGTGTGCTTGACATGAGATAGTTGGCTTCTTATTGTAGTCCCTAAGCTTCTTACATGAAATTCACAGAGAACTAGGGCAACCAGGCCTCAGGTATATCTGTCATTTCTCATATACCATCCCTACAGGCCTCTGTAGCCAGGTTTTTGGATATACCTTTCTCCCAGCCTTAGGGATCTTTAATGTTAATTAGGTTGTGCCTGTGATTTAAGCAATTGGTCCATGGCTACAATTGTCCTTTGTGTAAAGAGATAACACTGCTTTCCTTGGCTGTTGTCCTTATCTGACCCACAGTTCACCTCCCCTACACCTACACTGATACTTTCTAGCCACTGTCTAGTGAACATGATGAATTCTGCCTCCCAAATTTCCCAATGGGCCAAAAAACTTTTGCTCTCACTCAAAGAGGACCAACTGTAGAATATAAATGTTAAACCAAATGATTTCTAAGTTTCCTCCCAACTTACAATCTGTCTGCATTCTAGCTAGTTGTAAGGATCTTCTCAGCTCTGACACTCTATGTTCTATGTTCTCACATTTTATATTCTGAGGGCCCTCCCAGTTCTGATAAACTATGATTCTCCATTGTTTTCCCTAATTTTCAGGACCCTCTGATGGCATTTTTCCTGACCCAGCTGCCTGTGCCCGCCCACCTCCTTGGGGCCCCTACACAGCATAGATCCTGGGGGCCAGAGGGAATCTAAGACAATGGGTTACTTGTCCATTCAGAAGGAGGGGAAGGAGGGAATTCACTGATTGATTGGAGGTAGAGGAGGAAGGCTGAAGTGAAGACTGATTTCTGCCTGAGGAGCAAAGGTCTAAGTCCCAAGTTGTGCAATAAACAGCACTTTGTCACAAGGACGATTTGGGCCTTGGAATACTGAGTAGTACGTTACTTACAGAATGAATAGTTAGGAATGCACCATGAGGCTAAGGGACTTGGCAGGAAAATAGATGAGTCAGAAATTACACGCCTAGGGCAGAGAGTATCTGTCAGTCCCGTAGACTCCCCAGGACAGAGGGACCCAGAGTTGGAAGAAGCTTGGAGATCATTCAGTCCTATATTCTCATTTTACAAGTGATGAAACTGAGGCCCAAAGGCCCAAAAAGGGGACGGTGAGTAAGTACCAGTACAATAATTGGAATTCGGGATCACTAATTCCAAATTTAAGGACTGCTAGGTGGTTCAGTAGATGGAGCCTTGGGCTTCGAATCAGGAAGACTCAGCTTTTGAGGGTTCAAATCCAACCTCCAACACTTATAGTTTTGTGATCCAGGGCAAGTCACTTAACCCTGTTTGCCTTAGTTCTTCATCTGTACAATGAGCTGGAGAAGGAAATGGCAAACCACTCCAACTTCTTTTCTGAGAAAAACCCCAAACAGAGTCATAGAGAGTTGGACACAACTGAAATGACTGAACAACAAAATTTCGACTTGAATGTGCTTTCCACTGTCATAGTTATGGATTCGAAGAGCACCCATTTAATCCAGTATTTAACTTTTCATCCAATTTCTTTAATGTCAGACTATACTGAAATCACCTTGGACCTTATCTCAAAGCTTCATTGAGAAATAGTGGGATGTAGTAGAGAAAGTGTTGGTCTTGCAGTCAGGAAGACCAGTTCGAATCTTGCTTATACATTTACTGTGTGGTCATGGGCAAGTCAAGTTAGCTCATCTCTCTGAGCCTCAGTTTCCTCATCTGTAAAATGGGGATAATAATAATTTCACCGGGTTGTTATGAGGATTAAATGGGGGTAATATACATAAAGTGATTTGCAGAACTCCAAGTATAAGATAAATTTGAGTTAAGTAGAGATGGATCATATTATGGGTAATGTCTTTTGACTTGCACATAAATTGAATTTAAGAGCTAGCTGCTCATTCTCTCTTCCAGAGTCATCAAAGTCCAGTGGCAAGACAAAAGTCAAAATGACTGATGATGGTCTGGGATGACATAGAAGACCCTGGCATCCACTTTCATGACCCTTGGAACAAATTGTTCTCATCTGCCCATTCTTACTAAGGAAAATGCTTGGGGTAGACATCCCTATAACTCACAAATGGGTTGGAGGCTTGACCATTACCCTTAACCTGGTTAAGCCCATGTGCCAAAACTATTTACTAGAGTATAGCTACTGTATACGCTACAGTTTCTTGAGCCACAGGTGAGTTGGGTAGCATTTGGACACCAAAGGTAGATGGGCTCACCTCAGTAGAGGTACTATTTTTTAATTGGTTTACTCTTTTTAAAAAATAATATTTTACCCCCAATCATATGTTAAAACAATTCTTAATATATTTTAAAAAAAGTTTTGAGTTCCAAATTCTATCCATCCTTACTTTTCTTTCCTCCCCACTCCCTGAGATGGCAAGCAATCTGATGTAGATTATACATGTGCAATCATGTAAAACATTTCCATATTAGTCATTTTGTACAAAAGAACTCAAACAGCAAAAGAAAAAAAGGGCAAAGGAAGGAAAGAAGGAAGGAAGGGAAAAATCGTCTGCTTCAGTCTGTATTTGAACAATATCAGTTCTTTCTCTGGAGGCAGATAGCAGGTTTCATTATGAGTCCTTCAGGATTATCTTAGATCATTGTGTTGCTGGGAATAACCAAGTCATTCACAATTCTTCATCATGCAATATTGCTGTTACTGTGTATCATAGTCTCCTGGTTCTTCTCATTTCACTTTGCATCAGTTCATGCAAAGTTCGATTTTTTCAGTTTCCAAATTTTTCTGAAATTATCTTGCTTGTCATTTTTTATAGCACAATATTTCATCACAATCCTATACCACAATTTGTTCATCCGTTCACCAATTGATTGGGCATCCCCTCAATTTCCAATTCTTAGCCAAGAGGTACTAGTCTCATCAACTATCTATATAGCAGATATGAAGATTGAGACAATAGATATAAAAAGAGATAGAGAGAGTGAATATTTCTTAAGTGCTTGCAAAGTAAGGGCAGCTTGGCATTTACAGTGGGTAGAGCCTCTGCCCTGGAGTCAAGAAGATCTGAGTTCAAATCCAGCCTCAGACAGTAGCTATGTGATCTTAGACAAGTCACTTAACCTCGTTTGCCTCAGTTTCTCATTTGTAAAATGAGCTGAAGAAGGAAATGACAAGCATCTTTGCCTAATATCTTTGCTGAGAAAATCGTAAAATGGAATCATGAAGAATTGGACATGACTGAAAGGATTCAACAACAAAAATATGATTTATCACAAAATTAATGTCAGTGGATCACAGTGAATAAAATATATGCCTTTACAAAAAGGAAAAACAAAAACACCTTTTCTTCCAAATTTTGTAGTCCAGGAAGCTATTCAGCATACTTATCATTAAGTCTTAAGTCTTACAGTCTGTCATGTCTTTTGCTTTCCTGACAATTAGCTGGGAATAAAGATTTGAAGAAATGGGATATTTTTCCCATTATTGCCAACCCTTAGTCCATTCCTTCATTCCTTCTGGCCTGGACAGTTGCAAAAACCTCCTAACCATTTTGTCTTCCCCTTATTCGCTCTGCACCTTGCTACAAGCTAGGTTTTCCTGGCGCACAAATATTTTAAAAAATCCCTCCTTGCTTAAAATTTTTCAGTGGCTCTTCATCACCTATTGAATTAAGTCCTAACTCCTAATCTTGGTTTTCAAAGACATCCCTCCATAACCCAGCTCCTGCTTACCTTTTCAGAGGTAGTAGAAAGAACCCTGGAGGGGGAGACAGGAAGAGCTGGGCACAAATACCACCTTAGACACTGCTGTGTGACCCCAGGCAAATCACTTAACCTTTCTAGGATTTGGTTCCATATTGATAAATGCAGGGGTTGGATGAGATAGCCTCGGAGGTTACTTCCTGTATGATCTTTATCTCCCACTGTTCTCCTTAAGGTCCCTATAGTCTAGCCAAACTACACTACAATTCATCACCCAAACATGCAACAAGCTCTTCTACCACTTTGTCTTTACTCACACATTGCTTCTTAGTGTGTTCCCAGTTTCAGGAATGCCCTCCTCTATTTTCTCTGTTTCCATCTCTATCCACTGCTATTGGTGTATCTTTTCAGTCACATGTAACTCTTTGTGTCCTCATTTGTGTGTGTGTGTGTTTTTTAGCACAGATACTGGAATGGTTTGCCATTTCCTTCTCCAGCTCATTTTACAGATGAGGAAACTGAGGCAAATGGTTAAGTGACTTGTATAGGGTCATGCAGCCAAGTGTCTGAGGTTGGATTTGAACTCATGAAGATGAATCTTCCTGGTTCCAAGTCTAGTGCTCTATTTACTGTGCCACCTAGATGCCCCTTCCACCTATTGACATCCTTCCTATTCTTTAAGGTTAAGCTCAAATGTAGTCTCCTCCCGATGCCCCCAGCATACAGTGGTCTCTCCCTCATCTGATTTCATAGCATTTTATACTCCTCTTGTATAGTTAACCATATCCAGTTTGTTATTTTAGGTAACAACCTATTACAAGTGGGCAAGAGGGCTGGATTAGGAGTCAGTAAGACCTGAGTTCAAATCCTGACTTAGATACTTAACTAGCTGTGTGACTCTAGGCAAGTCACTTAACCTATCTCAGACTCAGTTTCCTCGTTTGTAAAATGGGAATAATAATACCCTCATAGGGTTGTTGGGGGCAGTTAGGTGGTGAAATAGATAGAACACCAGGCCTGAAGTCAGGAAAACTCATCTTCCTGAGTTCAAATCTGGCCTCAGACACTATGACCCTGGGCAAGTCATTTAACTCTATTTGCCTCAGTTTCCTCATCTGTAAAATGAGCTGGAGAAGGAAATGGCAAACCACTCCAGTATCTTTGCCAAAAACATCCCAAATGGGGTCCTAAAGAGTTGGACATGATTGAAAAATGACAAAGAAAAGTCCCAGGCGAGGAAACTCCCTCCACCTGGTTTAGCCCACAGACAGTTTATAGCCTCTTGGAGCCATGGGTGAGAATTGAGTGCCTCATGGACACCAAAGGTGGATGAGCAGCCCTGAGGTCTCAGCAAGCCCTCCCACCAGAGGTGCTAGTCATGTAGACATGTGTAAGACATATAACCTTTGAGTTTCTCTTCTACCTCTCTAGGACAATAAGTTACAGATGAACACTTGAGTTGCTGATCTGTGTCTGTGGAGGCAGTATTCTATGATGAAAAACATAAACAACATAAAACATCTTTACTCAGTCATGTATTTCTTTACTCCTATCCTTTGTGAAACTTCTTGACATAGGACCTCATTAGAAACATGTTGAGCCTTAACATCTTAGGATATCTTATAATTTTTTTTGATAGAACACACTCTACTCCATCCTCCCAAATTTATACTTCATAGATTGATTTTTTAAAAATTTAATTTTAATTTTTTGGTTACATTTTTGAGTTCCAAGCTGTCTCTTTCCTTCCCTGCACTAGAGAAGGCCACCACTTGACACATACATATACAAATATGTATATTTGTATATATAGTATGCATATGTATAAATAGTGTGTGTCTCTGTGTGTGTAAAACATATTTTGCATACTTCTATTTATTAGGTATTTTTCTGGAAGTAGATAACACTTTCCTTCCTTAGTCCTTTATAGTTGATTTGAATATTTATAAGACTCAGAATAGCTTAGTCATTCAGAGTTACTCTTTAAACAATATTGCTGTTATGTATAGCATTCTCTTGGTTCTGCTCATTTCTCTTTATTACTTCATGCAAGTTTCTTCATGTTTTTCTAAAATCAACCAGCTCATCATTTCTTATAGCACAGTACTATTCCATCATAACCATATACCATAATGTGTTCATCCATTTCTCTGTTGATGGACATCCCCTCAATTTCCAGTTCTTTGCTATCGCAAAAGGTTACTATAAACATTTCAGAATTTAGGGGTTATTTTTCTTCTTCTCTGTTTGCCTTTGGAAACAGACCTAATAGTGGTTGCTGGGTCAAGGGGGTGAAGTTATTACTACTTCACAAGAAGGTAACTATGTAATATTGTAGTTGATGGACCCCTACCAGTATGTTTTCCATTAACAATCATCCAACAGATACTTTCTTCTACCAAATACTGGTCTTCATCCCTTCCCTTAGAGGTGCTACGTTCTCTTGGTTCTCCTCATTCTCTCGTGTTTCTACCAACACCTTGTCAGTCTCCTTTCTTGGCTTTTCATTCTATTCCTGACCATTTTATTTGGATGTCCCTCAAGAATTAGGATTGTGAATTTAGAACTGGAAAGAGTTCTTCAAATTCACCTAATTCAACTTCCTCATTTTACAGATGAGAGTCAAGAGAAAGGGAAAGACAGAGAGAGACAAGGAGCAAGCATTTTCATCTGGTGGAACCTGGGATATTTTCATGTAACAAAGAACTGATAAATAGAAGTATGTACAGAATGATTATATATGTATATATACACATATGTGTTTATGTGTGTAAATACATACATACGTATTTGTATCTAATTGTAGCTATCTCCAGGGCTGGGTAGAATGGAAGGGAAAAAAGGAAAAAAAAGAAATTTACATGATAACTTTATTATATTTTAAAAATGAATAGCAAGTTGTACATAAGAAACTTGCAATTTCATGGACAATCTTTTTCTTTGATTATACTATGTTATGAAAATACTTGTCTTATTCCTTAAATTAAAAATAAAATAATTTTTTAAAAAATAGGCAATATCTGAGTTGAGCTTTAAGGAGAAGGGTTTTGTCTGGCAGACGTAAGGAGAAAGTACACTCCAGGTGTAATGGGGGCTGATTGGGGGATCCTCTGATCAATTTTTTGATTCTGCTCTGATCATCATGATAAGCTTATAGACATTCATAGACCTTTGTTAGAAGTCCGGGTAGAGGGAGAGTGATGTACTGGAAAAGGAAAAAAATGTTCAGAAGGTATACTATTGACTTTAATCTGAATTATTAACATTTTTCTATTACTTTATGAAGTCTAATTTGTTGTTCAGCTGTTTCATTTATATCCTATTTTTTTTTGTGTTACCCCATTTGAGGTTTTTTTTGGCAGAGATATTGTAGTGATTTGCCATTTCTTTCTCTAGTTCATTTTACAGATGAGGAACTGAGACAAACAAGGTTAAATGACTTACCTAGGGTCACATAGCTAGTAAGTGTTTGAACCTGGATTTGAACTCAGGAAGATGAGTCTTCCTAATTCCAGACCTGATACTCCCTCCACAATGCCAACTTGCTACCCAAATTGAGCTTTTCCTTCCAGCCAAAATAAAATTGAAAAAGCAATAAATCAGGGCCAGATTTGTGGTGTTTGTCAATTTCTGAGGTGTAAATAGTCCCACTGAAAATTTAACAAGAGGAATCTCAAGAAAAGCTCTAACTCAGCCCTGATTTTAGGTGATTTTTAGTTCATGTGTTTTCAAGAGATCTTAAGGGTCCTGAGTTTCAGAGATAGGCACTGAATTCCACGAGTAAGAAGTTTTCCTTAGCGGCATGATCCTTTTTTTTTTTTTTTAAGGGAGAAGGCAAGGCTATTAGGGTTAAGTGACTTGCCCAAGGTCACACAGCTAGTAAGTATCTGAGACCAGATTTGAATGCAGGTTCTCCTGACTTCAGGGCTGATGCTCTAGTCACTGCGCCACCTAGCTGCCTCTAACAGCATAATTCTTAGAGAGGAAGAGAACCACTAATAACAAATCCTGCAACTGGACTTAAACCAATCATAAGAGACCTGGACCTGCCTAACCCTCCATGCCATGCTGTGGTTGCTCAGATGGAGCAGGGTGAATGTCAAGGGGAAATATTTGTTCAGTAGTCTCACAAAGGAACTTTACTTTCCAGGAAGTCTAGTGGGTCATTTGGATGTTTTTTTATTTCCTATTTGCTTGGTGCACCTGTGAGGCCTTTGTGTCTTTTGCATTTTCTGCACTAGAGGAAATAAAAGCACTGTCCTAAACCCAATACCCTTATCCTATGTGGAATACCTTTGTGGGAAGAGGCTCTGTTATCCACATTTGAGGAAAACGTAGACAGGAACCATGGCTAAGCTTAGTTTTAGAGATTCCCTTGGAGTTTTACACTGGCTAAGGGTGGAGCCAAAGAGTAACACCGATGGGGGTTAAGCCATCAACTTCAAATTCAGTCCGTGTAGACCCTGAGTCCATAGTAAATCCTAGGTTAGTGAAGGCTGATGGTCTACTTTGGCTAGAATATAGAAAAGAAGTTAGCGTGAAATAGAACTTGTAACCAGATTTGTTTAGTTGTTTCAGTCATATCTGACTCTTTGTGACCCCATTTGGAATTTTCTTGGCAAAGATACTGGAGTGGTTTGCCATTTCCTCCTCCAGATAATTTTACAGATGGGGAAACTGAGGAAAACAGAGGTAAGTGACAGCTAATAAGTGTCTGAAGCTGGATTTGAACTCAGTAGGATGAATCTTCCTGATTCATAATATTTTATTTTTTCCCAATTACATGTAGAAATATTGTTAGCATTTATTTAAAAAAAATCTGTGCATGAACTTTTAAAAGTAACTTTCCTCAATTCATTCCAAATTGTTTTCCAGAATGGGGCCAGGGGTAGGGAACCTGCAGACTTGAGACCACATGTGGCCCTTAGGTCCTCAACTGTGGCCCTTTGACTGAATTCAGAGCATAGAAACATAGATTTTAAGATAGAAGGAACTTTTTAAGCCATCTCTCTCGAACTTCTTATTTTACAGATGAGGAAACTGAGGCCAGAGAAGGGATGTGATTTGTTCAAGGTCACATAGTAGGTGACAAAGCTGAAATCTGAATACAGGTTCTCTGAGTCTATTCAAAACCAGGTTGCTTTCCCACTACAGCATGTTTAGAAATAGATGGGAATGAACCCATGAATATGTAAGAAATCCCCAGTAGATAAATGATCAAAGCATATAAACAATTTTCAAAAAAATAAATGCAAACTATCAAAAAACTATATGAAATAATTCTTTAAATAAAAACAATCCAGAAATCTCACCTTGGCAAAGATGATAAAAGAAATGACTAATGTTGGAGGAGTGATGGGAAGGCAAGCATACTCATGAACTGTGAATGGTATAACCCAGGGGTGGGGAACCAGTGGCCTTGAGGCTACCTGTGATTCTCTAGGTCCTCAAGTGCAGCCCTTTGAATCCAAACTTCACAGAACAAATCTGTGAGATTCTGTGAGAGTCAAAGAGCCACACTTGAGGGCCTAGATACAGGGCCACAGGTAGCCTCTAGGCCACAGTTTCCCTACCCCTGGACCCATTCTAGAAAACAATTTGGAATGAATTGAGGAAAGTTACTTTAAAAGTTCATGCACAAACTTAAAAAAATGAATGTTAAAAATTGCTTTTACATGTAATTGGGAAAAATAAAATATTAAATTTTTTAAAAGTTCATGCATATCATTAATCCAACCACTGAACAACCCCATAATGGTAGAAGATAGAAAGTAAGGTCCCATATGAATGAAAGGAAAGCACTTTTTGTGATAGCAAAAAACAACTAGAAATAAGGTAGGTTGCCATTGTTTTGGAAGTGGCTGAACAGTTTGTGACATATGAATGTAATGGAGAATTATTGAGCCATAATATAAAGGAACAATAATATGAAGAACCTAGGAAAACATGGGATGACCAGTATAAACTAGAATAGAACAGTGAATAAGGGAAACTATACAATGACTTTTGTTGTTGTTCAGTCATTTCAGCCGTCTCTGGCTGTCCAAACCTATTTAGAATTTTCTTGGCAAAGATACTAGAGTGGTGGTTTGCCTTTCCTCCTCCAGTTCATTTTACAGATGAGGAAACCAGGACAATCAGGTATAAGTGACTTGCCTAGACTAGGGTCACACAGCTAGTGAGTGTCTGAGGCTGTCTTTGAACTCAGGTCTTCAGACTTCAGGGCTGGTGCTCTATCCTGTGCACTACCTAGCTGGCCCTCTGGTTCTTTTAGTCACAGCATCCAGGTGAGGGCCAGTGCTATATGGGAGAGACTTTGGGTCTTCTCCCCTTCAAAACTAAGTGAGCCTATTGAAGAGAGGCTTCCATTTTTTTGCTTAAGTCTAATTTTGGGAGAAAGAAAGGCAATCTTCCCTGGTTCTGGTGTCCTAGGGTCTGGGTTTTTTCAGTCAACTCAGCATCAATGCACCAAGGGTCAAGAAGTGATCTTTGGGACCCAGCTGAATAAAAGGAGTCATCTGGCAGAGATTCAGCATTTTGATGCAAACTTGGTAGAACCAGTACTGTGTAGAAAGAGGACAAAGTTTCAGTCCACTCTTCCCTGACTTGGAAATAAGATGGTGGAGAGGCTTCCCCCATGGTGCTGATGGGAAATGTTTGGACTTTTTTATTGCTCTATATTCAAAGTAAATATCCCATTGCAAAAGCTAATGGATATGAGAAGGAACTAGGGTGCAGATTGCTGGCACCAAACAGTGAGGTGGAGACAGATATAATTAGGGCTCAGATAGCATTAGAGAAGACACCCCAAATCTCTCAGGGTACCACTAGTATTCTGAGGAGCAGATGTAGCAGGGCTCCTGGAGCCTGCGGTCTATCAACTACCACCATAATTGATTATCATTTCTACCCATCAGAAAGTATCTCCCTAACTTCCCATCTATGCTTAACCCTACTAAACACTATCACATTAGCTCTGTCTTACGAGAATGTAGTGGGAAGAGTTTTGTTGTTAGTTTCAGTTTTGCCTCTATTACTTATTAGCTGTAACTGCCAGCAAATAATTGAACTTTTATGATCCTCAGTTTCCTCACCTGTAAAATGGTGACATGATATTGGATGACATTTGCATGATGTTTAAGATTTTTCAGAGTTCTTTATTGATTTGATTCTACTCTGTGAGGCTGATGAAATTATTCCCCTTTTACAGATGAGAAGAGGCTGAGAAGAATTAAGTGGACTGAGTCACTTCATGCAACTATTAAGTACCTTATTAGAGATTTGAACACAACTCTTCCTGCTTTCAAGTCTAACACTTACCCTGTAATGCTTCTCAGGAATATATGATATGAGGTGGGACAGAACACATAGACTAAAGGATCAAACTATTGGCCTGAAATACGAATGACCAGGGAATGTTTGGGAATGGAAAGGGTGGGATTTTGCTTTGGGAAGAAAGCAGAAAGAGTAGTTATTGGAGTTTAACCTCCTGCAGGCTTAGGAAGACCATTGGAGATCCTCTGGCCCTCAATAGGGAGGCTGCCTAGAGTAAGAGAAAATTTCCCTTTGGCAGAAAAATTAATATTTTGTGACAGTGGGGTCAAATTAAAATGTCATCAATTAAGCCCACCTACCCCCAGCAGAATATCAGGGCTTCTTTGTCCTGAGTGTTGGATATCCTGCTACCCCTATTTAGGATGGCTTAGAGAAGTCTTATTCTAGCTAAGGGTTTCTTCATGTGCTCTAGGATTTTCTATGAATAAAACCTCTGTAGATATCTTGCTTTGTTGGAGGACTAGAGAGGAAGTAGAGAAGGGAGTTACCAGGCCTCTCTCCTGGGGTTAAAGTCTTGTTCCAAAGATGGGTTCTGTGATCCCCCCAGTTATGTTCTTTCTGCCCATTCATCCCTGTCCCATTAAACATTTACCCCCCAACTTTGCTTCACGGCCTCTGAGCAATGTTTTCTTCCTCTCAGGGGCTGTGGCCATGACGGACGTTGAGTACCACTTAGTGACTTATGGGGCAAGAATGACTTTCTTCACCTTCATGGACTCTGGCTCCAATCCAGTCCTATCCTCTAGACCCTTAACCCTTTCATAATAAGATTGCTCTATATCTGGCCTCCATCTCTAATCCCATCCCGCTCCACTGAGACCATAGGCCCTCTCTATGGTCCCACTTGTAGCTTTACCAAAGGCATTCAGTGCAATAGCTGAGTGAATGAGTTGGTGACCAGAGAAACAAGAGTTTGGTTTATTGTTTTAATTAATTCTCTATTATCTGCCTTGTGGATTATTCATGAGAGCAGCAGGAATTCAATTATCTGATTGGCTACAGCCAACCCTCCTCTCCCTCCCCCCCCCAAAAGAGAGAAAACACACCATAAACCAAAACAGGATACAAGCCATGTATCTATTGATTGGGGAATGGATGAAAAAATTGTGGATTATGAACACAATGGAAAATTATTGCACCATAACAAGTGACAGGTGTGAAGACTACAAATCAATATGGGAAGAACTGTAGGAAATTGATGCATAGAAAGAAGAAAGAACTGTTCCAACAAACAATATAAATGTAGAGGGCCCACCCAGGAAGAACTTGGTCAGCATTAACATAGTTATAGGAGGAAGGTTTTGTTCTGGCATTGAAATGGTCTCCCTAGGAAAGTGTCAACAACTCCACTGAGGCCATCTTTGAGTCTGAATTACGGAATTGACTCTTCAGGCTGAGGAACTGGGAGCTCTCTTGGCCCAGAGTACCACTTGATCCACTGCCACTTCATTAAGGACAGCTGATTCACTCAGAGCTGAAACTGTCCTGGGGCAAATTTAGTTGAAGAAGTAGAACAGAGGTGATTTAGAGGACAAATCCAAGTCTAAAAGGGGATGTTAGAGGTTAGGTTTGTATTGTACAGTCATGATGCTGGGAGTGGGTAGCTTGTCCCCTAGAATCTCCCACAGCTCTAGAGTCTTTGAAGTGAGATGAGGGGACTGGAGAGTCTGGTTTCCAAAAGCAGTCAAAATCCCTTCCACTGAGGAATCACAATTCCCCTACTAGATCTGGCTCTGGGGTCACTGACATAACATTAAGATGACTGATTAATTCATGGCCAATTTCAGAGTATCTGAGCTATATATCTTTGGGCCCCATCTTTAAAAGAGGAGCCAGACAGATGGAGAAAACTGTAGTTGAAAGATGAAGATTAGGGGTTGGGGTTATACCCAGAATCATGGAAAAGAGTATTAGTTCTGGACCTGGGTTCAAGAGTGACACTACTTGTGTGACTTAGCTCCCTCACATCCCCGGGCCTCAATTTCCTCATCTCTAAAATGGGAGGGTTAGACTAGACAAGTTTTTAGTTTCCTCCCATCTCCAGAACTTTGTCCCTATAATCCTCTGACTTGGACTTCATTCATTTAGGGGAGGAGGAGAGCAGAGAGGGCTGAGGATGAGAAAGCCTATACTTTATTCAAAATATGACTGAGACGACAGTGGCTGGCATTGACTAAGTCATTTAAATTCTTTGTGTTCCAGTTAATCTGTAAAATGGGAGAAATAACATTAGCACTATCTAACTCACAGAACTATTATGAAGAAAGTGTTTTTAAACTCCAAAATCAGTAGTGTCCCAGTTAATTGGGCAAGTCACATGGACTTCTATTAACTCTAATTACCTCACCTGGAAAATGAACTTGTTATTGTTATTCCTTCTCAAAGAGGACCAATGACGTCAGGAGGGAGATGTCATGACTTGCAAGTGAATTGAATTACAGTGAGGGATGGCTGTACAAAGTCACCGGCTTCACTTTCTCCTCAGGAGCCATCTGGGTGCAGTGGCCAGATATAGATCAGGTCAACTAGAGATGGTCCAGGATGCTGTGGGAGACCTTGGCCTTTTTAAGTTAAGGCCTATATGACCTCTAAAGATCTTTTTAGCTCTAAATTTATGATTATATGATCTTATAATACTTCTTTTCCTTTACTCCTCCTCCAGTCTGACCTACCTAAATTTGGGGTGCAGGGATCAATTGACCTAGTGGTCAAAAGAACCATAGCAAGAAGCATAGATTTATAATCAAGCAATCAGCAAGCATCTATTAATGTCTGCTATGTGCCAAGTAGTAGACCAGACTCTGGAAATGCAAAGAAAAAAAATACATCCTGACCACAAGGAGCTTACATTCTAGCAAGAAAATATGTTTGCATATAAACAAAGCATTGTATATAGACATGTCTATGTATACATAATAGAAATCATAATGCAATTGAGTGTAGGACAAAGTATTAGGGATGAACTTTGAAGGAAACTAGAGATTTTACAAAGCAGAAGTGAGGAGAGGTCGCATCTCAGTCATTGGGACCATCTTATACAAAGGTATCAAAATGGGATAATGATCATGTGAAAAATAGATAGACCAGTTGATAGACCAGTTTGGCTAAACTGCTGGAGCCAGATTGTCAAAACCCTTAATTATTAAACAGAGGAGTTTGTATTTTTTGTCCTGGAGAAAATAGATAGCCACCAGAAAGCCAGGAGGTTGGATGAGACAGACAGCAGGTAAGAATGCATGGAGTCCAGCAATGGATTGTTTTGTTCAGGGAACAGCAAGGCAGCCAATATAATTACATCAAAGAGTATGTTGAGGGGGGATGGTCAGTCAGATTTTTGAGTCAGGAGAGTGAACCTATCAGAATTTTGCTTTAGGAATATCATTTGGGCAACTGTGTAGATACATGGTTGGGAGAGGAAAAAGATCTGAGGTGACATAGGTTCCCCAAGTGGGTGATACTGCCCCCTACAGAGCCCTAGAATGATCCAGGGGGTTGATAGTAGTCTCAGATGCAATTGGGGGTAGGTATCAAATAAAAATAAGGGGGTGGTAGAAGCATAAGAAGAAAAGTTAAAAATAATTTTGACAAACCATTTGTACATGTTTCATCTGTTGTGTAACAGAGTTAAAGTCATAGTGATTACATTATTTTCCAAATAAACACACAAAGTGCAAGTTATAACCAATAAGTGGTCAAGTCTGCCAACAGGTCTTAACAAGCAAGTATTGGCAGGTAAGAGTGTCATGCATTGTTGGGAAGTCCAGCATGCATCAGCAGGAATATGTATGTGTAATGACTTGTTTATAATATGATACTATATGGTTACATGGTGCAATATTGCATTATCAAAATTTCAATGCAGTAAAACCCTACACATTTACAATAAATTATTAAATTTAAGATATGTCATTTTTAAAAAAAAGATATTTTATAGTTTTTGAAATGATGCAAATTAAAGAAAAAACTGTTAAAGAGACTACAGGGGAAGCTAGGTGGCACAGTGAATAGAGCACTCACCTCGGAACTGGGAGGACCTGAGTTCAAATCCAGTCTCTGACACTTAACACTTGCCAGCTGTGTGACCTTGGTCAAGTCACTTAACCGCAAATTGCCCTGCTTTACCCCCTCAAAAAGAAAAAAAATGACAGAAGACTTCTAGGGAAGGGCTGAGTAATTTTTTTTTAAAGTGGTGGTAGGCCAAATAAGTTTGGGAACCCCTGTGAAGTGAGGAGTCCAATTAGGAGACCACTTCAGTAGTCCAATGACTATGAGAACCTGAACTAATGTGGTGACTATATGAGCAAAGAGAAGGACATGGGTATGAGAAGTGCTGTGAAGATAGAATCTATAAGACTTAGTGATTGACTATGTGAAGTGAGAGAGTGGAGATGATAGAAGGAGCAATCTGCTGGAGAAGATAGGATGGAATGAGATCACTTGATTGGGTAGAGGGGTTTGTCTTAGCAGGACAGGAAAACTTCATATGAGAAAGGCAAAATAGCCACAGATAGTGACAAAAGGCATTGGAGTAAGTGAGGTGAGGATGGGAGAAGAGGAAACTTTTGTTTAATGGCCTCAATTTTAAATCAAACTTTAGGGCAAAGTTCTCCACTGAAAGAGGAGGGGCAGGAAGAATCATGAGAGGTCTGAGGAAGGATGAAAAGGTTTAGAAAAGTTGCTGTGGTACGTGAGATAGAGAGTTAATTAGGGACAGATAAAAGAATTGCTTTGCCGCAGTGAGGGCCCTGTTGAAATTATGTACCATAAATTTGTAGTACATCCAATCAAGATAGTTTTACAATTTTCTCCACTTTTGTTCAGAAGCATATGATTAAGGACAAAGGTAGTGGATGGTGGGAATAATGCAAGACTGAAGCTTTGCAGGGAAAGATCTTTGAACAATTAAGGGGCAGGGGACTCAAGAATAGAGGGCAGTGTAGAGTTGAACTGATTCATCAAGGAGTCAAGATGGGGAAGGGAGGATAGTCTAGCCAGTGTAAGTAGGGTGTTGGCCTGGGAAATAACTGACGGGTTGATGGAGGGAAGGTAAAGGTGTGGATAAAGAACAGGGAGTAACAAGGCAGAGGGAGAGGTAAAATTACAGCAGATTGTAGCCAGCTAAGGGAATTTCAGAGTTCATGAACACAGAAGTGGTTCATCTGTGGATAATGGCAAGATCATGGGTATGACCATCTTTGTGTGGTTGAGGTTGAGTAAGGGAACAGGTCATGTGAAATGAGTAAGTTGAGGTACTGAGAGGTTAGGGTGTTTGAGGGAGTAAAAATAACTATATTTAAGTGTCCTATTATGAAGGTAGTAGCTGGGAAGGGGGAAAAGACTCTGAGCCAGGTATTGAGCTCTTGGAGGAAAGAAGGAGAGTGTCCTATTGGTAAACAATAGCTACAGGAATTTCGATTGGGTGGTAGATAAGGGTTGAGTGGAGGAGAGATTACTGAGTGATGGTGATGGAGTTAGAGTCTGGCAGTGGTGATGAGGAAGGAGCAGGGAGTCTTCCAGTTCCCCCACTTCAACTATGAGTGTGAGAATGAATGGAAGGATTGTTAGGGATGGAAAAGGGTAGGCTGGGAACCCATGTCATCAGGAGGGCAGGTTCCAGTGAGAGTCAGTAGATGGAAATAGTGGGAAAGGAAAAGATTAAGCTGAAAGCAGGTTTTCTACCTACGGAGCAAGCATTCTAAAAAACACAGTGGAAGGAGTGGGTAGCTCCAAAATGGTACATGGTGAAGGGTTAGATCAAGTGGAATGGGAACAAAGGAGGTGCCAGAGGGTATGGAGAACAGAGTTTGAATGATGACAACTAAGGATCTGGAATCACTTGGGTGGGGAAGTATATGACCAGGTGAGAGTTTGTTTATCATTGAGGAATGAGTTCAGATCATTTATCAATATCCTAAGATTTTTAACATCAGGGCGGAGCTCTCTCAGGGCTATTAAGTAGCTCAAGGCAATAGATCTATGGGATGAGTTGACCAGAAGGCAAGTGACCTAGTACAACAGAGCAGCATTTCTTTCCTTCCCCTGAAGGTAAGAGACCAGAAGTTAGACAGACCTGGGCTCAAAACCCATTTCTGAGCTTGTATGATACTGTGTGAACCTTTTAATCTCTCTATGCCTCAGTTTCCACATCTTTAAAAGAGTAGATTTGCTTCAATGGCTTCTAATGTTCCTTCCATCCATGATGGCCTCTAAGGCCCCTTCCAGCTATAACTATGAGTTTATGAAATTGCTTCTTCATCTGTAAAATGGGGACAATAATGCCTACAACGGCCTTCCTTATGGGGTTGCTGAGCAGCTCCAGTGAGATAATATATGCAAAATGCTTTATAATTTTATGAAAGTCATAGCTACCTATAGATTATTTTTTTTTTAAATCTTTACCTGCTAGGTATAAAGGATACTGATAAGTCCATCATCTGGTCAGGCTGTGAAGGAGGCAAAGTTAGTCTTCAGACATCTCTAAGTTTTCTTTCTGTGACCTCCCTCTTTCTTCAGTGACCTCTTATACACTTAGGTGCCCAGCACCCTCATCAATGTCCGCAGGCTGCTCAGAATCTCCTATTGGGGCATCATTGAAGGTGCCAAATGCTTTGGATTCCAAAATTGTTCCTTCCTTCTTCTCCCAATAAAATTGCCAAAATTCCATGCCTCGTTGCCCCAGTCAGCAGTTATTGAGGAAACGAATCTGGAAAAAAATTAGACTCAGATATTGATGATCAACAATAGTTTGAGTTTCAAGAAAGTCAAAGATAGAGAAAGAAAAGTCCCATTTAATCCATAATTTTTATAGCAGGACTTACTGTTGAAGTAAATTAGAAATAATGGATTGGAGAATAGCTAAACAAATTATGGCATACACGTAGTACGTAACTGTAATAGAACATTTCTATATAGAAGGTATGGATAGAAAATCATGGGAAAATGGCGTGGACTGGTATGAAAATATATGGACTGGTGAAAAGTGAAGTAGTCAGGACCATTCCTAACCCCATGTCCCCATCACAACCACCAGTAATATTTGTTGTTGTTGTTGTTTTTTTGCTTTTTGGAGGGTAGTTGGGGTTAAGTGACTTGCCCAAGGTCACACGGCTAGTTTTTTTTTGTGTTAAGTGTCTGAGACCGGATTTGAACTCAGGTCCTCCTGACTCCAGGGTCGGTGCTCTATTCACTGCGCCACCTAGCCGCCCCCACCAGTAATATTTGTAATGAAAAAGATGCATGAAGCTTGTGCATTGGGGTGGAAGGTGGGGGTATTCTGAACCAGGAGGCCTAACTTAGTCTGGTCATTGTGGATGACTTGGGATTAGAATAAAATGAAACATTCATCCTGCCCACATTTTTTTTAAAACTTGGTAGTAGCATAGAAAGGGTATTTAACAAGGATATAGTTCAGATGGACCTGGGGCACTCTTTGCTTTCACACAGCAGAAAAGAGAACTTCAAATATGAAAAACTCTGGGGCTTTATGGGTTTGTTTTTTAATGCTTCAGGAGACATGGAAGCTATGTCAATTATTCAAGCCTTAATTTCCTGTGCCAATTAAATCTTGGGGACAGTTTCATTGCCTTTTTTAAAAAGGGAAATTATCAGCTTAACCTACCTGGCAGAAATGTTGTTTCTGTCATGGGGAGAATATCTGCTGGCCAGGAAAGTTCTTGTGCTCCTAACATTACATCATGTTGGTGATCACCTACTATGTCTGAATGTAAAAGTGTCCTTGGAGACAGAATCTTTCTGCTTCTTTGGTGGCCTTGGAGACAATCTTCCTGCTTTACTGGTCATTGAGAAAAGGTCATGTCAGGATCCACTGGATCCTAAGGAAATGGAGATGTTTACCTTGGAAAAAAGAAGACTTGAGGGAACATGATAGCTATCTGAAAGTATCTGAAAGGTTGTTATGTGGAAGATGAATGAAATATTTTCCATTTGACACCAAGGGCAGAAGTAGTGATAAAAGTTACAAAAGTAATTTGACTCAATATAAGGAAGCCTTTTATGGCAGTTAGAACTCTCTAAAAATGGAATTGCTTCATCATATTGTGAACTCCCTGTTGTTAGAAGTCTTCAAGAAGGGGTTAGATGACCACTTGTCTAGGATGTTGATACAAGGGTTCTTGTATCACGTAGCAGGTTGGACCAGATGACTCTGAGGTCCCTTCCAACTCCAAGGAGTCTATGACTCCTGCCTGGACTAACTCTTCTTTGGAGAGTTAGAGAGAACCAGATCCAACCAGACTGGACTGGTTCCTACCTCCCAGTCCAGTTCTCACAGAAGCCACCTGCCACCCTCCTCCTTTCCTTTAAACAGATGGGGATTCTTCCTCTCAGCTGCTCCTTTCTCTTGGTCTCAGGTGGCTGAGACAGGTGCAACAGAATTGGGGTATAGGGGGAAGGGGACTATGATGATGATGGGGGTTTTCTGTGTGCTCCCACCAGACTGGAAATAGAAAATAGATCAGGGATACTGGAGTCACTGAAGTGTCCATCTGGAGAGTAGGGAGACCTTGAGGTAGCAGCACCTTGCTTTCACTGTCTGAGGAGGGAGTCTCCCAACCCAGGCAACCAGGCGACATAGTAAAGATAACCCTGGACACGGAGTCAGAAAGACCTGAGTTCTAATCTGGCCTCATAGTTTTACTAGCTCCGTGACTCTAGGCAAGTCACTTTACCTCTGTTTACCTCAGTTTCCTCATCTGTAAAATGGGGATAATAATAGTGCTTACCTCCCAGGGTTATGGTGAAAATAAAATGAGATAATTTTTATAAATTAGCACAGTGCCCAGCAGTGTTTAATAAATGTTTGTAAGAATAAAAGATGCATATGGTTCAATATAATTGAGTAGATCCATGTCTAAAGAACACTCTAAATTTAAGGGGTAAAGACCAAAAGTGTCTGAGATGAAGAGAGTGGAAAAATATTGGCTCTTTTAGTCACCCTTAAATGGCCTACCAATACCCAACCTCGGTCCATTCCACCCCATGGGGTTTAGTCCTCTGGATTCATCCATCTTTTAAAAAAATTTTTTTATTGACTTGTTTGTTTACTTTTAGTATACAACATTCAGTTCCAGAATCACTTGAGTTTCAGATTTTTCTCCCCTTCCTCCCCACCCCCCACCCCCACCATGGTGGCATACAGTCATGTATAGGATCTGCAAACTCTTTCACATTGTACAATAGTCTGGTTGTATAGGTGTTGTAGCCAATGGAGTGAACAATGAGAAAAGAGAAACAAAAACCAAACATAGAAAAGAATGATAGCATGAATTGCTTCAGTCTCCATTTAACCTCTGGTCCTTCTGGATCTTTGTCTGAATGTAGACATCTCCTTTTGTCCTGAGACTTGTAGAGTTGTCTTTTAACTGTGCGTTGCTGAGACGAGTCCAGTTTTTCAAAGTTGGTCATCACACATATGATGTATCTGTGACTGTACAAATTTTTCCTGGTTCTGCTCCTCTCACTTAGCAACAATTCGTATAAGCCTCTCCAGGTAATTATGAAGTCCGTCTCCTTCCCATTTCTTATAGCACAATAATATTCCATCACATTCGTATACCATAACTTGTTCAGCCATTCCCCAATTGATGGACATCCCTTAAATTTCCAGTTTTTTGCCACCACAAAGAGAGCTGCAATAAATACTTTTATACATATGGGA
>CM053593.1:207689208-207737881 GCA_028646575.1 Pseudocheirus occidentalis
CTTGGTTTCTCACAAAGTCATTAGCTTCTACTTGCTCCACTCTAATTCTGAAGGAATTATTCTCTTCAGAATGCTTTTGAGATTCTTTTTCCATCTGGGAAATTCGACTTTTTAAGGCATTCTTCTCCTCATTGGCTTTCTGGGCCTCTTTTGCCATTTGAGTTCATTTATTCTTTAAAGTGTTTTTTTCTTCAGTCAGGTTGTTGACTCTCTTTTCATGATTTTCTTGCACCATTCTCATTTCTCTTCCCAGTTTTTCCCCCACTTTTCTAATTTGTTTTTCAAAGTCCTTTTTCAGTCGATCTATTGCCTCTAGACATTCTTCAAGTGTCTTGGAAGCATTTGGTGTGGGAGTTCTGACTGTGTTGTCTTCCTCCTATTCCATGCTTTGATCCTTTTTGTCCAAAAAAAAAGGATTCTAGAGTTTTATTGCTGTCCTTATTTTACAGCACCTGGAGGGATTTTCACATCCAGCAAGCTTTTAAAGCACCCCTGAATTGAGCAGAGGCAATCAACTGAATTGGCCTTCATTTCTCCCCCTAATCCTCCCTTTTGATCTGCCCATGATGTCAGCTCACTTAAATTAGAAGAACCTCAAAGGACCACGCTATTGACAAAGTGATTTTTTTAATCCAGAAGGCAAAGAAAATAGAGATAAGATCGAAATGTTAATTTCAAAGTAAAATTATAATACTTGCTTCTAATTATTTGTATTTAAATTACATTTGTACAGATAGGTTAAATTATAGTAAATTCTCTTTTTTTTAATCTTGCATCAACTGACATGACTTGTTATTGTGTAATAATTCTGCCCCTGTGTATGTGCCAGGTGTCTATCTCAGGCTAAGAGATCCCTAGGGCAGGGCAAAGTCAAACCCTTCCTCCTTCCCTTTCCCTTTCCCTTCTCTCATGCACATTCTTCTCCTCCTTCCTCACTGTCCTGCCAATTTTTAGGGAGTTTGCCTGTACTATGTCTCCACATTTCTTTTTTATTGGTTGCTGGCCTCAACTTGTAACAATTCTGGTCTATCAGGAGCAATTCCCCATGTTACACTCCCTACATCGTTCCACAAGTTCCTTTTCAGCCAGCTCCTTAGTATTGTACATCTGGGGGTGGGGGTGAGGGTGGAGGGGGGGACATTGTGTGTGTGGGGGGGGCATGTTGTATTTGTGGGAGAACAGTTAAAGTTGAAAATGAATATTGGACATTATTCTACTGGTGTTTGTGACTGGTTCAGGGCAGGCTAATTGAAGGATGAATTCATTAGAAGCAGAGGACCTTGGCTGGAATCCTGATGCTGTTCTTTGTGATGTGTGATATCGGGCAAATAGCTAAACCCCTATGAGCTTTTGTTTCTGTCTCTTTGTGTCAACCTTCTGTGGCCAACTTTTGGGAGCAAACTGTCTTCTGGGGGTATGGCAGAGGGAGGGAGGATCTTGGTTCAGGGACTATGAGGGACAATGGTCAAGAGTGTTGCAATCACTTCTGTCTACAATCCTGCCTCTCTATCTCTGATTTAATCTCTCTCTAGAGATTGTGGGGAATCTCTAGAGATTCTCTCTCTCTCTCTCTCTCTCTCTCTCTCTCTCTTTCTCTTATGCTTCTTGGAGGGGGGAAGGCAGGGTAATTGGGGTTAAGAGACTTGCCCAAGGTTACACGACTAGCTAAGTGTCTTGAGGCCGGATTTGAACTCAGGTCTTCCTGACTCCAGGGCTGGTGCTCTGTTCACTGCACTGCTGTTATGGGAATATGAAGATCTTCCCTGACCCTAGGCCCTTCGATAGGCTTAAGTGGCTCTGAGATCTTCCCTGATTTGAAAGTATACTCTGCCCCCTAATAGGCTGAATGGAGTCTGTGGTGGGAGGCTTGTTCTTTAGGAATGCCCTCACCTTATTACTTTATGATTGGGCAGCGGATCAAGAGGGCTGTGACAGTCTCTAATGCAGGAGAAGGCCATATATATACACCTTCATGTGAGGTTTTGCTTTGGGGCTCACTTTGAGAAGAGTTGTGTGATCTGGCCAGATGAGATTCTGGGAAGCTGTTGAGCCCCCTGGCTTTGAAAAACCCAGATGTTGGTGATTCCCCCTCTGGTAATTGAATAGGTATGAATGTAATGGTAAGATGGTTGGAAGCCCATCTGCTGATGTGTTTCTTTGTTTGCTCGTAACTTCTGCCTATAACTTGTTTGTATTCTCTGAAGTTCAGGGTGCTGACTTTTCTCCCTGAACTAGGTAAATGATATATGGTTGATTAGTTAAAGTAAGACTGTTAACCCATTTTGAGTTGCTTTCCTTTAGAAAAGCAGATCTGAGAACCTGTGAAAGCAGTCATCCAGGGTATGCTAGGGTGCTTGCTGATACAACCACCTAGCCACCCTGAGTTCTCTTTCTTTTGCTCAGGTTTGAAGTTTCAAAATTCCCTGGATGGGTATGAAAAGTAGACTCAAGTCTCCTTGAAGAACTCAATTTCCTGTCAGCTTAGATACCCCAAGCCAACTGGAGGGAAGAAGAATGGACATTCTCTGTTGTTTACCAACAGAGTACCAACTTTGGTTGTACTTCAGTACCAACTTTCAGCTTTCCCTGGCACACCCAGAGCTCCAAGGCCAATGTCTGCGTAGGTCTGGATGGCGTAACTGTACCCTGTCCTTTTTCCATGGAGATGATGCCCTTGACCTTATTGCTAGAAGGATAGGCACTGGGCTGTTTTTCCAACAGTGAATAAGTTTACATTGGGGCAGCCACCTTCCCCACCCTGAGTGACCTATGGACCCCGAACTGTGCTGGCTTCCTCTGTGTTCTGTTCACATCAAAACCCTGCTGAGCAAAGATTTTGGGCTGTTAATTTTGACAGGTAGAGGTGCCGACCAATAGTATCTGCTAGCAAAGGCCATATCCACAAAAATCCTAGGGGAAAGAAGGATGAATTTGATCATGGTGGGGCTTTCAAGGGGATAGGAGGAATCATAGGCTTTTTAGAGCTTTGTACACATGAGTTTACTGAGGCCCAGAGAAGGTGAGTTGGCTCTTTAGCAGAGCCCTAACCAACTAGGGATGGAGGGTCTTTGCAGGTGAATATTGTTCTTATTTTCCTATGGCAAATACCATCCCAGCTCCTCTTCATCCTCCATATCTCCACCCCCAAGTTCACTGTGGTTCTTTTCTATGTGTCCCTTCCCCCCAACCCCTTCACACCAGTGGGGGTTCAGGCTGGATGTTCGAGGAGATAGGATGTCTCTTCTCCTGTCCTGATTGTATTCATGACTGCATGATTTGGACTGTCCTTTATGGCTCCATTCCTCACTCCCATCTTTACTCCAGTGAAAAAATTCCGAGTTACAGCTGTGCTCTGTAATTTTTCTGATCTCTCTGTGGACAAACAGAGAAAATGAGGGTCCAGGGATGAAGGCATGTCCCTTACAGATGTGTCACTCTTATCTAGTCATCAAAAAGCATTCAGCCAAAGAAATGACTTTTGGTACCTTAGTAAGAATAGAAGATGTGATCCATATTCCCTGGCATTTTCTCCCTTCTCTCATTTAATAATAATGATGATAGAAATAGGGAATGTTCTTGTACTTTCACTAGTATAAGGAAGAGGAAACTCTTCAGTTCATAGTTTCAGACAGCAGTTTTGAACCTAGGGTTCATGGACTTATTTTAAAAATATTTTCAGAACTATTTTGCAATATAATTGGCTTCCTTTATAATGCCATGTATTTTATTTTATGCATTTAAAAACTACTATGAAAAGGGGTCCATAGGCTTCACCAGATTTCCAACAAGGTCTAATGAGACAAAAAAAGGGTGAGAACCTAGTGTTGCCTGGTATGGTACTATCAAACTCAAAAAGAAATGGGCCCACCAAACCATACATAAAGATCCCTGTGGGCAGCATGCTAATTTTTCATTTCTGTTGTTATTTTTCAGGTGTATCAGATTCAGGTGTATCCTGATGGCATACATGGTTTTCTTGGCAAAGATACTGGAGTGGTTTGCCATTTCCTTCTCTAGCTCATTTGACAGATGAAGAAACTGAGGCAAACAGGGTGAAGTGACTTGCCCCAGGTCACACAGCTGGTAAGTATCTGAGGCCAGATCTGAACTTAGGAAGATGAATCTTCCTGACTCCAGGCCAGGCACTTTATCCACTCTGCCCCCTAACAGCCTAGCATATTGGTTTAGAAAATCACATGAACATTATGTTCTTTTATTTTTCTCCTTATTTTATTAAATATTTCCCATTTACATTTTAATCTGGTTCTGGCTATACTCTTGGGAGTGTTGTTTCAGCAAAGTGGCCCTGGGCTTCATGTTTGACACTTCTGGCTTGGTATAGACAAGGGGTGGGGAACCTGCAGCCTCAAGGCAACATGTAGCCCTGTAGGTCCTTAAGTGTGGCCCTCTGACTGTATCCAAACTTTACAGAGCAAATCCCTTTAATAAAAGAATTTGTTCTGTAAAACTTGGACTCAGTCAAAAGGCAGCACCCATGGACCTCGAAGGCAACATATGGTCTTGAGACTGCAGGTTCCCCACCCCTGGTCTAGAGCCCTAGAGCATGGAGGGAGCAGCAGCAGCAGCAGCAGCAACAACAAAAACCTGAATCCATTTTTACTGCCCTTGGTCTTTCCAGGCTCAAAGCCCTCTGCCGTCCTGGGCAGCAAACACCACCTCCCTTTGTAATCAGTTCAGTTTTAGATTTATTAAGCACATCTTAAGGCGTTGTCATAGGCACTCATAGGGGATTCAGAGACAGAAGTTAGACTCCCTGTGCTGGACAAGTTTATGTCTCTCTTACACAAACGCGTATTTCTTCTCGGGTATATTCCACACAGTGGGGCTTTTCTTTCTGACCCTATCATTCTGCCTCTGATTTTTACTCTCTGGAGTGTGAGTTACACGGAGCTATGATGCAAGTGGGGGTGGTATGTGATGAAAAGGATGTTTTTCTGGAGTGACCAACACAAGAGACTGGGTTGGCAGGAAGCCAGGGAGGAAGGTAAGGAGGTCACAGGTCACAGTTCATTGAAGATCTCTACTATGAGTCATCTCATCGGTAGGTGGTGATGGTGAGGGAGCTACTATAGGGTGGAGGGGGGAGTCAGAAGACCCTGGTCGGAATTTCAGTCCCAGCTTTGAGTCTTACTACTCATGTGAGACCTAAGGTAAATCAGTTCCCCTCTCTGGGCCTCAGTTTCCCCTAATGTAAAATGAAGGATTAGATGATCTCTAAAGTTCCTTCCAGACCTAAATCCTAGGGGTCTTGTTCCATCCATTATCAACTATGGGAGGGCTTTCCACCAGTGTTTCTAGATGTTGCTTTTGGTTGGTGGGGCTTGGTGTCTCCAGCAGATCTCCATGTCCTGCAGGGGTAACTTTGGCTGCATGTGCACAGGACTGTCGAACTCTCCACCAGAGAGATGACCAAATTGATGATTAGTGCCAGCCAAGCCATCCCAAAGAGGATCCACATGGACACGACATTCTTGTACCATACTGGGTACTTCCGCTCTGGATTCATCCCTGGAAAAAAAGAAGTTCAAGAGATCATCTCAGCTTTGGGAACTTATTAGCTCTGTGATCCTGGGCAGTCACATAACCATTCTCAGCCTCAATTTTCTCACCTGTAAAATGATGATAATAATTTCACCTCCCTTCTAGGATTGTTCTGAGGACCAAATGACATAACATATACAAAGTAGTCTGCAAACCTCAAAATGCTATATGAATGATGGTTGTTACTATCTCCCCAACCCCAGCCTCCTCTCCCCCTTGGATTCCTGTTTTTTGAGGTGATCTGCTTATGGAGTGGCTTTTTTTCTTTTTAAAATTTTTTTTCATTTATTTCATTAAATATTTCCAATTACATGTAAACATTTTTTATTATTCATTTAAAAGAAAACTCTGAGTTTCAAATTCTTTCCTCTCCTGCCCCTCCTCCACCACTTGAGAAGGCTAGCAATATGATATTGATTATATGCATGAAGTCATGCAAAACATATTTTATGGTGTGTTTTCAATAGATTCCTTTGCATTTATTTGTTGCTTTGTTGGATTCAGCCTGGGAGCTCCTGGAAGGCAATGATCTTTCTATGTTATAACACAATACATATTCCTTAAGCACCTACTATGTGCAGGCACAATACTAAGCATATAATAATAATAATAATAATAATAATAATAATAATAATAATAAAGACAAGCCAGTTTCCTTTCCCTTTCCAAAGCCAACCAGCCCTAATCCTCTCCCTCAGCCTTCCTTTCTGACGCTTTTCCTCCTCTTTTGGGTCTTCCCCTCCCCCTGTTTCTCTAAGAGATCCAGAGATATTTTGAGTCTGGGACTAAGAACTTACGCCAAACAAACTCCTCCCTTGTCCTGCCTCATCAAAAGATTCTGATCTCCTGGTCTGACTCCCAGCATCCAGAAATACCTGACTGAAGGAAGCAAAGGGGAAGAAAGCCACCGCCTGCCTCCCGCCTTCTCTTCCTCTCCCTGGCCCTGGCACCCCTGACGGTGTAGCCTTGCTGCCCCAGTGGCGTGGATTGGATTAGGGTTGATTACATTACTGAAGCTCAGGACCGTGATTTAGTTGGGAGCCAAAATGAGATCAGTGGTGAGCAAGATTTCTCTGTTGCGAGCAGCAGGCAAGGGGGGAGCTGGGGGGAAGGAGGTATTTTTCTGTCCTCTTATTTCATTTTTCTGCCACAAACGTAAATGTCAGGGGACCAGGCAGCTGGCAAAGGGCTTAACTGGATAGAAAATGCAATTGGAGGAAGAGAGGCTGGTCTGGAGGGGAGCTGATGGCTGGCAAGGGGGACTGACCCCCAACACAGCTTGTGGGATAAGATACTCTGAAAGCTGAGGTGAGGATGGCTCCCATCCATGACCCTGCTGCCGCTGGGTGGTCTAAGGGTCATCTCTGGCAGATGGACTTCAGTTTCTCTGTTTGGGGAAAAGGCTTATAACCCCAGGTAACTCCATTTTCCATCAGCAGCTCAAATTGGTTTAGACTCCACAGAACATCAAGCCTCCCTAGGATAAGCCGACCCTCTGCTTATTTTACCACAAAGATGGACTCTGTTTTTTACTCTCAATCCCTTCTCAGCTTCCTCTCTCTCCCCTCTGAAGGGCTGGTTTTAAATTAACTTGGTTTTCCAGTCCTGTCTGACTCTCCGTTATCACATGTAGGGTCTTCTTGGCAGAGATACAGGAGTGGTTTGCCATTGCCTTCTCCAGATCATTTTCCAGATAAGGAACTGAGGTAAACAGGGTTAAGTGACTTGCTCAGGGTCACACAGCTAAGTGTCTGAGGCAGAATTTGAACTCAGGAATATGAGTTTTTCTGATTCCAAGACTAGTACTAGGCTACCTAACTTCTGAACTGCTGGGGTAGAACCATAAATTCCTCCCAAAGCCTTCCTTTACAGAGGGCTTGGAACTTTCTTAACTTTCCAGGCATCTGCATTTTCTATCAGAAGCTCAACTTGGTTTCAATCGTCCCCCTCCCTGCTCCCCTTCTCCCCCAATTATAACCTGAAGGCTGGTCCATTCTGGTAGGCTGCCCCCAAACTCCCACCTTTTCAGCTTCCATAGTACCTTCTTTCCCCATTAGATTGTAAGCTCCTTGAGGGCAGGGACTGTCTTTGGTTTTATAATTTGTCCCCCTCCTGCTCTGTATAGAGTCCAGTACCTGGCAGGCATTAAATGAATATTAATTGAATTGAGTTGAAATCCTGCCCCCTGCAGGATTACCAAATTAAAACAAGGAAGAATTAAAGCCCTGTTTTTGCCCAACTCTAATCCATCCACCACAAAGCTGCCAAATGATGTTTCCTAGAACACAGGTCTGACCATGTCACCCTACCCTACTTAGTAAACTCCAGTAGCTCCCAATTATTTCTAGAATCAAATGGGAAACTCATGTGTTTGGCAATCAAAGGTCTTCATAACCTAGGCCCTTCTCATCTTTCCTCTATGTGCTCCTCAATCCAGGTTCACCATCCTACTTGTTTCTCGAACCCAGTACCCTATGGTCTCACCCCATGCCTGTGGGCCAGCTCTCCTTTCTCACCTCTGCCTCTTAGCTGGCACAGGGTAAGAGGCAGGGAGTCCTCTGACTAGGGTCAGGAAGACATGAGTTTGAGTCTTTCCTTAGACACTTATTAAGCTGCATGGCCTTGGGTAAGCCACTCAGCTTCAGGCTTCTCCCCTATAAAATAGGGACAATAATATCACCTACCTTACAGGGCTGTTGTGAGGAGCCACCCAGAATTATTTAATTTGCTCTTCGTAACAGTCCTTAATGAGGTGCTCTTATAATTATGTAAAGCACATAAAGTGGGCAGCTAGGTGGTGCCATAGTCCACAGAGCTCTGGGCCTGGAGTCAGGAAGACTCATCTTCCTGAGTTCAAATCAGGCCTCGGACACTTACTAGTTGTGTGACCCTGGGCAAGTCACTTCACCCAGTTTGCCTTAGTTTCCTCATCTGTAAAATGAGCTGGAGAAGGAAATTTCAAACCACTTCAGTACCTTTGCCAAGAAAACCTCAAACTCATGAAACTTTTATTAGTTTCCCCATCTTCCTTCAAGACTCAACTCAAAACTAGGCCTTTCTATGCCTCTCCATCCCTTCCTCCAGTGCTTTCCCTCTGACTCTTTGGGACCCTCTAGAGCAGCAGTTCTCAACCTGTGGGTTATGTTCAATTTGTAACAATGAAAATACATCCTTTATATCAGATTCATAACAGTAGCAAAATTATAGTTATGAAGTAGCAATGAAAATAATTTTATGGTTGGGGGTCACCACAACATGAGGAACTGTATTAAAGGACCATGGCATTAGGAAGGTTGAGAATCACTGCTCTAGAGTCTAGACCATAGCACTCCAGACCTTTTGATCCTCTATTACTTCTCAAAGTCTGTCCAAGTTCATGCACCTTATTTCCATGACTCTATCCATCCATCCCATCCTCTGCCATCCCCATTTTCTTTTGCCTTCAATCTTTCCCAACATTGGGATCTTTTCTAATGACTCCCATCTTCTCACTGTGTGACCAAAGGATTTAAGCTTCAACTTCAGCATTTGACTTTCCAAAGGATAGTCTGAATTAATTTAAGTATTGACTGATTTGATCCCCTTACTGGCTAATGGACTCTCTAGCACCACAATTTGAAGTGTTGATTCCGCCATGCTCAGCTTTCCTCATAGTCCAGTTCTCCCACCCGTAGGCCACAAGAGGAAAAAACCCATGGCTTTGATTATACAGATCTTTGATGGCAAAGTGATGCCTCTCCTTTGTTGTATGATATCCAGATTTGCCATAGCTTTCCTTCCAAGGAGCATTTCATGTCTTCAGTCGCCATCTGCAGTGATCTTTGAGCCCAAGGATATACAGTCTGACACTGTCCCCATTTCCTCTCCCTTGATTTTTCAGGAAGTGATGGGACCAGTTGCCAAGATCTCAGTTTTTTTGATGCCAAGCTTCAAGCCAGCCTTTACACTCTCTTCTTTCACCGTCCTCAAGAGGCTGCTTTAATTCTTCACTTTCTGCCTTCAGAATGAGATCCTCCACATATCTGAGAATACCTTTCATGTACTCCAAGGATGCTGTCAGGATCAAATGAGACAATGGATGTAACTTTGCAGACTTTACGTAAATTCCCTTCATCATTGTCATCCTCGTCGTCATCATCCTCATCCTCATCCTCTTCCAGTCTTTAGCCTTCCAGTATGGTGATGATTTAATTCCCTGAGCCTTCTATTAAACTGCTGAGCTCAAGTAACATTTACATTGAGCAAAACAAGGGTGTGATGGTAAATTAAAAATAATGCTCTCCAGAAAAAAAATGTATGCCCACACTTTTAAGTTTAATTTGCATTATTAGCACTTTTTAAAAATATAGACAATCAACAAAATAATAAAGTAAGTTGCCAGTTTCTGAGGTGTAAATGCTTACACGGAAAATTTTAAATGTGGGTGGCGAGCCGGAGCCCTGATCGACTGCACATATCCTGTATGTGACTGGCTATTCACGTGTTATCTCCTCTATTACACTTCGATCTCCTTAAGAGCAAGGCTTCCTTTTGCCTTCCCATGTATCCCTGACCCTCAGCATAGGGTTGTGGTTGTTGTTGTTGAGTCTAGTCATATCTAACTCTTCAGGATCTCATTTGGGTGTTTGTTTTTCAAAGATGGTTTTCCAAGAGTGGTTTGCCATTTCCTTCTCCAGCTCATTTTATAGATGAGGAAACTGGCACAAACAGGGTCAAGTGACTTGCCCAGGGTCACCCAGCTAGTAAGCATGAGGCCAGATTTGAACTCAGGAAGATGAATCCTCCTCTGACTCCAGATCCAGAGCTTTATCTACTGTGGCACCTAGCTGTACATGGTTAGGCACATAGTAAGTGTGTAATAAATGTGTGTTTCCTGACTAACTGCATATATCATAGAATCAGGTAATTTTTAGAACCAGACGGTCCCTTAGAGATAATCTGATTTGACTAGGGAACACTTTAGAGTTTCAGCTATATTGACAGAACTGATAAATGCTATTGGTTAAGTATGGCCTGAGGACATAGTTCATCAACGAGATGGAGGGGATGGGGAAAGGGGAATTTGGTAGAAAAATACAGGAGAATTTCCTACTGGAGAATTGCCACAATATTTCTAAAATATATACTTAAAAGTATGGAAGGAAAAGACTAGCAACATGTCAGTTTTCCTACTAGAAAACTGCCATGATATATTTTTAAAAATATACTTAAAATTTCAGAGGGAAAAGGTTAGCTATGTCAGTTTTCCTACTGGAAAATTACCACAATATCGTTTTAATATAGACTTAAAATATAAGAGGGAAAAATTAATATGTCAGTTTTCCTACTGGAAAAATGCCACAATATTTTAAAAATATAAACTTAAAATTTTAAGAGGAAAAGACTAGCAATATGTCAATTTTCCCACTGTAAAATTCCCTTAATTTATATTTTGTAAAATATGCTTACAATTTTAGAGAAAAAAGACTAGCAATATGTTCTCACAGACTCCCTACCCTCTTTCCAGGATGATGGACATTAGGGTTCTGTGGGGCCCATTTTGGAAAATGCTGGTCTACTCTTCTGATTTTATATATGAAAAAAATGAGTGCAAAAGAAGTAGAATTATGTGCTAGCTAGCCAGTGTCAGAGGACAAACTTGAACCCAGTCCCTTGTTCTGTCCTTGAAGAGCTATGTATTTTACTTTCCGTGGAGCATAGCTCCTTACTTACAAGTTCAGGTATGACTGGAATGACAGATGTGTGGTATACTGGGCTGCCCTGCCCCACCTTCTTAGGACTGGGCATTCCAATATGAGGTGTGGGGGTGGGACAGGCCTGGAGGAGGAGGAGGAGGAGGAGGAGGAGGAGGAGGAGGAGGAGGAGGTCTAGATACCCTGGAGCCTTCTTCCTCTCTGATGACTTGGGAAACACTAGCCTGAGCCCTCAACTTTCTTTGATGAGAATATTAATTACCCCATCACTCAGACATTTATTGTAAGCTGTTTCTCCAGGGAGGAGGATGTTGCTACACTGAATCACCCAGTCTCTAGTGCCTTTGGCCAAAGAGCTGGAGAATCTTGACCAAACTACCCTGATTTTCCTTTGAGGGTTGGACCAAAGGGAAAAAAAAGTATCAAACCTACAAAGAGAGGGATTTAGGAAGAATTAGGATTAGCCCTTTGTGCACCCTTGGGTGAGGTTGGAAAATGGAGCCTTCTCATGCCTGAAGATTCATGTGACTGAGCAGCTGGAAGGTTTTGAGGCTTCCCTAAAAAAAAGTGCCATGAAAAGTAAAATTCTAGAGCTGTTTAAAAATGTGGGCATCATTATGTAGCGGGGGTAAAAAGTGTCCCTCTTGGTGCTTCCTTATGGGTTGAGTGCTAGGGAATTGCCCCGCTTGTCTCCCTAATTCTAGTTCTGGATTTAGGTCCATAGCAGTGAACAAGAGGGGAATACACATTTATAAATCACCTGCTATGTTCCAGTCACTGCACTAAGCGCTTTAGGATCATAGGTTGATAGGATCTGGAGCTAGAATGGACATCATCTAGGCCAACTTCCTGATTCTATAGAGGAGGAAAGTAAGGCTCCCAAAGTCATAGCCAGGAAGCAGAGCGCTAATTGAGGTATGTGCTAATTGAGGAATTCGAGTCTCAGATAAGGACCATCAGAGATAAGGTGTTATCTGCCCTTGAGATCTCTAGGAAAGGAAGGAGGGAGAGACAGTCTCCTTTGAAGGCTGGAAGATGGCTGAGATGACCC
Organism: Pseudocheirus occidentalis; assembly: GCA_028646575.1. NCBI lineage: Eukaryota > Metazoa > Chordata > Mammalia > Diprotodontia > Pseudocheiridae > Pseudocheirus > Pseudocheirus occidentalis. The sequence goes on from CM053593.1 coordinate 207,701,515, forward strand.
TTAGAAGTCTTCTTGTCCCTCCCTCCCAGCATCTCACCTATCACATAGTCACCAAACCCCACAGTGCTGAGGGTGATGAAGGAATAGTAGAATCCCTCCTCATAGCTCCAGCCTTCCATGTGGGAGAAGAGAAGTGGAGGCAACAGGAAAAACATTAGGAGGCCAAAGAGGAAGGCACAGGAACCAACGAACCACCGGGCTCTGGCCTGGTTCTGTAAGAGAATGCAAGAAGAAATCATGGGCCATGACTGGAGAGGGAGTAAATCTAACAGGATGAGGGATGGATCCCATGAACATGGAAGATCTGTAGGTAAAGGCAGAATGAGCTCAGGGGCATGAAGTAATAGGACCAAAGCAGCTCATCCTCACCTCCATCACCTCTATACCCTTAGACCTTGGGCCTCCATGCAGCTAGCTGGCATTTCCCGTGATCTCCCATGACGCACCCACATCTCTGGATGTCTTACCTTATCAGCTAAGAAAGGCCCTTCCCCATCCCCATAAATGAGCCCTCAACTCATCAGGCCCTCCAAATCAATTAGTAATTCTCCCATTTTAAGCAGTAACATTTCCTTTCCCATCCTTAATTCTCATCACTGATGCTCATGAGTGACTCTTACCTTGATTAATGCTTCCCCCAGATCTCCTGCCTTCCAAGGGATCCCTCATCCTCAGAAATGATCCCCACGTTCTCTGCAGGAAACCTGGCTCCATTTCTCCCAGACTTCTGCCAACGCCTCCAAGTCCTCTCTTCCCCCTCTAATCTCTCTTACCTTCTGGGCTTCACCCAGCCAGTGGGTCCAACGCTGAACCCAGGAGAGCATGAGGCGTCCCAGCCTGTTGAGTAGCACAAGATTGAGAGGGATTCCCAGAAAGGCGAAGAAGATGCAGAAGAGACGGGCACCCATTGTTTGGGGGCTCAAGTTCCCATAGCCTGAGGCACAACAAAAGGTGGATATAATAGGGGATAGCTGCAGGAGATATCCCAAATCTACACTCCCCCCCCCCCACCATACCTTACTAGACCTTCTCTGTTCTCAGGGTTTCCAGTCCCAGAAAGGGTAGAGAAAGAGGTGGATTGAAGAAAATGGGGGAAAAGATAAGAGAGTATTGTCTCCTTCCATCCTTCACCATATATTCTACTGGAGAAGGTAAAGATGGAATGGGATAGGACAGTCACTAGCTGAAGGGTCTGCCCAATTCCTCCTTGGCCATGTAGAAAGGGGCAGGGAAGAGCAATTCTAAATGAACCCCATGACTTTGTGAAGGTCCCTTCCATCTGAAGAGTTTCAGTTTCCCTTTTATTACTTTCTCTCTCTTCCCTTTCCTATCCCCCTTCTTCCTTTCTGCTCCTTAACCCTAGGGCAGCTGGACTTCTGCGCCCACCATTTTGTTGCAACTGTTTTCCACTCTAAGGTCAGTGGTGACCTCCTTTTATTAAGTCTCATCCTTCTTGACCTCTCTGTAGCATCCAATCCTGTTGACCACTCCAGCATACTCTCCTCCCTTGACTTTTATAACACAGTATTATTATTTTTTAATTTTAAATTTATTTAATTTTTAATTTATGGAATAAAATAAGCATTTACATAAGATAATATAATAAAAAAGAAGACTGCACATGAAACTGCAAATTTGTTATGTACAACTTGATATTCCTTTTAAATATATAATGAAGTTATCATGTAAATTTCCTTTTTTCCTCCTTTCCACTCTACCCTAGAGATGGTTAGCATCAGACACAAATATGTGTGTATGTATACATATATATACATATACTTATATGTATATATGTAAAGTCATTCTATATGTCAAAGTTATGATTACTATTTGTGAATAGTAATCATAATCTCCATCTTATTTTTATTTACAATAGTCCTTCTATCCTATCCCTGTTACCTTATTTTCTCCCCTTACCCCCCTATTCCTTATTCCACCCATCTTCTTATACTACTTTGATTCCCCTCCTACTTCTCTAGCCTGTCTTTCTCTGTCTTCTTTTATCCCCTATTTCTCTTCCTATTTTCATCTGGGAGTCATCTTTTTCCTCTCTTTACATTCTTTTCATTCAACCATCAAGTCTAGTTTGATGTCCACGTGCGTACCTTCAGTTCTTTATTTTTAGCTATTTATAGGTTATTTCTACTCAAGAGTCCTATTACTATCCATCCATCCATTCATCTATCCATCCATCCATCCATCCATCCATCCATCCATCCATCCATCTATTCACCTACTAAAGAAAACTAAATCTAAAATTAAACATGTTCCCTGTCTCTGTCAATTACAGTAGGCATCCAGATAAAATAAATTTATTCTATTATCTCCAAGAAGGTTCTCATTTCTATTCATTCTTCTTTATTCCAGTCATCACTATCCTAGTCCAGGCTTCCATTCCCTCACACATGAACTAATGTAATTTTAATAATAATAATAAGTGGCTGAGTCATATGATCTTGTTGATGGAAATGGAGGAGCTTTATGATGGCAATTACAGACCAGGTTACTGCCACCAGAATTATCCTTAAGGGACCTAGACTTAATGATCAGTGTAGATTATACAAAGGAAATGATTTTTAAAAATTGTGCAACACATCATTTAAGGCTATAAAAATTTACCATCTACTAAATACTTAGCAAAACATTATTTGTTTGCTAGAATAATGTATACATCAGAACCTCTCTCTCTCTCATGGACTCACATATGACAAACTCATATTACAAATATAGACTTCAAAATATCCTAGAGGATTCAGTCAATAAAATGTACTTGAACTCGACCATTATTACAGACTGAACTATGGCCCACAATTGCCTAGATATCATATCTATCCACCAAAAATGAAAAGCAACTTTTAAAATAGTTGTTGTCATACCAAACACTCATAATACCTAAGCTTCATGGAATGAAAAGCTTTCAAAACAAACAGACCAAGCAGAGGAGATCAAAACCATGTGGAAACAGGAAGAGGTATCTCTTTGTGCTGTCTGCCACTGGAGGTGCCCTGAAGATGCTTCTGTCTTACATAGGAACACTTTTTATTCAATTAAAAAAAGCTTCTATCTTTATCTACCTGTGCAAAAGTTCACAGAACTTTAAATGTTAAAAAATAGTAGTAGGATAGCAACTTGTCCCAAGAGAATTTTGATCTCAAGCCCCTTGAAAATGGTTAAGAACAGGATGATAATAAAAATAATAGCAACAACCCATCTCCTGACACAAAGAAAAGATGGACTTGGGTGCAAAATGAGACTTACATTTTCTGGACACAGCCAATTGGGGAATTTGCTTTGCTTGATTTGTATGTATGCACATACACATATATATTCATAAATATATGTGCGTACACATATATATACATACATTCATGCATTTTTTTTAAAAAAAAACAAGGGTTTGCTTTGGTTTTCTTTCTCCCTCCCCTCCCCACCCCCCACTTGTGGTGAGGGGAGGGCTGGAGGTTGGAGGGGAAGAAATTTTATTTTTGTTAATTAAAATAATTAATTTTTAAAAAGAAAAAAATTCCTTCCTTTTCCTTCCCAACTTTTCTCAGTCTTTGATTCCGCAGTAACAAACATGGCTTTTTAACAAAACACAAAGTCCATTAAACTGTGATGTCCTTAAAAACAGGGACTACTTTTTGGTTTTCTTTATATCTTCAGCTTCTTGTACCTTTGAATCCTCAGCTTTTAGCACAATGTCTAGCACACAGTAGGCACTTAATAAACGCTCATTGACTGACTGACATAGCTGAGATATGTGTAAAGGGAACTCCAGATGAGTAAACTCCCTCTACCGATGTAAACAGATCTGCAACCATTTTGAAACTTCAGTCTTAAGTTGCCAGGGCATTGAGGTTAGGGACTTGCCTTGAATCACAAAGCCAGGGGAGAGGGAGGGACTTAAATCGAGACCTTTCCAAGGCCAAGCCCAGCTCTCTAGCCACTGAGCTAGGCTACGTATTAGGTGCCTAATAAATATTGTTGAGTTTGACTTGAATCAGAGACTCCCAGTTGGAAGGGGGTTCGGGGGTGGGGGTGGGGAGAGGATTTGGTTCATCCAATTCACATAAAAGATAACAATGAAAACAATTCCACATCTTCAATATGGTTGCAAATTCATCTCTTTGTGGCCAACCCTCTGTTGATGGGGCTCTTTGAAAGCGGCTGGTTTGATAGCACCAAGTCTGTAAGCTTTCAAGTTTGGTACAGTAGAACCTGCCAGGGGTTGTGTTCCTCTAATGTAGCCTGGGAGAAACCCTGGTCACCTTCATGCCATGAGGAAGAACGGAAGAGAATAAGCATTTATTAAGCACCAGATATGGTACTAAGATCTTTATAAATCTTATCTCATTTTCAATGATTATCTCTATCTCATAACTGCCCTATGAGTTAGGTGCTATTATTATCTTTATTATACAGTTGAGGAAAATGAGGTTAAGTGACCTGTCCAGAGCCACACACCTAGTAATTGTCTTAAGGCCAAATTTGAATTCAGATCTTCTTGACTCCAGGCCTGGTCCTCTAACCACTTGAACCACCTATCTCCCCAACGAGGAGACACTGGAGTAGGAATTGAGTCAACACTTCAGAATATCTCGTTTCATTTATGAGGGTGTTCAGTGCACCAACGCAGAGCCCAGTCCTTGCCTCATTTTGCAGATGTGTCTTTAGGACTAGCTGGAGTCAAAGAAATGCATCCCATTGTGGGGTCTCTCCAGCATCCTTGCCCTTAGCTAACCTGGGCAGGAACAGGCTGTCAGCAGGGCAGCATGCCTTTCTAGCTTCTCAAACCTGCCAAGGCTTGCCCTCTACTGGTCATAGGATTAGGGATGTGGAACTGGAAGGAATAGTGTAAAATGAGACTGAAGAAAGAGACAACAGATGATTTGTCCATAGTCCTACAGGGAGTTAAGTGGCAGAGTTGAGAACTTCAAACGTGCTATCTTTGTATGGCACCCTGATACCTCCTCAAAATAGAGCCTTTGAGAATCCCAGCATTTACTCCAAACCATGATGTGGCACCCTTGGAAGACTTGGGATCACTGATTGAGAGTTGAAAGGGGCTTTAATGGTCATCCAGTTGGACCCTTTCATTTTACAGATAAGGAAACTGAGGCTTGAAAATGTTAAGTGATTTGCCCAAAGTCAGCTAAGAAATAAGAACTGGTGACTTCTGTGGAGGAAAAATAATAACATTTTATACTTTCAATGTAATTTTAAAACATAATCTTCTTTGAACCTCACAACCAGCCCATGAAGTAGACAATTTTTGCTTCACATGCAATAATAACAGCTGATATTTCCTTAGCAAATGCCAGCTATTATGTCTGTAAAATGCTTTATATACATTTTCTCATTTGATCCTCAGATGAACTCTATGAGGCAGGTTCTATTATTGCCTTTACTTTACAGGTGAGGAAATAGGGCCTCAAAGTAGGTTTAGTGACATGCCTAGGGTCTGGAAGCCAGTCAGTTTCTCAGGGGATATTCCAAATCAGAGCTTGGCTCCCAGGCCAATGCTTTGCTGCCTTTCATGATGACTAAATTGAGGTTCAGAGAAGTCAAGGCCTCACAGCTAGGGAATAGCAGAATCTGGACTCATACCCTATTCTTTTCATTCTAACTGCTAAATGTTCTCTCCCTTATATCACAGTAGCCTCAAGATCTTCCTAATCTACAATTTCTCAGTTTCCAACTCATTCTTCACACTGTTGTGAGGCTAACTTTTCTAGGGCATCACTCTGATCCAGTCACTTCCTTGGTCAATAGACTCCAGTGATTTCTGACTGAATGAGTAGATTCCTCAGTCTGAGATTCAAGGACCTAAATGACTTGGTGCCATCCTACCACTCCTGTGTTTTATTTCCCATTATCATAGGGGCTCTTATCTTGAGGTTTTTGGACTTGAATAGGGAAATGTTTTTCTTTCTAATTTTCATTTTTTGGAGGGGGGAAGGCAAGGCAATTGGGGTTAAGTGATTTGTCCAATGTCACACAGTTAGTATATGTGTCAAGTATCTGAAGTTGGATTTGAACTCAGGTCCTCCTGACTCCAGGGCGGGTGCTCTATTCATTGCATCACCTAGCTGCCACCATTTAAAAAAATTTTACTTCTATCTTAGATTTAGCATTTCCTTCACTTAGGAATGTAGGCAACAAACATGACTCTGAGAAGGGGTCTTTTCCTGTCTGATCCTCACAAAACCCCTGTGAGACAGGTGCTAATATTATCCCTGTTTTACAGATGAGGAAATGGAGGCTTGAAAGAAGTCTAGGGACATGCCTAGGGCCCTACAGCCAGTAAGTTTCTAAGGGAATATTCCAACCCAGATCTTGTCTCCAAGACCAAACTGCAAAGGGCTATGACACAAAGGATTTTAAGAACTCCTGCCCTAAATCTAATATGGATCCTGTGATTCCCACCTACCTTGTCCTAGCGATTCATTTCTGCATGTTCTCCAGCTTGTTGATGTTTTGGCTCCCCAAACTGAAAATCATATTCCAGGTGCGGTCTGACCAGGGCAGGGCAGGGCAGGGTCCAGGGACACTCTCACTTGCTTCTTTCTGGGGCTATGCTTCTTCTAACATAAAACGAGATCACACTAGCTTCTGGGGTGGCCTCTTGATGAAGGTTGAGCTTTTGATCCACTAAAATCCTCAGAGCTTTCTCATTTGTACTTTTGTCATTTTCAGTCTATCCAATTCTTCGTGATCTCTTTTGGGGGCTTTGTTGGCAAAGATCCTAGAGTGGTGATTTGCCATTTCCTTCTCTAACTCATTTTACAGATGAGGAAAACCAAGGCAAAAGAGGTTAAGTGACTTGCCCAGGATCACAAAGCTAGTATCTAAGGCCACATTTGAACTCAGGTCTTCCTGACTCTATCCACTATGATACCTAATTGCCCACAAATTTTTTTTTCAGACCTTCTATCTCTTCCTCCCCTATCTTGTGAAAAATTCTAATTTTTGAGCAATAATCTAAACTTCTACATTAATCCTTGTTTGAGTTCATCTTATTAGCTTTGTCTCTATGTTCCAGCTCGTCTCCATCTTCTTTGGATCCTTGGATGAGTCATACAACCTGTTAGCTAACAGTTGTAGCTTTGGAGCTTCCACACATTTTATAAGCACACCAATCAGTGCCTTCTTTTAATGTTAAATAGCAAAGCGTCAAGGACACTTCACTGGGTACTCCACAAGACACTTCCTTTGCAAATCAATACTGAGTATTAGTGGTCAGGTTGGTAAAAGCCCTTCCTAACTAGTTCATGTTGGCTGGTTGATTATGTAAATGAAAGGAGGTAAAGACACAGTATGGCCTTGTATGGTTGAGGAAGTAGTGAGGGTTCCAAGCTGTGACCAATGGTGCAGAAGGATGGTCAGGACTATAATATTCAAAATTTCAGAAAACCACATTACTCTGGGGGTGGTCTCTCCTGAGAGAATAAAAAGCCCACATTGTGGGTGTTTTGTGCCCCCTTCCCACCCATCCAGCCCCCTTCCTTTGTACCTTGCTCACAAATATGGTTTCTTAACAAAACACAAAATTCAAGGTCTGTTGTCCTGGCCCTAAGTAAGGAGGATGGCAGTTCCTGTTAGGAACTCTTTTTAGTGTGGGGAAAGAGTCAGAACTGAATTGAATCCAGACTCTGCCATTTACCACCTGAGAAATTCACTTGACCTCTTGGCCTTGGTTTTGCCTTTCAGTTAATTTTTTTTTTTTTTTTTTTGCTTTTTGGAGGACAGTTGGGGTTAAATGACTTGCCCAAAGTCACATGGCTAGTAAGTGTCAAGTGTCTGAGGCTGGATTTGAGCTTAGATCCTCCTGACTCTAGGGTCAGTGCTCTATTCACTGCACCACCTACCCACCCTTTCAGTTAAATTAAAGGGCTGGACTGGAATGACCTCAGAGGTCATTACTTAGATCCAACTTTCCAGCTCTAATCTATGACCTTCCCATAATGCTGCTGCTGCTGACCCCTACTGTGTCATCAGTCTCTCCAACCATTTATCTTCCCTTTCTCATTGCTACGGATTGTTCATTCCCAGTCTGTTGGCCAGCAATGGGCCCTTGGTGGAGCCAGACTCAGCAAATCAGCTGCCTCTTGCCTTGAGCTACTTTAGTCCCTCAACTAATTTACATGAGTAACAAGTGACTCCTTGGGCAAGATGGGCATGGGCAAGATCATGAGCCAGGATAATTATACTACAGGAGATTTCTTGACATATTGGTGGGAGGGAGGCATGCCAAAAATGTGCATATATGAGGATTTCTGCAAAGCATTCGGCAGTCTCTTGAAATATCTTTGAGGACATGAAGGAAAGAGAAAGACTGATAGAAAAAGAACAGTTATGTGGGTTTCAGAACTCTTTACTGACCCAACCCAATGAGTTGAGTGTTGATGAGTGGATTATGTTTGCCTGGAGGGAGGTTTCTAGAGGAATAACACACAGCTGTTTTTTGTGTTCTCTTATCAAAGACTGACTAAAGACATAGATGGCTTGCTTATTAAATCTGTGGATGACTAATAGGGATAGTTGATACATTGATGATGGAATTAGGATACAGATAGATTTCAACAGGATGAAATGAGACTAAAAGCGGATGATGAAATTTAATAGGAATAATGTAAAGTATTGCACTCAATTCAAATAATCAAATCCACAACTAAAGGATGCAGGAGATGTGGTTAGAAATTGATTAGCTATTAGGAAATCTTATGCTGGGGGCAAAGTCATTTGTGGGGTACAGAGCAGTAATATAGAGGACAGTCTTATCTCAAGCACAGGAGATTTGGGGAGGAAGGACAAAGACCAAACTGCAAAAGGGGAGAGAAAAGGGGCACCCTTTGTGGTACCACAGTGACAGGAGCCTAGCAACTGTGATACAGGGAAGGCAGAGATCTTCAAGAGAAGCTTTGCCTTCCCTTCTCACCTCCTCTTCTTGGCTTCTTTCAAGTCTCAGCTCAAATCTCACCTGTTGCAAGAGACCTTTCCCAGTCCCTCATCCTCCATCACCACCTACATTATATAAATTCGGTATGTGTATAGGTGTTTCTATTTATCTCCCCTATTAAAATGTAAGCTTCTTGACTTTCTTTTATACTCCCTCCCCTCAGCACACAATAAGCACTGTGTTCTTACTGCTTACACAGTAAGTCCTGCTTGCTGACTGATTGTGTTTTCCTCCCTCCCTCAGGAAACCATGTCTTTGGTTGCTTCTCTGGCTGGAAATCAATTCATGTGAAAGAATTATAAGCTCAAAATGATGTAGTAACCAAAAACCACTGATTTGATCTTAGGGATCATTAATAGAAGTATAGCATCCAAAATGAGTGAGTGAGCTATCCAGCTGCCCTCTGACCTGAAGTACTGTGTTCAGCTCTGAGTGCCATTTTTTTAGAAGGGGTATTGACAAGGTGGAATATGTCCAGTAGATGGCCACCAGGATAGAGGTGACTTGAAGCCATGCCATCTGATAAGGTTAAAGAGACTGAGGATGTATATTTGGAGAAAAGAAGACTGGGGGTAGGGTAGGGATAACAGCTGTCTTCAAATATTTGAAGGGCTGTCATTTAGAAGAAGGATTAGTCTTGTACTGCTTGGCCAACAGAGGACACAACTAGGAAAAGACCACGGAAGTTACAGGGAGGCAGATTAGGCTCAGTTTAGGGAAGAGCTGCCTAACAATTAGAACCGACTCCAAATACAATGGATTGCTTTATGGAGTAGTGAGATTCCCATCACTGGATGCATTTGAGCAGGGGCAGGATAAGCATGTTAGGTATGTTATAGAAGATAACTTTGTCCTGGTGTTGGTTGGACTAGGTGGCTTCTGAGGTTCCTTCCAGGTTTGAGATTCTGTGACATTTCCAAGGGGCTTTGATCTGGAAACACCACTGCTTAGTGCCTAACATACAGCAAGTGCTTAAAAAATGCTTGTTGGATGGATTATTACACTATTTTTTACACTTCTCTTCCTTGCTCTCTCTATTTTAAGTATATTTGCCCAAAGGGAAGGTACTTCAGATGATGACTTAGATTTATGATTCTAAGAATTAATGATTTTACTTCCATATTAAAAAGACAACCCAATCTGTGAGGCTATTCTTCCTTAATCTCAAAGAGTCAGTCAACAAACATTTATTAAGTGTTTACTAAGGGCCAGGCACTGGAGATACCAAGACAAGCAAAATCCTGCCCTCTGGGAACAGAAACAATCAGAGAACTAGTTAAAGGGGTGTGGTGGGGATAAGGGGTGAGGGCAAATTCAGCCAGATCTCAGAAACTAGAAAAGAGCACCAGGGAATGGCTGGACACTAGCACTGCCCTCTTTGCCCTTTCACCTTACCCTGCAAACCTCCCTCTCCAAGTGAATAGAATATCCCACCCAAAAGCCACTGCCAGGAAGAGATCTGACTGATGGTTTTACACTGCCACCTGGTGACCAGTATGGTACAAAGATGAACAAAGGAATCATCAGACACCATGAGGTGAGGAAGGGAATCAGGTCCCATACAGGTGTAGGAGAGGGTACTGAGGCAAATGACTGGCTCTCCCAGCCTCCCCCAGTTTCACATCTATGGAGAAGTTTTTCCTTATCTAGTCACCAAGGACATGGCAAGAGTGAAAGGAGGTGCTTTGGGAGTGCACAACAGGGAAAATGATGATACCTGTCTGTACAATGAGGGATGTTGAGTATCAGACTCACTGGGAGACCTGGGCTGTCTGTCACCCAAATCTATCTGTGTGATCCTGGACGCCCTTCTCTCTTTGGGCATCAGCTTCCCTCCTCTGTAAACTGAAGGGTGGAAGTAACTTCTAAAGTCCTGCACTATATTCTAAGATTTTAGGAAAGGATTCAGGACATTCTACCACACAGCTCTACAACTTTCCCAAAGCTCCTAGACAGTCCTTGAAATAAAATGGCCCTTCCTGTGTATTGTGTTTCCAGGTGGTGCTAGAAACAGGAAGGGATTTTCCCCAACTTAGAGGCCTTTTTGGTAGGAATTATATCTCCCAACACCATCCCTGAAATGCCTTAGAAAGCCTAAATGATGGGGTAGCATTATAGACTCTCTTTCCTACCATCTGGGGAAATAATAATGGCTATCACTTACATAGTTTAAAGGATTTCAAAATTATATAGTGCATAAAGCACTTTACAAACATTGCCTTATTTGATTCTCACAAAAACCCTGTGAGTTAGATTTTATTCTTATCCACATATTGTTGTTGAGGAAAGTGGAGGCAGGCAGCAATTAAGTCATTTGTCCGGGGTCACATAGCTAGTAAATGAGGCAAGATTTGAGCTCCAAGCAATGTGACACCAAGTGGCCCCGAAGAAGAAATCTCTCCTCTGCCCCATGTCCCATGTCCCATGTCCCAGGTCCCAGGTCCTACCCTCTCCTCTGCCCCATGTCCCATGTCCCATGTCCCATGTCCCAGGTCCCTACCAATTGTTGTGATGGTGGAAACAGAGAAGAAGAAGGAGCCTGCTATTTCCCATCGGCCCATGCTGGTAGTGTTGCTGGGGAAGATGACTCCATTCCTGTATTCCTGGATAACAGCCTGTGGGGATAGTAGCCATAGTGATCTCAGGGATTTAGCCATGATTGACCTTCTTTGAGACTATACCCTAGGGCAAGGATGGGGAACCTGCAGCCTCAATCCAAACTTTAAATCCAAACTTTAAATGTGAAGTCTAGATTCAGACAAAGGGCCACACTTGAGGACTTGAGGGCCACATGTGGCCTCAAGACTGTAGGTTCCCCACCCCTGCCTAGGGCATGCAGCTTTGACACTCCCATTCTAGATGGGTGAGTGAGTACACACACCCAAACACCCATTACCCTCTATCTATCCTCAGAACACAGTCCATCTAGCCATCCACAATGGCTGTCTTCTTTCTTGCCTTCTGTCTTGCCTGTCTATGTGGATACCTTTTTCTGTGATATTCTGTGTTTGTTGGTCTCTGTCTCTCCATTCTCCTCTTCTTCTCTGCTTTCCCCTCCCCTCCCTCCTTGTTATGGGAGCTGTAATCAAATCAATACTATCATATTGTAACTGCATCTCAAAACTCAGTATGTCTAAAACTCAACATGTAGCATCTCAAAACCCATTATGTTAAAAAAAAGAACTTGTTAATTCATTATCTTCTCTTCCCTAAACTCCTGTCTCTTCTGAACCTATTAACACTATTAAGGCAACCTTCTAGTCCCTCAGGCTTCAACTTCCGTTTCAACTTCAGTACCGTCTTCCACTATTTCCTCCTTTCCACTCATCCCACATATCCAATCTGTGTCTAGTTTCCAAAATTTTTTACCTTCACAACATCTCTGCTAAATACCTACTTTTCTCTTCACTCATACAAAACCCCAATGCTAGTTGTGGTTCCTATTGCCTCTTGCCTGGACCTTTGCAATATCCCTTTAACTCATGTCACTCCGCTCAGCTATCCAACTGCTTTTTTGCTTCTTTCTAAAATGCCCTTGGTCGTCTATCCCCTACCCCAACCTCCATGAGCTCTACCAGCTCCTAATGTCTTCAGAGTATAAAATGTTCTATTTGGCATTTCAAGCCTGAGCCCTTGCTAAGATCTTGCCTCCAAGCTCTCTGATCATGCTACAACAGGTTTACTCACAGATCTAGAACACCCACCCATTTTCATGGCTTTTCAGTAGCTTTCAGAAAAGTATAACACAGTTTTAAGTTCCATCTGCTTTGCTAACATTTTCTCCATTATTTTCTAAGTGTAAAAGATCACCAAAACTATAAATCAAACTCAGAATTGTAGTGTCTGTCCATTTCCAAGGTAGAAATGCTCACACTGAAAATTTAATGATCCCAGGGACTGGTAGGAGCTGACTACAATGCACCCTTGGGTGACCCACAAGCCTAGAATGCTTTGCCCTTTCAACTCCACCTCTGAGTTTCCCTGGTTTTCTTCAAGGCTCAATGCCACATTCTGCAGGAGACTTTCCCTTACTGCTCCTTCACCCCACTACTCCCCAACAGCTGCCTGTACCTTTTCCTCTGAAATGACATTCCCTCTATTTGTATATATTTTGTGTTGTCTCCCCCCTTGGAGTGTGAGCTCCTTGAGGGCAGTGACTTTTTGCCTTTCTTTGTTCCCCCAGCACTTAGTAAGGTGCTAGGCACATAATAAGTGCTTCATAAATGCTTGTTGACCAACTTCTGGAAATCTCCTGTCAAATGATTTCTTTATGTCTATACATACTTATGACTTAGTAGATGAAAATACACTTTCCTATCCACTTTCTTATGTGCTGACTTCCCTATTAGAATATAAGCTCCTTGAAGGCAGCAACTGTCACAAATTTCTATTTGTATTACCCCACATATAGTTCTTAATAAATGCTATTCATTCATTCAGTGCTTCATTTCTCCCATTAAAGTAAAGGTTCCCTTACTTCAGGGCCTCTTCCTCAATTTTTTTTTTCTTTAGAACCCACCATTGGAACAATGGTGTTTCTCTTACCTAAAGGACAAATTTTTAATGTAGTTCTTCCAGTCAAGAGGAACATTGAGCCCTTCCCTCTGCAGAGTGAAAGGGCAGTGGGGAACTTCCAAAGTAACAGCTCAGAGTATAGTCCTAGGACTGGAGGGAAGGGGAGGGGGAGATAGGCCTTAGGTGGGGGAGAGAGAAGGACTTGAAACTTGCCCTTGAACTCTAGGGATCAGTGGAGACCCAAGAGGATCTTTTTGATTGTGCCTTTGTGGGGGAAAACATCAGCCTTTTGCTGAGCCAGCGGATTCTTAGCTCCACCTGGTTTCTTGGGACTGTCCAGTTTCTTGAGGTGGGACGGGATGAGGTGTAGTGAGATGGAGCAAAGAGATGAATTTACATACTTGTCAGGACAATCACTGAATTTTTTGAGATCGACCATTTGGGAGATTGTTTCATTGGAATAGTCTCCTGATCTTTGCTAGGCGAGGAGGGACAGACAGGTGAAGGATTAGTTGTCAGCAAAGGTGAGGTGTCTTTGACGTTTGGGGGTGGCAGTGAGCTCCTGGAAGGCAGAAATCACCTAAAAACTCATCTTGAGGAAGTTCTCTCCCTCCCCTCCCAGGCTCTGCACTCTCCGCTTCGTCTCCTGACATCTCAAACTAACGTTGGAAGAAACTTTAGAAGCCATCTGATCCCAAACCTTCCTTTTATAGATGAGGAAACTGAGACTGAGACTTACTCAAAGTTCCAAGTTAAGTTAGCAACAGAAAGCTGGGACTAGAGTTGGGGTCTTGAGGACTCAGAGCCCATGATATCAGGCCATCGCCGTGACTCACTCCCCTCCATTTATTTACACATTGGTGACACCACGGAACCGAACCAGGGGATCAGCACCTAGCGTATCCGGGGCGGGGGATCTGAGCGAAATGTTGCATCTGGGGCAGGAACATGTGGGGGTGGGGGGAGGTAAAGGGAGGAGCTGGGGGTGGGGTTTAGTGTGCCCCAACACCCACCAGCCGCAGGTGAACGGTTCCCTCTCTTTCTCACATCCAAGACGTTTCTTCCTCACTCTACGCTCCACATCCCACGGGTAGCCCAGCCCTAACAGAGATTTACTCTTCAACCGAAACATTGCCAGCCTGTCCACCCCACCTCCTGTCAGTCCCCCGGAGGAGGAGCCTTAGTGCCCGGCTTTCCCTCGGTTCCCCTTACTCACTCACCGTAGTACCCCTCCCTCCTCTAGTCCTCACCCCCTAGTCCTTCCCCTATCCCCACCCATCGCTACAGTAACGCAGAGAAGTATTCTGGCCTGACCCGGATAAGCACGTCCAGCGCCGAGCTGTCCAGACACGTGTAGTTGCGCAGGAGCGCCCACTTCTCTTGCTGGAAGCTTTCCTTGGAGTCTGGTGGGGCGCTGCTTTCCAGCGCCCGGAACACGCTCGTGCCCAGCGCCAGGTAAGCCAGGTAGCAGCCCAGGAGCAGTGGCGTCCCTGGAACCCCACAGCGCCGCCTCCGGTCTGTCGCACGCTCTCTGACCCTCGGATTTTGCATAGGTCCAACCTTCTTGGTCTCCGGGACAGCCTCGTCTCGCTGTCCTAACATGCTCGGGCACAGTCCTCCTGGGCTTAGGCCCGGGACGAGGGAGGGAAGTGCCTGGGGTCGTCTTGACCCTGGAAGGTCAGGTGAGAGGGATGGACTCAATTCTAGGAGCGGTCAGGAGCTGGAGCGGGGAAGGCGAGGCAAGGGGCTCCGGGCATACTAGTCAGTCCCCTGCCTAGGGAAAGTGCATGCAGTTTTGCTCTGTCGGGGTCCTGGGCTCCCTAGGGGGATATGAACTGGCTCCAGCGCCCCACCCCGAACAATGATCCAATCTCTAGCCCCAAGAGAATACGGAGCCCCTAGTATCTAGCCCCGCCTCGCATGCAAGGAAGATACCACCCTCCACCCCCACCCCCCCATCTAGTTTAGGGCTCTCCTCATCTCTATTTACGTCCCCCTTCCCAGTCCCAGGGCAGAATAAGCCGCCTGTGTGATCTGACTGTAGTCTCCAGAGACTGGGGAAAAGCTGGAAGGGGAAGAAGAGGACACAGGAAGAGGGAGGGAGAAGGGCGAGGATTAAAAAGGTCAGAGTAAGAGGACCAGAGGGGTAGAGGAGGGAGGGGGAGAGCTGGGGAGGAACTAGTGGGAGAGAGATTCAGAGCCTCTATCATCTCAGGCCACAAATACGGTCAAACCCAGAGAAACTACGCACAGGAAGAGAGGGCCAAGTTTATTCACCTAGGCCCACTGTGTACTTTCTGGACTTGTGCCGTCTAAATGGCCTTTCTACATCCTACCAACCCATTTGGGGGGGCCCCATCTCCACCCCCAGAGTACTAGGCAATGGGTGAGGATCATTATTAGAACCTGAGGGAAACTGAGAAAATTGCCCAGACTCAAACTTGATAGTAAGGGACCTCTGTAGGTCATTTCAGCCTACTCTCTGCTTCCAGCCTACTCTAGTTTTCTACCAGCCATGTGTGGATGGAGGAAGACCGTCCTTTATTCTTCCAATCTGATACCTCCCTCTCCCTTTCTGGGACCTCTTACCCTTCATCTTGTGAAAGTTCTCTATGTCAATTTATCACCTCTTATGTAGCAGATCACTTCCAACTCTTTAATCAAAGAGATGAGATTATGCTCTTGTTCCAGCCCTCCACCACCCCTTTTATGCTAATAGCTGTGAGATTGGTTGGACATTTGCTGACTGGAGGTTGGGGAGACACTGCCTTCCTGAAGACACACTGTTAAAAGGGATAGAGGTGGAGGCAGCATGTTTCATCTGCTTAACGCATTAAACCCACATGCTCCCTCTCTGTTTACTGTTTCGACTATCAGAAGGCCTTTAGAGGGAGAGCAGAGCAGCATTTGGGGAATCCTGGTCTAGTCCATCCCTCTACCCTTCAGGCAAACTGACTCCTATCTCATGCTTGAGATCACATTGTTCCCTCATCCACAGAACATCTCCCCATCCTGTTCCATGGGAAGACAAACTTCAGAGGTTCCCCAGCAGTCTTCCGGCTTGTTTTCTGTGGTCAATTGAATTGCCTGAATTGAAGAGAACTGTTTAGAAAGGGTCTTATCAGGTCACGATTTGTGAGAACATGTATTTAAACAGGGCATGAAGAGAGGAAAGAATACAGATACAGGTATAGGGCCTGGGAAAAGGGGGAACATATCCAGGAAGGTGACTCAGCAACTGTGTTTGCAAATGGTATTCCACACTTCAAGGCATAACTCCTCTAGCCCTGGTCCTTTCGGAGGAGCCGGCAACAGAGTCCAGGTAACTACTGTCTAGCACACACACATGTGCGCACACACACTTTATACAATATTTCTACATTGTACATTTCCCCCCAAAACTGGGGAAGCAGGGCAGAGGATGTCCTCTCTTTGGGCAGCCCTCATTACATAGCCATCCCTCCTGAATCAAGAAAGTCCAAAAAATGCTGAGCATTGGGAAGGAGCAAGGTACTTGAATTTCAGGTTTGTATGGTGATGGGGTTGCTTTTGTGGATCTGGTCCACGTGCTACGGTAAGAACGTCTGTGGTCTCTTCTGTGAGTCAAGCAGTCTCCCAGCGGCTTGGGGTGGGGATCGCTAAAATGGGGGGCTGAATTCTAGACATGATCCTAGAGAGGATGGAGAGAGGGACAAGTGAATCTAGAGTAAGGGTGTGTGTCTTATTCTGTGCCTCCTTGTTTGTCTTTTTTATGGTTTTGGTCTCCTTTACTCATTTACCTGAAATTTTTAGGCTTCTTTCCTCTTGTTGGAGAGCCCTTGGGGAATGACCCAGAAGGGAAGGATATGAAGAGGGAGTCAGGGTCAGAGAGAAGAAAGACTTAAGGTGCTGTAAGGGATTGTGTTTACTACAGGGGATCTTTATGGGAGCTGGAAGGCAAGAGAAGTTGACTGGTATATATGTCAGGACTGCTCCATGAGCTCATATGGCTCTAGGGAGCTTGGTGGTGTGAGAAAGCCCATCTGCCTCAGGAGTCATTCCCTTCTTAGAGCTTGGATCCCTGCTCAGTGGCCAGAGGTACATGAGTTGGTGCAGGACCACGGGGCCCAGAGGTAGCATGAGAGCTAACCAGGCCAGGCCCATGATGATCCAGACAGCAGCTAGACTCCGGTACACAGAGATGTAGTGCTTGTCGGGGTCTGTGCCTGGGAGAGGAAGAATAGGGGAATCATGTGTTACAGTCACTCTACAGGTCCCTGTCCCCACAGTCATACACATCTGGCTTGGAGTGGTCTTCCTAGCTGTACTACCATGTCTTCATGCCATGTGATACCTAGAGGACCATAGCTTCTGAGCCTGTGGGGAGAGAATTTTTCTTTTTCCCAGAACCACTTGAGAACCCCATTAACTCAGGCCAGACCTGGCTCTCAGTCTTACAGCAAGGGCCTTGGAGGTTGACTGGGGGTGGAGGGAAGAGTGGGGATGGACAAGGACTAGAGACTTTTTTTTTGGAGAGTGAAAGGCAAGGCATTTGGGGTGAAGTGACTTGACCAAGGTCACACAGCTAGTGTGTCAACCCATCTGAAGCTGGATTGGAACTCAGGTCCTCCTGATTCCAGGGTTGGTGCTCTATTCACTGGAGACTTCTTGATATTAACAATAATAATAACTCACATTTAGATAGAACTTTAAGAGGTTTCCTCAAAACCACCCTGTGAGGTAGGTAGTGTAAGTTTTTTTTTCTTTAGACCCCAGGAAGGGTTTTCAGAAAATGGAAACTCACTCACCCATGGTCACATAGCTATTAAATGGTTGAGGCAGAATTTGAACCCAGGTCAACCTGACTCCAGGTCCAGTGTTCTATCTATTGTGCCACCTAGCTTCTTCCACATTACTAAGAGTTGATGGGGCCTCCCTCTCAAAGTCTTAGTGGGGCTGAAACCCTGGTTTACAACCTTCTGGCCACATCATCCCCATCCCCTCAACCCCTAGATCCTCTAACTCCCAATGCCCTGGCCCCTAGGCTTCTAAAGTCCCCCAATTCCTTATGTCCCATTCCCATACATCTCCCTTACCTACAACATAGTCCCCAAATCCAATAGTGCTGAGGGTGATGAAGGCAAAATAGAAGCCCTCACCATAGCTCCAGCCCTCCACGTGGCTGAAGACCATGGGGGGAAAGATGAGGAGGAGAAAGGTCCCCACAATCAGGAAGAGAGCAAGGCCCAGGGTCTGTACCACCTAAGAGAGACAGGAAACTGATGGAGTAGCTCTCATGACATCAGGATGACTTCATGGAGGATTTCCTTCAGGGAAGGAAAACAAGAGGAGGTTGGGCCTCCACTGCCTTCCTCTGCCCAGCAGCTTCTCTGGGGATATGCAGCATGGATTTGGGGCTATCCCATGCCAGCAGCAGATTTTGGAGAATTCTTGGGACATGGGGATGATGCCCCAACAGGTATTCTGATCTTTTACATGAAGAGACAACTCAAATTAAGTTGAGATTGAGAAGGGGGGGTCACTTATAGACGGTACTTGTCCCTCACTCCACAGGAGAGTATGTAAGGTCAATCCAAGGGAAAGACAGTGGCTTCACTGAGGAATGAAGGTTGAAATAGAAATATGGCTGCATTTTGGGAATGGGGCAGGGATCGTGAGGAAGAAGGGCATGATTGGGAGCCGGGAGATGTAGGGGTTGAGGAGGAGCTTTTGCTGTGCTGGGACTACAGTGAGGAGTGGGGAAGGGGCCATAGGCTGAGGAGAGGTGGTACCTGGTAGTGTCTTGGTCGATGCCCCCAAGTCTCCATTGTGGCTAGGTGAGACCTTAGTCCTGTTCCCAGATGGTTGAGAAACACCACATTGAGTGGAATCCCAAATAGGGCATAGAAGATGCAGAAAATCTGACCTCCTTCTGTGCTGGGGGACAGGTTTCCATAACCTAAAGAAGGGGAGAAGATTTGGGAAGTGGGAAAAGTGGCAAGGCTTATATCAAATGCAGATTTCAGAATGTATATGTCTATGCCTGACAACCTTCCCCCCCACCCCAAAATCTCACAACCAATTCTGAGTGGACAAAATAGAAGTCAGGAGTTCTCATTACCGAGGAGTGACTGATTTGAAGACAGTGGGTGGGGATAAGGGGATGAGGTGGGAAGTTACTAGTGTTAAAAAACTTGTACAGAGGAGAACTAGGGAGTTTTCAGGATGGAAGAGGCCAGAATAGGGGAGTATAGCCTTCTTCCCCTCCCACCTCCCCCCAACTCCCCATTACCTATGGTGGTGACAACCATCCCTGCAAAGAAAAAGCTGTTGCTGAAGTCCCAGTTGCTGGGGTTGGTAGAGTTGCCAGTTGGGTTCACACCTTTCTCCCAGGCTTCCATAATGACCTGTGCCAAGTATGAGGTATTGGGGTATGGGGAACATGGAGACATTGAATAGTCAGGAAGAAGGAGGGACAGGATTAGGTGGAAGATGTTTATATTATGAGAATGATCTGGGGAAGAAGGGATACAGAAAATGAGTCTGGGAAAGTTAGGCACCCTAAAGTTATCAGAATGGTGGGAAGTTTCCATTAAGATGGAATCATGGGGAGCAGCTAGGTGCTGCATTGGATAGAGCATCAGTTCGGGAGTCAGGAGGACCTGAGTTCAAATCCAGCCCCAGACACTTACTAACTGTGTGACCCTGGACAAGCTACTTAATCCTGTTTGCCTCAGTTTCCTCATCTGTAAAATGAACTGGAGAAGGAAATGGCAAACCATCACTCCAGGAATCATGGAATGCTAAAAACTAGAAGGGAACTTAGAGGACATTTAGTTCTCCCCCCCCCCCAATTATACAGAGGAAGAAACTGAGACCCAAAGAGACAAAATTATGTGGCAAAGTTCATGCATCTAATAAGGCAGCACTTGAACCCAGGTTCTCCAAAGCCAGTGCTCCCTTATTCTTGGAAACATGGTAGGTTATGGAATCTTACACTCATGGGGTGTCCAAATGTAAGAAAGGCCTCCTTCTATTTGGTTTTCTGCAGGTGGTTAGGCAGGGGGTGGACAAGATAATCCAGGGCATCCCTCGTGTTTCTGTGTGACCTCTAGTCTTCTTGCAGACCAGATTCTAGGCCAACAGAGGGTGCACATGCATGTCCTTCTCTGGTATGACTGTGGGTTGGGAGATGGGTTCCATTCCTTGTCTACTCTTGCCTTAATGGTGACTTGGAGCTCCTTAGGCAGAGATTACTGCCCCTTGCTGGGTTTCCTTGGTGTCTTGGGTGGTCAGTGGAGTGTGTGTGTGTGTGTGTGTGTGTGTGTGTGTGTATGGAGTGGGAGTAGTTATGGCTTACTTAGCTTCCCATGAGAAATGTTCCTTAGAAGGCTGACTCTAAGTTCAGGGCCTAGTAAGGGTAGGGTGGTAGCCTAGCCAGAAGGACTTCGTCATAAGACACCATCTGCTTTTCCTCAGTCTGACAGGCTAGGGCCCCTGAAAAGACCCAAACTTTGTCCTTACTCACTTTCCCATAAATCCCACAGCAAAGGACCTTAACCCTTTAGATAGCAGCAGTCAATACCCTGCCGGCGGGTAGAGGTGGCAAGCCTGGTTATCTTTGGTGTTTTTTAATCATTCTTTTAAATGAAGAGACAGTCATTTAAAAAGCTGAGATTTATTAGACCGGAGAAGAAAAGGCTGGGGGAGGAAGGTATTTCACACCTTTAGAGGGTCGTTACAACTTGGGACCAGGACCTTTATCCCTAATGGGGGCACAAGGGTGGTAGTGATGGGAAAGGTATGGACTTCACTTGGAGTGGCAAATAATATGATCACTCTACTCATGGTAAGGGGCATTGAATGAAAGAATGAATGCCTCAAAGAATCAGGGGCATTTTATTTTCAAGAGGTCTATAAGAAAAGGAGATATCCATGCCCCTGCTCAACTGCCCACATTTGGAATAGCTGCAGACCAGCCTAGAAGCATCGGGGAAGGATGAGAAATACTGCGTCTGTTTCTTAAATATTAACTCTCTTGAAGACTTATTTGCAGGCTGATGTAAGTAGAAGCAAAAAAAAAAACCATACACTCTTCATTAATGTGACGTAAATAGAAAAGACAAAAAACCAGTAACAAAATAAAGCTTTGTAATTGTAACGATCAAGGTTGGCTCCAAAGAAGAGGTGAAAAATGCACCTTCTTCCATTCTTTGAAGACTACGGAATCAAACTCAGTCCATATGGTTGGTTTTTCCAAAATGCGTCCCTCCTTTCCTTTTTATTCTTTGTTGTAAGGGGTGGCTGACTGGTCAGGGGAGGAAGGGGATGTATCTGGAAATGAAGGTGATACAGCAACAAAAAGATATAAGAATTGGTTATGTAAAAAATTCTCATTTTCGTGAGAGCTGGTCCAGATGAACAAAGAGCAGGCTTTTTTTGGGGGGGGGGTGGAGGTGCTTTTGTACAGATGGGGAAATGGAATGGACTCATCTTTGTAAGTCACTTTGTTGAGGACCTGTCTCAGGGAGTCAGCAACAGAGGGGGTAAGTAGCAGCTTTCAGGTGATCACAGATTCCTGTTCTTGGTGCTCTATCAGAAAAACTTCCTAATGATAGTGGTAAACACTCTCCAGGTGTCATGGAAGCTGCTTTGTGCTTCTGACTCATAATAGGACTTTAACCATCAAGACCTCACTGTGGTTCAAACCCTGAGGAGCTTGAGTGATAGATCACAAGAAATAATTGCTCCCAGTCTTAATCAGACTACCTCTAGCACTTCCTCTAGGAATTTGACCTCAAATGTATTCACTGAATGTGAGGTAGTAAAATAAACTTCTATGGGACACATCAAAAAGTTTATAGTCACAATTGAGAGGCAGGGTGGTATTTAAATCCTGTTTCTAAGGGCTCAGTTTCCACATTGGTTAAAATTAGGGTAATAACTATAGTTACCCACTGGAGGAATTGGGAGGTTTAAATAAGATAATATATGGATATCTTAATGGTGTATTATTAATTTATAAGTCTCCTGGTGGCACAGGACAAGCAATGTTGGTGTTTGGCTTTGTTTTTTTTTTTCCTAGAAGCACAGGGATTTCTAAGGATCCTGGGAACATTCCCTTGTCTCCAGGCCAAACTATTCCTAACTGGTGATTTCAAAGCTTCATTTAGATCATTCTAGTGATTAGTGAGACATAGTGTGGACAAAGAGCCAGGAATACCTGGGTCCAAATCTCAACTTTTAGAGAATGAATGACCCTGAACAAGGTACTTTAGCCTCTCAGAGTTCTAGGCAACTCTCTTAAGACTCTTAAGGTGAAGAAAAGTAACTCCCCTCCTCCATCCTCATGTGTTGGTAGAGGACTATTTCTTAGGCAGGCATTCCTTCCATAAACTAAAGAAATCCTAAGCCCATTCCTTCTACCCAACCCCTGTGATCAGAAAGTTTTATGTCTAAGTGTCTAACATGCAACTTGCGGGTTTTTAGAAGGGGGGGAAAACTAATTCAGTGGAAAAGGCATCATAGTAGGAAGAAAATGAGTATTAAACACCAGGCACTGTGTTAAGCACTTAATAAATATCTTATTTAATTTTCACAATTCTGAGAGAGAGGTGATATTATAGCCATTTTACAGCTGGGGAAATTGAGGTAGACAGAAGTTGTGACTTGTCCAGGGTTACAGCTGCTAATAAGTAATCTGTAACTCTAGTTAACACATATAAACTAGTAATCCAGAGGGGCCTATCTACCAGCTGCTACTGTTGTGTAATTGTGTACCACCAGGTGTCATGATAACAGGCTTGGATCAATTAATAACTGTAATGTCAAATACATATATATGTAATGTATATGTATACACACACACACACATATATATCACATCACATCGTTCACAAGCATCTGCAGAGTTCTGTTCATGCCACCCAATAAATGAAAAGATTTGAATGCCTGTGATCTGTGGTGGAGCCTTCCTGCTGCAGACTAGTTCTGCTCCTGTTCAGAAATGCTTTCTATATTCTCTGGCTTCTCTATTTCACCTTCAGTTCTAGGGAGGACACTTTCTAAGCCCTCATGTCCTTTTCTTTGTTTAGGTCCCTCAGATCTTAGTCTTACTCAGACTGGGAGTTAGTGATTCCAATTTTTAACTGGGAGAGTGTGGAGAAGATGGATAGATTTAGAGGCAGGAGGCTCTAGGGAAGGCTCTTTACTGGAGGAAAAGGACCTAGGTTTGGCTCTGACTCTTTAGCAAGCTCTCCTCAATGAACATATGGGCCGGCCTTATTTTAAATCCCCCTCAGCACATATCATAATCTTGTTTGCACTCTTCTGTGTGACCTTTGACAAATAAGTCCCCTTCTGTGAGACTCAGTTCTTCTCTCCCCACCCCCATAACATTAAAATGATAAGGGCTCAAGTGTTCTTCCAGGACCCTTCTGGTTCTAAATCTAGTGACTATGATTCTACAGCTGTTGACCCTGCTTTTTAGCCATTCTTAAGTAATTTCATATCATTTGAATATGATCTGTCTCCCCAAATTTAAGGGCAGAGACCATATCTCCCTGTCTCTGGTGTCTGCCACAGAAGCTGCTACAGGTATCTGTATTACAAATCTTTTCTTTATCATATGACCCGTCCCCATGAGACCATGTGATGTTGGACCAGGGATACTCTGGAGTCTGGAACAGCCAGGGATGCTAAGAATCTATGCAGAGTAACCAAAGAGGTACATGGCATGGGTTGGGGTTGGGGGTAGAATTAGAGGTGCTCACTTATCAAAAACAGCTTCCTTGCCTGGGTCTAGTCACTGCTGAGGCTTGGACAAGCATAGCCATTTAATGTTCCTGAACCTGAAACTTCAGGCCCTTCCCACTGGAGGAGGGTCTGATGCTAGCTGTTGTGACATTTAACTGTGTGGTACAACTGTTGTCCAGGCCATGGCATTATAAATGAGCTGGAGGAAAGTCAAGGGGAGCAGAGGCTGTGGTTCAGAGGAACTGGGCAGAGTTACTTTTAATGCTTTCCCCTACCTCCACTTCTCTATCTCTGACTCTCAGACTTTCCCAAAGCCTCAAGGCCAGCCTTTCCTTCTTTAACCTCCAGTTCTGAGTCCCCCATCCAAGTGCTGTTATTCCACCTCCCCTATCGCCTTCCTCCCCACCCCCGCCCCACTTTCCCATATCACCTGCACAAACTGTTCCAGGGCATACTGGTCCAGGCAGGTGTAGTTTTCTAGGAACCGTAGCTTCTCTATCTGGAACTGGTTTCGAGACTGAGCTTCTGCCTGTTTCTCCAGCAGCTGGAAGACGGCAGCGCCCAGCAGCAGGTAGCAGAGATAGGCCAGTAGCAATGACAGAGTCCAGCTGCCTCGACAATCCAAGAGCCCTGAGCCAGCCATGTCTCAGTGGGGTGGGGGCCACACGGCACTGAAGAAGACAGCGTTCTCTCTGCTGAGCACTTACCTTTTTCCTGGCCCTTCTGGGCAGGCCCCCCTCAAGCACTGGTCCTTCCCCACCACAGCTGGCAGGCTGGGCTGGGGAGTCTGTTTGAACAGTGCAGTGTAGCTCAGCCCTGCTGCTCAAAGTGCCATGAATGCAAACAGGTCTGATGTCCCCCAATCTGGGTGGCCTTCCATGAGGAGCAGGACAAGGGACTGCGGTCCATTGAAGCCATCCTGCTCTTTCCTCTCCCAAAGAACAGAATGAGAACAGTCTCATTACTTCTCCTTCCACCAAAGGCAGGTCTGGCCTTAGGCAGGTTCCTGCACTGGCTCCCTGGCTTTTCCTCATCCTTCAGACCCTAAAAACATGGGTTCCTTCAGGCCCTAAGCCATAGGAGTTTGGGAGAAGTCAGAATTGGTATGGACTCTCACCCATATTCAGTTTCCCTCAGTGTGAAATGAGGTGCTTGCCAGGGGAACCACAAATAAGTAAGGTAAGGTGAAAAGCCAGCACAGGTGGAGGGAGATTAAGGATGATCTGATTAATCTTCGTGACAAATCATAGCAAAGCAAGCATAAAGTCGATTGTAGTGTTACAGTGGTAACATGAGCATCTGGGACATCTGACCAGTTTTTATAGAAGTTTCCACTTTTCATTTCTCTCCTGTGACCCTTCATTGGTATCTTTTGTTTTTACGTCAGTCACATTTCTCAATAAATTCCTTCTCTGGCCCCTCCCAGAGAGCTGCCTCTTAAAGAAAAGAACTAAAAAGATGGAAGAAAACCCAGTTTCCCCAAACTAAACAATACATTAACCAAGGTGGACATTATATGCAGATCATTCACTTTAAAGTGAGGAGGAGAACTGGATAATGAGGGTCAGCCTTGCTGGATGAAATGTCAAAAGTGCCAAACCCATTTTGTCCCCATTCCTCTGCCACTGTTTCCCTGGGGAGGGGCAAAGAAGTCCTGTTTTCTGGGGGTCATTTTGTCCATCCCTCTGTCTCCAAGCAGAACACGACAGGATGATGACCATTGATTGTCTCCACTAGTGACAACATGAGAGATCAATCCCTACCTGCTGGTTTGTTTTAGGTGGAATTCCACACGGTAAATCCCCTCCATAGTAGGAATGTTTAAAATAAAGAACACAAGATTCAAAGCAGACATTGATAGATATTTGAAGGGCTGTCACGTGAAAAGGGATCAAATTTTTTTCTATTTAGCTCCAGAGGAAAGAACATGGAACAGTGGGTGAAGTAAAGAGGCATAGGAAAAGGCATAGGAAAGCTTCAGGTCAGGGAAACTACTCCCCCTACCCTTTTCCTCCCCAACCCAAACTTCCTAACAGTGAGAGCCATCCCAGAGTAGCATGGGCTGCCACGTGAAGCAGGGGCACTCCTGTCATTAGAGATTTTTAAGTAAAGGCTGAGTATGCTATAGCTGGGATTCCTTTCAGATATGGGATCAAATAGAGGCTGAGATCCCTGCCAACTCTCAAATTATGTGATTCTGTGACAGGAGGTGTGCTAAGGCGATCCGTTCAAGTTCTTATCAGTTACGAGGTTTTCCAGCAATAATAAATCGCTAGAGCTTTAAGGTATGCAGAGCACTTTACAGATATTGTCTCCTTTGGTCCTCACAATAACCTTGGGAGGGAGTGTAGGTGCTATTATGATCCCCATTTTACAGATGAGGAAACTGAGGCAGACAGGGGTTACACAACAAATTAGAAAGAGATGGAAGGTGAGAGAATGAAAAGAGAGGGTGATAGAGAGGCCATCTTGGGGTGTGGGAGAGAGAATGCCACCATTCTTAAATATCATCCTAGGGTTGCCATAGTGCTGGATTTGGGCAAAGAAGTCAAACTGGCCTGGAAAGTATGCCTTCAGTTTCTCACCTCTCTTGTGAGTGGCCTTTTATCGCTTCCTCATTTTCCCTACAGCTTTTTCTTATTCCATGTCCCAAGTCTTACAGGGTCTTGTTGTTAGACAGCCATCAAAACAAAATTGTTAATTGAGAGCTAAGCTGTGAGCCAGGGGCTTAAGCTGTGATGCCTCTTAGGGGGAGATGATCAGTTTCCATACATACAACTTTTTCTCTTTCCCCTCTGCCTCTGTATTCACACATGCACATACAACCCCATACTGATTCCTCCATAGACGCACTCTATACAAACCCCTGATATACCCATGTTTGGCACTGGAGGGGCAAGATACCAGAAACTAAGAACAGAAAGACTGATTTTTGCTTTAGCTTTTTTTGTCTTGACTGGTGACAGAAGAGGGAGAGATACCCACTTGAAGAAATGCTTGCTTAGGTGCTTGAATGAAAGTATATTTAAGAAAGGGACTTGAAGACCAAAATCTCCCAAAAGCCTAAGTAATGACATTATGAAGTTTCATGTTTTGGGCCAAGGGAGGGCTGCTTAGGGTTCCCTTGGGTCACATTTAGGCAACCATGATGTCGACAAAAGCCCTCTATAGATTTGGTGAAGTTTGGTTAAGAGTTGGTCGTTACTTTGGGGTCTGTCTCACTATCCACTCATTTCTGAAGAAGGTGACAGCCATGGCTAAGATGGACAGACAGAAGGCATTATTTACAACCTCCTGAATAGGTAATCATTGCCCTTAACGGGAAGAGCTAACTCGTGCTTCCCAAGGGTGGGGGCCAGAATCAATTAATGGAAAGTTTACAGGACTGATGCTATTGGTGGAGCTTGATCTGACATCTGGAGACGATAAGGGATTTTTTGAAGCTGAACTAATTAGGAGGTTGGAGGAAAAGAGGGGAAAACAAAACCCCCAAATCGATTGAGTGTACTTTGTAGAGAGAGAACACTGAGTAAACACGGCACAGAGGAGGCTCTTTCCATCTGAATAGCTCCTGAGATAAGGAAAAGGACAGATCACTTACTCACCTATCTGACATTGGCATTCTCCCATGGATTGACCCAAATAAATATGGATACACATAAATGGAGGAAAAAGCACCTTTTCTTAAACTGTAATCAATGAATCAGGATAAATATTTCTCTACAAGCTTCTTTACCACCTTCTACAGTTGGGGAGAGAATAAACCAAGAAGGAACAGTATCATAGGGATCATAGATGTAGAGTCTGAAGGGGCCTTAGAGGTCACTGAGTCCACCACTGTCAGATGGGAAAGGTATGGAAAGTACTTTGCAAATCTAAAACACTATCTAAATGCTAGCTATTATTGTTAGCATTACTATTACAGATGAGGAAAGTGAGGCATAGAGTTAAGTGAGTTCTCTAGGTTAACAGCTAGCAAGCATCTGAGGTAGGATTTGAACTTGGGTTTTCCTGACTCTTTTTGAGTCTAGCGACGATCGGCTCTGCCAAGCTGCTGGGTTCCATAAACTCAGAGGGGGCAGAGATCAAAGATGGCTCCCAAAAGAGTCTGATGAAACATTTTGGAAGGTGGTTTCTTATAGGTCCTGAAGGTCTTCCACAACAAAGACGGACCTTCATACTTTTCTACAGATGGAAACTGGAATAATATCTCTGGGTCCCTACTGACCTAAGGAGCTAGGTTCTTCATGAACATAGAGAAGTTGTGCTGTGTTCAGCAGAAGGGGAAGGGGAAAAGCTCTGACTGGTGAGTTAAAGCAATGATTCCTCCAACCCTCTTTTAAGTTTCTAGGAAGAACAGCAGTGTTCTATCTCATTTCTTTCATAGTGATACTCAGTGGCTGCCTATAATCTCTGCTGCTATGTCCCCTCCCAACTCCTGCTGTCACTAATATAATCTCCAGTTGGGTCATCAAAGACTCCCCCCTGGGAATTTTCAACAGTTTCCACACTGTTTCTTTCCTGGCTACCAGGCATTAACATTCCTTCTCTAACCTGGCTCCAAATTCCTGGCTTCTATAGCATTCAGAGTCAAATACAGAATGCAGCATTTCACAGTAGGACAGTCACTGTGAGCAATATATTATTTGCCCTTCCTATATATACATTCCCATATACCTCATACTGCCACTTCTTACATCCTCAACTGACACCCTCTCCCCGACCCCAGACCTAGGTACCTTCCTACAAACTATTCCCAAACCCTCCCCTCAATAAATCCCCATATAGCCAATGCACAGATACACACACATTCTTCTGCTTCCACATTCCCTATACATTTCCTTACACATATTACACATATCTTCTACATCCTTTCCTCATCCAGTATATAATACCCACCCTAATTTTCCTCATTCTTTTTTTCCTGTCCCACATCAGGTTACAAGACCTGTCTATGCATCAGAAATTCCAACAGTCACTCCTATGCTAAAATTTTAAAGATGCTTATGTTTGCATTAAAAAAATCATAACCTCACACATTGTGCCTTCCTTATCATATCTAAATGGACAGTGTGGTGTACCAGAAAGAATATTAGATGAAGAGTCAGCTGCAGACTTAGAATCTAGTCCCAACCCTCCCATGGACTGTGTAATATTAATTAGGTCATTTCAATCCACTATTTAAGTGACCACTATGTGCAAAGCATGTCCTCTCTTTGAAGCTTGTCCAATGAGGAAGGTGCCTATATGGCATCTCAGGTCCCTTCCAGTTTGGGCATTCTTTGATTATTTCTGAAAAAGAGAGAAGGCTTGATTTCCTTCAGTGGGGCAGGACATTTTGGGAATGGTCCATTTTGGGACTCACTGGCAAGGCTTCTATAGAAAATGCCTTTTTTGAAGCTCTCTTTTCACCTTCAGGAGCACAGAAGAGCTCATTATTGGCTTTCTTTGGCTTCAAGAGGACAATTTAGCATGAGTGAATAGAGTATTTTCACCTGAAACTTAGTTTGCCTCTGAATCTGGAAGGCATAGAAGCTTTGAAAAGATTTTTTACCTCTATAAAACCAACAAACCAAAACCAAAGTGTTGCTAGAAATTGACCTTTTAAAAAAATCTGAGAAAAGCATTTTTCTTTTTTCAAAACATTGCTTTTGCTTTTACTACTTTTGGGACTTCCAGGCAAATAATGTAAGAATGATTCTGTATGAAAGGCCCTGTGTCAGGCAGAAGGACATGGTATGGAGGTGGTACTTTATTTAAGAACCATCACATGACAACAATTTGGTTGCTGCATGTGCCTCTTTGGGAAATAAACTCCCAATTTGTCTTCCTTTTCTCATTTCCCCTCTTGGCTTTGCCCCAGCATGTCTGGCTTCATGGGGCTGTCCCACACTTCCATGCAAACAAGGCCTTTGGATCCAGAGAATAACTGCCTCCAGCTGGAGACTTGGAATCAATAGTATCTAGCTACTTCCAGTGTACACAGCCCTCTGTTCTCCAGAAAGCAGGCTGGGAGTGCCCAGCCTTTTCCCTGGGATAGCTGTAAATTTCATGACAGTGACACAGACACCTCCAGACCCATTTCAGGTCTTGCTTGTGTGGGGTACATGTATCCATGGCTCCTAAACTGTTCAGGTCTTCTCAGTCCAGTCAGGTTTAAGGACCAAATCAGTGTGATGTGGTAAGGTGCAGGATGAGGGAGACGAAGGTTCTTGTCCTGACTCTGTCACTGTGCAGTCATCACGCTCTGTAGGACCACAGGCAGGTCCTTTCTTCAAATGGGGGTAATTGGACTAGCTGATTTCTTAGGTCCTTCTCAGTTTAAACATTATATTGTCATATGTACAATTCATTTACCCTGGTCCTGGAAGGGGAAAGAGCCCATGCTTATATTCTCCTGCCAGGGTTTTCAATCTTTATTCGTATCAGACAGAGATTGCAAAGAAAGACAGTGGGCAAATTCTTTTATTCAATGTGTGGCATCATCAGGTGTTCCTAAGTTGTTTCCATTTCCCAAGGCTCCCCATTTTCAATTCTCAAAGGGTCCCAACCAGGCTAAGACCTAGACAGACCATCTAACTTTGTACCACAATTCCCCTGCCTGATATGCTGGAAAACTAAAATACTACAGATTCTTAGGTTGTCTCTACTGTGGCTAAATGATGCGTGATATTTGTAAAAATTCTGCAAGAGGCAACATTTCTTCCCTGGCCACAGGGGAACAGTGGCCAAAATTCCAGAGAATCATAGACATCCGTGTCAAGGTCCCCTGAAGTTTGGACTGCCTGCCTGAGCCTCTCTACTATGGCTTTTGGAAAGACAATGTTAGGTTCTTTTGATCTGCTCCAAAATGTCTGTGTTCCAGCTGAGCAGTGGACTTTCTGGCATTGTGCCCAATTCAGTCTGGGCATCCTCACTGTAAAGGGAATGGCAGATAATTTGGCACGAGTTATCAGGATCAACCATCAAGATGATCCCAATTCAAGAGACATTTGGCTGTCCTCTGCTTGGATTCAGCTTAGAATCCTGGCCTAAGATAGCACCCTTTCGTTCCTGGATATGAGCTTTTCATTTCCCTTTATTATTTGACAGGCCTAGACTTAGTGTGAAGGGGGTGGGGGGAAGAAGGGAGAAGAGTGCAAACCTCCAGTTTCAAAACTGCCATTTCATAATCTCAAGGTATCCAAGTTATCTGAAAGGCAAGACTGCCATGTGACCCACATTATTTTAAACATAAGGGGAATTATTGTAAAAATACAAAACAAACACAAAACACTCCAAAACTCAATCACCTTGCTGGTGCCATAGCCAACAGCCCTAGGATACAATGCAAAGATTTGACTTTCCATGCAGCTCTCTCCCTGCTTCTTGTCCCCCACCTCAGCATGTCCCACCATTCCTGAGTGCCTCTGGGACACCATCCTTACAAAAACACAAGGCTTTCCATTAGTGCTCAAGTGACATGTTGTTCCAGCCATTTAGGTAGCACATCCAAAGAAAGCATGAAAGAAGGGAGGAGTTTTATCTGTACACTGTTCCTGCTTTTCGGTCGGGCTGCCAGGCTGCCATTATAGATTCAATTGTTTGCCAAACCTAAAAGGAGACAGCATTCTGTTAGATTGTTCACTGGTAATAATAACAACAATGATGCTGACAATAGCGAACATTTATTTTACATTTAAAGTTTGCAGAGCATTTTACATATATTATCTTTTCTGAGGCTCACGGCAACTCTGTGGGATACTATTATTATTCCCATTTTACAGATGAGGAAGCCAAAGCTGAGAGAGGTTAAGTGACTTGCCCAGGGTCACACAGCTGGTAAGTGTCTGAGGTAAGATTTTTATCTCAGAACTTTTTTACTCTTAAGTCCAAGACTCTAACTACTGTGTTATTCTAGATGTTATCAATGGCACATGAATCAAAGGGCAAGAGGAGATGGTAATAAGCAGTTTGATTCCCACCCCTCACCTCAGAGTCTCAGTGCTCTCAAGGACCCTAATTCTAATTTCTACCAACATTTATTAATTTAAACAAACCAGCATGATTGGGACCCTTGAAGAGGATGTAGGTTTGTTGCCTAAAAATCACAAGAAGAATATGTGATTTATTTGTCCAGTCATTTTCAGCCCTGCCCAACTCTTTGTGACCCTATATATTTTTTTTGGCACAGATACTGCAGTGGTTTGCCATTTACTTTTCCAGCTTATTTTATAGATGAGGACCTGAGGCAGACAGGGCTAAGTGATTTGTCCAGAGTCAGACGACTAGTTAAGTGTCTGAGGCCAGATTTGAACTCAGGAAGATGAGTCTTCCTGACTCCAGGCCCAGCATGCTATCTACTGTGCCATCCAACTGCCCAGAATATATGATAACATATTTGCAATTATAGAGAGAGTGCTTCATTAAAGACGGGAAAAGCAGAAAGGAAATTTGGACAAAAAATAGAGCAGCATTTACCTGTCCACTAAAGAGTAAGATGGAGTTGGACTAGAAGAAAGGGGACCAGAGAGCTGGTTGAAATGTCACAGATCCCCAAAATATGCAAAAGAGGGCAGAGGATAACCTCAGTCAATTCTGTTCTCTTTGGCAAACCTTGTTATTAGAAGTGGCATAGTAAGAAGTCTCATGGTTCCTTCAATAAAAGGAGTTTCATGGTTGGCTCTATCACCAGTTATGTGTGGTTAATTCATACATCCACAAAGAGGTCCATCCAAGAAAATAGCAACATCATTAGACCTTGTCCCTTCAAGATACACCTTACCAAGAGTGTGACATGCTCAAGTAGTCATTTCCAGCCTTCCTCACTATCAGGAGCGCTCCTGGTCATTTCCAGCCTTCCTCATTGTCAGGAGCGCTCCCTGTTAAGTGTGTATCCCCTATGATGCTTGTGGGGCAAACTGATCTAGGGATGCCAGCATGACTATTCCTAACCATTTGGTCCCTGAAACTGTCTCTGGAGTATGGCTCAATGCCATCCCATCTTTGTCTCAGCGTCCTAAGGACAAGAAATCTATGTATGAGTAACCTCAGATGGATAAAAAGGAAAACCCTCTCACCTTATCATACTGAGTTCTGGGCTCCATGGCTCCATATGCAGGAATGTAGCCTGCCCTCAACTACATAGGGCATAAACATTACAATAGACCCACCTGCTTCTCCTACATAGGCCATCATCTCTCTCTCCCCTTTTGCCAGTCATGGCTTGCATGTGCTTTTTATTCACACTCATTTAAGATCTCATGGAGCCAGCTCTCTCTCCTCCCTAATCAACCTGAGAAACCCAAACCTCAAAGCCATATGATCTGTTTTAATTAAGATAACACCGTTGCAAAGTCCCAGGCTTACTCCTGATGGTTTTTATTGCAACATGTCTGATATTCTTTAGTGCTCCTCTCTTTGGACGTCTGGATGATTGAATCCTTGGTTTGCAGCCACTGTGCCCCATCCTGTGAGTTTGTTTGTGTAGATAAAACACCTGTGCTCTTTTGTGACCAATCAATAAAGAGGAGTTCTCTTCTGCTTATTCTGCAGGAGAGCTCATTTTATTTTCTTTATTTACTCTATCCATTTGGGATCTTAGAAACTGGATAGCTGATTGCTGTAGGCCATCAGAGAAGCCTGCACATGGACTTAGATGTATTTTGGGAGGTTGGTAACAGTTATGAATTGCAAAGAATGGACGGGAGGGAGCTCTGTGGTCCAGCCAAACTCAAGTGTGCACCATTCTCATTTTACCCTGCCTTCTCCTGTCTCTCTGCCCTTTGCTGACCCTCCTATCACACTGCCAGACTGCTTTCATTCCTGCCCACTGAAATCCTAGAAAAGGCCCAATCTATAAACATAATTTTCCCCTTCTCTAAGGAGATTATTGGGACAGTTTTTGGACCATAGATTAGAAATGGGTTGGTTTTTTCCTCCGCCATTCTTGATGTTGCCTCTTGCTCTTTGACAGAACAGTCCAGGACAGGATTAGGAAGTGATGGCAAAGACAATAATCAAGGAGCATACAGTAGGACTCCCTCTGTCTCCAAACTCAACATCCCCCTCACACACATACACGTACACACATGCACACACACGTGTACACATACACATACATGTACACACACCCACACTGCACGCTGGGGGGCATAAATATTTGTTAAAAAAACACAAAATGAAAATTCTAGAGCAGGGGCGGCTAGGTGGCGCAGTGAGTAGAGCACTGGCCCTGGAGTCAGGAGGACCTGAGTTCAAATCCGGCCTCAGACACTTAACACACACAAAAAAACTAGCCGTGTGACCTTGGGCAAGTCACTTAAACCCAATTGCCCTCCAAAAAAAAAAAGCAAGAAAATTCTAGAGCAGAAAGGATTCCAAGATACAGATTTCCATTATGAAAAAGAAAAAAAATCAGGCTCACTTTTTTCTTTCTGAGCATCAGACAGAAGCTGACTGACTACATTGGAACTCTGATCATGGTGAATTCTTAAAATGGAGAGTCTGTAATATCTTGCTGCAGATAAATTGCCCACCTCATTCACTTCTGACTACTTTGTGCTGGGTGTCTTCCAGAACAAGAAGGGAGGTTAAGTTGTTTCTAATAATGGGAAAAAACAGTGTAGAAAGCTTTGTAATGAGAAAAATAAGATGGTCCTATCCCTTCTAAATCTCTGCTGCTCTAGATAAGGCAAGTTCCAAATTTAAGGAAAGAGGGAACAAGGAATTTTGTTTTTTAAACTACAAGCAAGGTTAACCACATTTTTTTTTCAGGTTAAAAAAATATCCTTGGCAGTCTGAAACCACAAATCTGACTCTGTTAATGACTAACACCCCCTAGAGGGGCTTATATACCCATCCCCTTGGCTGGGATTTAAACTTTCCTAGGTTTGCTGGTGAATACTAAATCAAGTGAATTCATCTTGGGCTGTGGTGAGGTCTAAAAGCTGAGGAGGCTTGTGTTAAATCAGCTTTTCTCTAGGCTTTGGTTCTCAGGCTAATAGCCACAAATTCAACTTAATGAGAGCTCCCAAAGAAGCGTATGACAGCTTTGCTAAATTATGAGCAAAGGGAGCCCCAAGCAGGAGTGTAGGGATTGTTTGCTTTGGCTAGGGGAAGGTGGCTGGGGCCCCAGCCTGGGTGTTTGCCTGACAGGTTGACTTGATAAGTAGGCTGCTAATAAAGCACTGCTTGGTGAAGGCCCTCATGCCATCTGCCATGTGCTGATAGATGCCCACGACTGCTGTCCCCTCAGGCATGCCAGCTTGACGGAAGCAAAGGCTTCACTAATCACAAGTGCTTTTGGCTTCCTTTGCCATTCCGACCATCACTAACCTAGTGATATTTTTTATGGTGTTTTTTTAAGAACAAAATCCTTGAACTCTTGCTTTGTTTGTTGAGGTGAATTATCTTTACTTACAGTTTATATTCAGGAAAAGGCCACCTCAGCTGCCCCTACATTGCTTAAGGCCCGTGCATCTTCCCTCATTCTGCTGTTACTCTTATCTCCTTGGGCCAGAAGGTCAAATGCATTTCATTGCAGACAACTGAAGATTACACACACCATGGCTGTTGTTGAGTTTTAATGGGAAATACTCTGGGAGTTTCTGGCTCTGATTGCCATTTATTTCTGTAGGTTCCTTGAGGGTAGGAACAGTGGTTGCAATGAATCCTGGTTCAATGGAAGAAATGTTTCAAGGAGGAAATGAAAAAGGATAGAGAGAGACAGAGGAAATTTTCATCTATTAAAAGGCTGGAGAGTAGAAGAATGTGACATGGTGGAGGAAAGAGAGAAGAAGGATCATTGAATACTTAGAGCTAAGTAACAGATGCAGGGCTCCTCCTTTGTAAGGGGATTTATGTATGTTCCATTTCTTTCTTTTTACAAAAAAATTCTTTTAAGACGTACATTTAAAACTTTTTTTTAATCAGCAAAAATATGCCTTTCCTTTGGACCTATTTGATCTCCCCCTCCCAATTTGTAAATTCCCTAATCTTTCCTCCAATTAGAAATCAGATACCTATTGTATGTTTTTTAAATTTATTTTTTATTTGTTTTCATGTTTACATTATTCATTTTCATTACATTTTTGAATTACACATTTTCTCCCCGTCTTGTCCCTGCCCCAACTCTAAAACAGCAATCCCACTGTAAAGCCCCTCCCCTGCTCTGCTCTC
>CM053593.1:207738381-207790239 GCA_028646575.1 Pseudocheirus occidentalis
CCTCCACTTCGCTTATTTGTTTTTCAAAGTCCTTTTTCAGATTATCTATAGCTTCTAGGCATTCTTCAATTGTCTTGGAAGCATTTGGTGTGGGAGTTCTGACTGTGTTGTCTTCCTCCTCTTCCATGCTTTGATCATTTTTGTCCACAAAAACGGATTCAAGAGTTTTATTGCTGTTCTTATTTTGCTTCCTTTTCCTCATGTTGGCCAGTCAATTAATTCGTTGGTTTTTTTTTTAGCTTTGTGAAACTCTGCTTCCAGGGGGGAAAGCTCTGTTCCAAATTGCTGGGGTTTTCCCAGCTGCCAGAGCTATTAAGGGGGTGTTGCAGGTCCCTGTAATGGTAATTAATTTGTTGGATATTTAGGGCTAAGTGGATAGGATACTTAGGGCTAAGTACATCAGATACTTAGGGCTAAATAGATCAGTAACTTAGGGCTAAGTATAGAACTCTGTCCATTGGCGAAAAGTTGTGAATTTCCCTGTTGACTTGGAAGAATGCTATTGGCTGAGACACTCCCCTGTGATCAGCCAGGCCACCAGCAAACAAAGTCCCATCCTGTTCATGCCTTCTGTCAGCTTCACTGAAGAACCAAATCCAAAATCTGTCTGTCTCTCCAAAATTATTCCTTATAAACACTGGCCTTCTCCCAAGTGCACAGGGGAGTGTCTCAGCCAATAGCATTCTTCCAAATCAACAGGAGAATTCACACCTTTTCACCAATGGACAGAGTTCTATACTTAGCCCTAAGTTACTGATCTATTTAGCCCTAAGTATCTGATGTACTTAGCCCTAAGTATCCTGTCCACTTAGCCCTAAATATCCAACAAATTAATTACCATTGCAGTCCCCCCAGCTTTGCCTTGCTGAAAGCACTCCGGAGGACCAGCACCCAAGACCACAATCCAGATCCAGGCGGCTCAACACATGAGCACTTGGCTCTGATCAGTCGACTCAGCCCCCCTGCCAGGTCTGCAGGCCAGGGGCTCTGAAGCAGTTCCTGCCCTTAGGGTAGATTGGCCCAACTGATTTTCCTCCCCCAAATTTAGCTTCAAAGCTTCACTCACTTTCACTGACCTCTAATCCTGGCTCAGTAGATGTGAAGATTGCTCCAGGTGCTTTAGATATTCTCTGAAGTAGACTCACTCTGTGGCTTGGGAGGCTCAGCTCCTCCCGGCTGCCCTGGAGCCTGGCCACATGGCGGTTTCAGGCTGAGCTGATCTCAGCTACTGGCTTGCAGGCCTGGGGGATGAGCCCCTCCTGCTGAGCTGCCTTTCTCTAATCCCTATTTTTCACACCCTGGTAGATGTGGAGTTGCTGGAGGCTCTAGATCTTCTCTCTTGTAGACTGGCTGTGGAGTGGCTCGGCTGGGCTCAGCTCCTTCTGACTGCCCTGGCATCTGGCCACATTTTGATTTCAGGCTGCCGCGATGATCCCCTGCTGCTGAGCTGCCTTCTGCGAGAGATGTGTTTTTCATATTTTTGCGAGTGTGAGAGTCCTAGAATTTGTCCAGAGTCATATTTTATGGGTGTTTAGGGTGGCTGTGTGGGACCTGCGGGACCTTGCTGCTTCTATGCTGCCATCTTGGCTCTGCCCCCAATGAATACTTATTTATTGATTGACTGCACCTATAATCTTCTAGCACTTATGACCTCACAGTCTATTTAAACAGCATTCTTTCTCACCTACTTCTGGAACTCTGCTTAGCACAATGAATTAGTCAATGTATTCATTTATTACATTGATAAAACGTTGGCTGCTTGAGAGCAGGGAATGTGTCATTCTTCTTTTTTTGTATATCCCTATGGCCTGACACATAGTAGGCCTATATAATAATATAATATAGTGTAATGTCATGTCATAACATAACATAACATAACATAACAACACAACACAACCTCACAATAACAATGGACTGGTGATTTCATTGAGATAGGGAAATACTAGATGAGAAAATTCCTTTTACCAGTGCAGGTTGGTGCCTTTGCTGCAAGTGCTGAGACATTTAAACACTTTCCCCAGATCACAGAGCCAGTATATGTCAGAGATGGAACTTGGACCATGTTTTCCTGGTTCTAGGGGCCAGTTCCTACCCACTAAGTGGTGGCCTCCTTTTGGAGCACAGTAGGCCCTTAGTAATTATTGGCCGGCTGCTGACGGGCTGATCTAGCACCAGCTTTTTGTCCATTAGAAGAATACTCATTTGTAGAGGAGGAGCTGGAATTCCTAGGGGCACACAATAGGTTGGGGGAAGTATGAAAGGTTCTTCCCCCACCCCACAATGTGGAGACTATACTATAGTTGGGAATGTCACATTAGCAAAAGATATCTAGTGGTGTTTGGGTTTTGCAGGGATCACAATTCAATGACCATGCTTTCCACATTGATGACATACTTCACTGTGGAGTGGTAAATAGAGTAGTGGACTTGTAGTCAGGAAATCTTGGGTTTGAATACAGCCTCAGCCACTTCCTAGCTATGTGACCCTGGAAAAGTCACTTAACTTTTGTCTGCCTCAGTTTCCTTATCTATAAAATGGATATAACAATAGCACCTACTTGACAGGGTTGTTGTGAGGATCACACAAGCTAATAAATGAAGGGCTTTGCAAAACTTCAAAGTGCTATATATGCAAGCAATTAATATTATTAAAATCCCCAAAGGTGTCAGTCACAACAACATAACTTCCATTGTGGTAGTTGTCCTTTTATAGGCAATCCTACCTTCTAACCTGCCTTGAATATATTTCTTCTGCAAGTTGATCCTGAGTAAGAACCCATTTGAGGTGTGGAAATACTATCATCTTGAAGGATATCATTGTGATCCATATGAACCCTAAGAATTTATAGGGCTTTAAGGCTTTTCAGAAACTCAACTAGTCTCAGGTCCTCTGCATGCTGTTTTTCTTTTAATGGGAGATTTAATTCCACCATCTCTCACATTTTGGGGTCATTAGGACCAATAAACCAATGTGAAGATTTGCTGCTGTGGAAACCAGAATCTGAACACCTCGTGGATTAGCTCCCTTGGCTAAAGAATGTGCCTAAATAATGGAAGCTACACAGCTACTCAATTGTGATTGGATCTGTTGGACCTGTTTCTTGGTACCAGGCAGAGGATGCCTACATTTAGGTGTGGCTGTTTGGGCTCAAGCCAAAATGACTCTTGCCTTTGAAGGACAGCTGGTCTCCAGCAAGGCTACCTCTTCATCCATATCTTTATACCAACCTCAGAGAGAAGCCTGGTGGGCAGCATTCCATTTCTGCTCTAAGAGCTTTGAAGTTAAACATAGAGGCTTTAAAAAACTCTATATGACTCCCTAGGTTTTGGTGACAATACATAGAATGTGATATCCCAGTTGTGTGAAGCGTATCCTTAAGCTAAGGAATCCATGCAAAATGTAGGAGACTCATCTTGATTCTTGTGCCTGTCCCTTCCACCATGAGGGGCTGGAGACGCTTTGACCAAAGTGGCTAATTTTCAGCTCGACATAGGACCCTTCCACTGCTACCAAATTTGTTCATTTGTAACTTAAAAAAAATAAAATACTTTCTGACTTTTAAAATTGTAAACCTTTTTGTAACCACCAACAAAACAAATATCAAATTAAAGCAGAGGATAAAAATGAGATTGTACATAAACTCCAAGTAATTTGCAACTTGTTAAAAATTCTGTATGTTAACTTTAACAAACTTAAATCTTATCTTCTATAGAAAGCCTTCCCCAACTGCTTTTAATACTGGGGCCTTCCCCTGAGATTTTCTCCAGTTTATCCTACACACACCTTGTTTGTATATAGCTTTATATATCATCTCTCCTCTTAGAAACTAAGCTCTTTGAAAACAGGGACTGCTTGGTCCATAGTAGGTGCTTAATAAATAATCCTTTGGCTGAGCTTTTGACAAACTAAAATTTTCTAAGCTGTTTAAAATTCTGTGTATTAATTTTAATAAGCTAAATAAAATAAAAAGTCCTTGTTGATTTTGTGTCCCTTTTTTAACCTGACATTTTGGGTACTTTTTTTTTTTTAACATAGTCAAAGAATTCAGGCTGTTGTTCTGATTCTTTCTTTTCTTACTTATTACTCACGTATGTTTTTTAGCTTGACTGTTTTCCATCTTACCTTCCCTTTAGTTGGGGCCCTGTTTATTTCACACTCTCCTACTGTAATTATTTACCACTGTATATGTAAAAATTCACTTTTCTAAAGCACGTTTCTCTCCAATTAGAGCATACTAATTGGACACTAAAATAGTATTTCAGGTGAGGTGCGATGTACAAAAATAATAATAATAATAGTACTAATTGGCCTTTATAGAACTCTTAATGGTTTGCAAGGTATTTTATATATGTGTGGTTCACTTTATTTTCCATAGTTTAAATGTTATTGTTGTAACAGTTAATTTGCTCACCCAAAACTTGTCCTTCTATGAAAACTCCGGGTTCAACTCCTGGTTCATTCCCCCACTCATACCATGCACTGTAATTCCAGTTGT
The DNA here is from genome assembly GCA_028646575.1 of Pseudocheirus occidentalis. NCBI lineage: Eukaryota > Metazoa > Chordata > Mammalia > Diprotodontia > Pseudocheiridae > Pseudocheirus > Pseudocheirus occidentalis. The sequence continues at coordinate 207,742,877 of CM053593.1, forward strand.
TGATGACTATTTTTTTAAGAATCAGAGGCTGGGGCAGCTAGATGGTGAAGTGGATAGAGCACTAGTCCTCTGTCAGGGAGACCTGAGTTCAAATCTGGTCTCAGACACTAGCTGTGTGACCCTGGGCAAGTTCACTTAACCCAATTAATTATCTCTTAAAAAATAATTGGAGGTTACTTGTAGCCTAGCACTGTGGAAAAATGGGGAGCCAATAAGCCTTGCTCTAGGGATACCTAATGGGTCAGAGATCAGGAAGACTACCTGAAACCTGTACATAGATAAGCCCTTTGAGAAGTGGGTCCATTCTTAATCATACAGTTAGTGATTTCTGCAACTCTAGGATTAACTAACCTTGCTCTGAATCTACCCCTTTGTTTGGTGGGCTCCCCTCCTAGTTTTCTGGAATCATGGAAAGCCAAATACTAGTCATCCCCCACAAGTTGGGCATATACCCAGTGAATGTGCACCTTCCCTGTCCTCCACCTAAAGGAGGCTGTGTGGTTTTTGGTAGATGCTAGATTTGCGCTATTTAATAAGACTAGGTGAGGCATTCAAGGAGGAAGCATGGTGCTCAAGACCAAAGCAGTGTCACTGAGCAGATGGGTTTGAAGGTTAAGTGGGGGTTGGTTAAAAAATAATATTAGCTTATTGTCCTGCATGTCATGCTTAGGACCAGTTTAGGGGCAGATTAGCACTTTGGTGTCAAAGTCTAGCCATACTGCCTTCAGATGATGTGTTGGGAGGAGTGTTGGGGGTAGGAGGATTACTAGTATTTGGTTTTCCATGAATCCAGAAAACCAGGGGTAAACTAAAGCCCCCAAATCAGAGAACACCAGTTGATCAGATCCAAGGCATCACGTAATTATCCATGGTCAGAAGAGAAGGAAGAATCACTAACCTCTCTTCCACACAGGGGTTGATAGATTTGCTTCTCTGGATTCTTGATGGAGGGGGAGGGGAAGGCATGATTTTTCTGGAAATCAGTTCCCTGCAAACAAAACAAAACAAAACAAAACAAGCAGAAGTTTGCCAATGAATAAATTCAGGATTTATCCCTAAGAGCTAAGAGAAATGTATTTCTTTGATGATTTATAAATTCATTTAGTCTTTGGAAAATTACATCTGCAGCCAGCATAATTCACTCCTAGTTCTGCAGAGCTTTGGTTATCTGGAACCTGTAGTCACTGAGAAAAATGTTGGGGGAATTCCATGCTGAAGCAACATGCTGACAATATTAATTACTGTGGAATAACACCTGCTCTGTCCACTTCGAGGACTATCAACTCTAACAATTCAAATAGCTGCCTTTCTATTCATTTAAATAAGCCTTCAAAGAGCCTGCCTCATCTTAAAAGATTCCCATAAGAGTTATAAATACTGGAACTAGATGGCACACAATACTCATTTTCTCCTCTTTTTCTCATCTAGTCTTTCTTTATGCCAACCAGAATAAACCATCCCCCCCACAATAGCTTTAATAAACTCAGGCGGTCTCATGGTAGTCAGACAAAGGAAACCGTGGGCACATCATATATGTATTATTTCTTTTTAAAATCTTCTTTCTTCTTATATATTTTGGTTTTATGTCACATTCATTTCTGAATGTCTCTCTACCCCATTCTGCCCTACTCTGCCATGAGCCATCCCTTGTAACAAAGATTAAAAAGAAAGAGAAAGAAAAGCAGTTTCAGCAAACTGGGTCTGATAGTATATGCAATATGCTACAGCCATAGTCTCCCATCTCTGCAAAGAGAGTAGTACAGTTTTTCAACTCTTTTCTGGGCTAAGCTTGGTCATTGTAATTACATAGCAATTAGTTTTAGTTTTTGTTCTTTCCATTTATACTGAGGTAGTTAACAAACATATTATTTTCCTGGTTTCATTGCTTTACTTTGTCTCAGTTTATGTCTTCTCATGTATCTCTGAATTCTTCATTTTTACTTTTTCTTACTGTTTAGTAATAATATTCCATTACATTCACATACTGTATTTTTTTTCAAGTGTTTCAACATTTTAATTTTTTATTGGTGGGGAGGCATAGGTAAGTAAGTAGACTGAACCTAGCTCTAGCCTATTCTCCCATTCCTTGGTTCATAACACCTGATCTGATTCTAAAGCAAATCAGCATTTTCTTTGAGGAGAACAGGGGGCTGCTAGACCCACCCTAAGTCTTCCCCATGGGTATACTTTTGGAAGACTGGGGATATCTAGCTGGGGAATTGATGGGAAAGGCTATTTGACCATTGCAATCTTTCTCTTGAATTTTGATGTCTCAAATCTCCTTCCTTCCCCACTCCCTGCATGGTGTCCCTCTCCACTAACAATTACTTCATTCATATGTTCTGGTGGCATGTGGCCACTAAATCTGAACATGAATGTGGATGGTATATACTCAGTCTGCCCAGTGCCCTCAAGTCACCATCTAAGGCTGTTCTTCCATGAGCCAGAATGGCCTTTCAAAGTTGGATTGCCAACATTCGAGGGTGGGCAAGCTTCTGGTAGTGGTCAAGCTTGAAATCTCTACAAGGCACCCAATACATCAATGTTACACAGTTATCTGCCAGAAGGGACTTTCTGAGGTCAATCTCTGAGGTGCTGGGGCACTGGTAGGAAGCTTAGAACCTACCAAAAATGCCTGTTATGAGGAGCTTCATGTTGCTGCTGACCTTGGGGTGAAGCAAGAGCTGTGATGATGGGGCATTTGTCACATTGTTTTTTTTTTTTTATCTATTTGGCAGCCTTCGGGAAAGCCTAGTCATTTTCTCCTTGCAGCATGTCCTGTTAGCTATTTCCAGAAGCAACTCTGAACTTTTGAAAACCTTGAGGCGGGCCACCAGCTGGTTCTGGAGCTCACAGATATGGTTAGCTGTTCCATCATCATTAGCATGCCCTACCTTAAGCTCATTCAGCTTTAAGAACAGTCACTGGAGATATGCTTCCAGGCCCTCCCATACTGTCATGTAGTTGGCCTCTACCTTTAGTAACACCTATTTCAAGGCATAGATGAAGTTCTATCTTTATTTTTAATTGAAAATGTTTTAGTGATCTTTGTCAGTGCCTCCTTCTGATCCTCCAGAGCACATTGCCCAGGATGCTCACAGAGCTCCAGTGACTCCCTGGCTCTGCTCAGTCTCTGTTTCCTGTCCCTAGGCAAAGAAGTGCTTGGAGCTCATTGCTTAGCCTGGGACTTGTGTCATCTTTCTGACCTTCTGGCTCTCTCCCCCACAGATTACTATGATATTTTTCAGGGAGAGTTCCCAATGAGTGGGCCTCTCCTTTGCTTTCAGTTTTTTTGCTATTACAAACATCAGTGCTATGAGTATTTTGGGATCATCCTGTCTTTGTCCTCCTTAGGGTATGTATCTGGCTTAGTCACTTTAAAGCATAATTCTGGATTCTTTTCCAGAATGGATAGACCAGTTCCTAACTCTATCAACATTGTATTGTATGCCTGTCTTCCTGCAGCCCCTTTAATACCAACTATTTTAATCTTTTGTAGTCTTTGCCAACTTGTTGGGCATGAGGTGAAACCTCAGAAACATTTTAGCTGGCATTTCTCTCATTATTAGTGACTTAGGGCAGATATTCACATTTTTGTTAATAGTTTGCAAATCTTTTGAGGGCTGTTCATATTCTTTGACCACTAGGAGACAGATCTTGGTCATAAATATTTTTATTAATTGCTTGTATATCTGAGACAATCAGTCCTGTATCAGAGATAATTGATACAGAGATTTTCCCTAGTTGACACTTTTCTTTCTTATCCAAGCTTCCCTGTCTTTTTTTTTTTGTGGAAAAAATCCCTTTAATTTCATGTCAAAATTATTCTTTTTTTCTGGTCAAGGGGGAAGAAATCTCCTCTGTACCATTTTTGTTTAATAACTCTCCTCCAATCTGTGAAAGGTGCTCACCTGATCATGTCTTTTTGTAATGGTGTGACCTTCAATATTCACGTAGACATTAGAAACTTAGTGTGATGGGATGTATGTACAGGATGTTGGTCTAAACTTAATTTATGCTGAACTGCTTTCTAGTTGTTCTTGTTAACTAAGGAGTTCCTTCTCAAGTAATTTATGTTTTAGTATTTATCAGTTATTTTTATAGTGTTTCTGATTCTTCCTTATGTAGTCTATTCTGTTGATTTATTTTAAAAATTTTTAATCAATATAAAATAGTTTCATTTTTTAAAAACAAAAACAATGTGTTGCCTGATTTCTAAAAGGCCCTGCTTACTTGTAATGGCTAAGCTCTGTAACTGTACTCCTAGTTTTTTATTGTAAAATTTCCAGTGGCTCTGTGGCTAGCATGTAAGAGCAGGCTATAACCACTAGGTGGGAGGATATACAAAGTTTTCTTCTAAGAACACTCCACCCTCCGAAGCTTTTTTACAGAGAGATTTCTGGCAGAGAATGTGAGAATCAGAGTGACCTCTTAGCCTTGCTGAACTGATTCTTTTACGCTGGGTCAGGGTCTGTTTGGAAGCAAGAACAAGTTGGCTCATTAAGACCAAAGTTGCACTTGATGAATTAGCTGCATTGGGTCTATTTCTAAGACCTTTACTCATCCTTTGAAGAATTTGGAGGAACAAACCCCTTACCTGCTCCCTCTGTGTGTTTTTACACACATATGTAATGTCTGTGTTTATGTGTGTGTATATATGTAATGTGTGTGTGTGTATTATATAAGAACATGTGCAGTTTCTGCCACAGTAGCATAGGAGTAGATCAAGTACACAATGAAGACCAGGGCAGAAATATTCATTGTGATATTTAATTTAATTGAATATCATTGAACTGAAGGGAAGCAAACTCCATAAGGCTGCTCTCAATACATCAGAATACTGATCCAAAATAAGGAGCAAAGAACAACAGCTCATGGCACCCAGTGGAAAGAAACCTGTGCAGAATACTCACTGGTAGTCACATGACAAAATAAAAATTCTAAAGAAGGGGTGGTAGATGTCTGAGGGGGTGATTTATCCTATCAAGAGATGCTGGGGTGGGGCCATGGAGTAAGATAGTGAATAGCAAATGCTCCAATTTACAGACCATGACACAAAAAACCACAGATGGCTGACAAGGAGGCCAAAAAGTTGGTGGGATGAGTCAGTAATGTGGTTGTTTGGTTAGAAATTTAAATGGTAGTATGATGATGTGAGAATATTCATTCTTGGGCCAGTTGTAGGTGTACCCTCACTGCAATGAGTGCTGGAAGGAAGGGGGGAAGAAGGAAAGGCAGAGAAGCTTCAAAATTGCAGATCCAAAATTCAGCATCAAGGGTAGTTAGTGCAAGGCCCAGTAGAATACCTTAGGAGAGGAATATAACAAAAGGAAGTATTCTTTAGGGGAGAGCAAGACCTCTACAATTGAAAGGGAGGCTGTATGGTGAACTGGAAAACATATCGGCCACCAGTTCTGTGATAATAACAAGCCTGGACAAGCCATTTAATATCTCTGGACCTCAGGTCCTTAAACATAAAATAAGGTTGGACTAGATGACCTCTAAAGTCTAAGTATATGGGCCTTTGAGCTTCAGAGGCCACATAATCAAATTTTCACCACATGAAATCTTGCTATAGGCAACCAGGGATATGCAGAGTCCCAGAACTGCTCAGTTGCTAAGCACCACCACTTAACCCCCATTGCCATGCACACAGTCAACACTAGAATGAATGATCTCACATCCTCATACTCACTATCATTTAAATTTCTGCCCAAACAGCAACAGTACTGACTCATTCCACCAACTTTTTGGTCTCCTGGTCAGTCATTTGTGGTTCTTTGGGTTCCAGTCTGTAAATTGAAGCACTTGTTTTTCTCCAGCCTTACCCCATGACCCGGAGAGCATCTCTTGATAGGATAAATTGCAGCTTTTAGAGTTCAATTCAATCTTACATAGAACATTTCTGCCCTGATCTTCATTGGGAACTTTATCCACTGTTGTGCCAATGTGGCTTTTCAAGTTCTGACCCATTTTCTGTTCATGACATTGTCATCAACACTGATGACTGAGGTATAATACCTAGTTTGGCATAGTGGAAAGAGTACTGTGTTTGGCCATCCAAGGAACCTTGGCTCTTCTAATTGCTACCTGTATGTATGCCCTTGGGGAAAATCATTTCACCTCTCAGCCTCAGCTCCTCACACGAGGAAGCTGACTTTATGGTCTTTAAGGTTCCTTCTAGCTCCGAATCCTATGAACTTATGGCTTATTTCAGCCTTTTACCTGAACCATGCTTTGTGGTCACTGAAAATCCATCTGACTTAAAAAAGTTTCATTTCTAGGTCCATTGGCCTGGATAACCCCCTGCAGTTGCTATAGCTTTTCTTGGAGCTCTGGGAGGATATTTGGAAACAAAACAATCATCCACAAAAAGCAAATTTGTGATTGTCACTATCAGCCTTGATTTGCTTTTACAATCCACGTCGCAGAGAGCCACTGTCCAAATAGTTTTTGGGGAGGTTGTATCTTTTTGTGAAACTCTTTTGGGGATACCCATCTGGCACAAGTTTAAGAACTGTCTGATTTCAGTTTGTACTCAGAGCTTTTCTACTCAAGGATGTTGAAATATCGTGGATTTATTTCTTCTGTTATACAATACAGTACTGATATTTTGACCAAGTTGAATGCTGTTTCATACTTCATAAACGCACAGACTGCAAAGACTTAAAATTCTTTTCATTTTTCTCAAGGTTGCCAGACTTTATGTGTGTAATCAGTAGTTGTGAAGTAGAGCTGGCATGAAAGGCAGCCTTGTTTGGGACCTATGGAATCCTCTAGGTCTGTCCCAATGAGGGTGTGTGTGATGTGAGTGAAGACCTTATATTATGCTAGTTAAACAACTTCTAATTCAATTTTAAAATTACTTAAGACCCAACATTCCCATTTTAATGTGATAACTTTTGTCATCTCTAAATGTTCAGTCATATTTTGGATGGGGCAAAGGGACCACCAATCCATCCCTTCTCTCTCTGTCTCTGTCTCTGTTCATTTCTGTCTGTCTGTCTGTCTGTCTGTCTCTCTCTCCAAGTCTTTTTTATCACTGATTGGGAAATGCAAAGTACTACTGAGCACTACAGGATGAAAAAGCAAACAGCATACCTACCCATGACTGGTGGCTTCCTAGTAGCTGGGCCATATTATCTAATAGTGAGGGACATGCTGGACCTAAGAAGGGAACTTAGAGTGATGACGGGAAGATTCTGCCTTCCTAGCTGGGTTAGATTGTGCTGAAGGCATTGAGGTAGAGAGGAGGACAGCTTGAGGAGCTCAGGCTAAAATATCAAGACAGAATAACAATAGGTACTTAGTGCCAATGGAGTGGGAAGAAGAAAGGCCTTGGCATTTCTCAGTAATAATAGCTAGCATTCATCTTATGCTTTAAAGTTTGTAAAGCACTTTATAAATATTTTCTCATTTTATCCTCACAGCCAGCCTGGGAGGTAAGCGCTATTATTATCCCCACTTCATAGCTGAGGAAATTGAGACAGGTTAAGTGACTTGCCCAGAGTCACATAGCTAACAAATACATGAGGATGGGTTAGTGCTCAGTTCTTCCTGACTCCAAATCCAGGGTGCCATCTACTCCTTTATTTGAAAGGTCTAGGGAAATGGCCAACTGGGCAAGGTCAACGCTTACTACCATTTGTAATCTGTATTTCACATTTTCATTGAGAAATCTCAGGCCTCGTCCCACATACTTCCAAAATACAGCTCTTGACATTTGAGGCCTCAGGCTGAACCACATGGAATCTCTCTAAGGACAGCTATAGTTGTACTAACATGAAGGTTAAGAAAATGGCAACAGTTGTGGATTAGTTATGAGATTGTGTGGGTCTGAGGGTCAAGGACTATTGTGTCACTACAACATGACTACAACAAAGAAAGGAAACAGTCACTCTCTAGACCTAGCTTATAGAATATGGGCTATAGGGAAACAAAACTATTTCTATTTTGAAGTTCTCCAGGGATCTTTGGGAAAAGACATCTCTCTTCTATTCTGATATTATGGGAACTTGCCAAAGTTTTAATGGAAGCCTTGCTAAGGACAAGGAGTGCATTTTAGCTGCCCTTTAAGACACCTGTCCAGGCTGCATGCCAACCATTTGTTGGTCACACAACACCAAGTCACACCTTCCTAGAGTTTTTTTTGAGGGGGGGCATTAAGGGAGCTTATGCAAGAAGAAATGCCACACTTCCTTCATCCATTTTTCCCCCAAATATTGACGGACTTTATTGTGCGTGGGGGTCCTCCCTGGCACCACACTTTTTAAATAAAAAAGTGCGTAGAAAAGAAGGGATTTGGAAACGTTTGTACAATTTATCTACATCCTGGACCCTGCAGGCAGGTGGTGACTGGAAAAGCACAGGAAGGGCTCCTTATGGATGAGCAAAGTATGTGGGTGGGGTTCCCTCAGGGCCAGGCCAGGGGCCCACAGCTTGGGCTGGGAGGGGTCAGTTGAGGAAGCAGCGGCAGTGCTTGGCCCCACGGTTGCAGGGCAGCTTGTTGCTGGTGTCCTCAATGGGGAACTTATAGTTGTGGATGAGCTCCTCCCTTCGGAGGATGGGGTTGGAAAGAAGCCACGTGTTTCTGGGCTTCCACGTGGATCACCCCCGAGCAGCAGGTTGGGCTCACACTAGTGGTTGATGAAGCGCGCTGCGCTCCCGTGCATGGTGGCGTCCACTACAGCAGAGTCCTCCATGTGGACCATGTAGCACCCGATGTCCTTCCCTTCCTAGTACTTCTCCCGCTTGTCCGTGAGCATTGAGCGGATGACGGTGCCCGAGTCCTAGATGACCATCTCCCCAGCATCAATGTTGCGTTTACAGAAGAAGCCGCGGCCAGGGATCGCCGACATGTAGACCCCCACGGCCTATTTGGATGTCTTTTTAAGGTGAAGGAAGCGCATGGCCATAGGCAGCTCCAAACTGGTGTCCCTCCTGCCTGGTGGACTTGGGCGGCACCTCATCCTCCTCGTTGTAGTCGGCCCCTTCGGACAGCACTGGATGCTGGGATGCCAGTAGGTTGAACACTTCAAAGGCGCATTTCTGGTGGTTGACTTCTGCTCGGGTGGCACCGTGGGGGTTCTTTCTGCCCCTACCCCTGCTGGTGGTATCGGAACTTCTACTGGTGGCAGCGCTGGGCCCCTGGCAGTTGCTCAGCCAGGAAGATCACAGTCGTGGTGGTGGATCCCCAGGAGCCGTGCCCCCACTCATCCCTGGGGCAAGAGTCCGAGGGTCGGGGGCATCACAAGAGGCTCTCTTTGACCCCCTTTGCCCTGACCCAGTAACTCAGCAGACTCCTCCACCCTGTCCTCTCCTGTTTTCTTGTTGACTCCTCAGCAACCATGTGCCACGCTGTCCCACCGCCACCTCAGCTCACCACTGAAGAAGAGGTTCGTGAACCGGGCCTCTGGGACCTTCGTGATCACCATGCCTCCTCCATGCTCTGGGCTTCCACACTGAAACCATCTTCACCGAGGATCTCAAAACACAGGTGGGGCCCAGCCCTCTTGAGCCCCTGGTTCTCCTTGTCTTCAGGGGACGGTGGCTCGTCCTCCGAACTGGGTGCCTCACCTGAGTGGTGGAGCTACTGGGGCTCAAGCAGCAGGTCCAGAGGGCCATCAGAGACCTTGGGGAAGCCACAGTCCGGCAGTGCTAGCAATGGGGACGGATCATAAAGGGTCGTGGGACTTTCTCCCCCACTAGTTCTCCAGGTGCATCCAGGTCAAGGATTCCCCGTACAAGTGGGTGTTTTCACCCTTACTCTGCTCAGTCCACTGCCCAACGTCCCACTGATTGGGAGGTACTCTCGGGGAACACCCCCTTCCCATCCAGCCGGGGGGGACCATATTTGTGGGGTGCTAAGCGGCTGCGGCTGGCAAAGGTTGACACTCTCTTGACTTCAATGGTAGGTGGCTGAGGGCTGGGGAGCCCATTGATCAGCACCAGGGTCAGCGATGAAGGAGGTGGAGGTGGGGCACAGACAGCACACTCAGCAAGAGCCCAGGTGTGAGATCCCATGCTGGGGTGGCAGTAGGAGGGGCTGGTGGAGGCTGTTTTGGCAGAGGTGGGGCTGGCTCACTCTCCCCTGCCATTTTCACAAACACCCACCCGCAGTTTGTTAAGGAGAATGATCTTGGAGGCAGCAGTTTTGGGGGGTTCAGGGGCAGGACTGAGGCTTAGCACACAAACTCCAGGAGCCCCAGGAAACCAGGAGGGGGGATCAGTTGGGGTGGGAAGCAGGGCTGGAGGGGCCTGGTTGCCATTAGTCAGTGAAGGGGGTGGTGGTGGAGGGTCTTCACGATTAGAGTCCCACCCTCTCGCCAGCTCCACCTAGGTTCTTGAGTACAACTCTACAATTTCTGAAGTCGAAGGAAGGTCCTCAGGGACCTTGCCCCATCCCCTTCTCCCGCCCCCATCCCCTACCCCTCCCCACCCTGAAAGGGGGCTTTCTGGTCCTGGGGCTGCTGGACCCCCTCAACTTCACTGCTGGTGGCATTATCCACTCTGTCCACCTGTTCAATTCTGGGGGTTTTGGGTATGGGACCAGGTGGCAGGAAAGGCCCAGGCACCACAGTAGGGGGGAAGTGAATGTATTGGGCAGCAAGACCAGCCTCCTCCTCTGAACTATCCCCAGGACCCCTCCCCCCTCTTCTTCTCTCAGCCCCCTCGGCCACTATCTCCTCCTCCTGGAAGGGCTGAAACCCAAGCAGGCTAGCCGAAAAGTCCAAGTTGGCTGCATTCAGCCCTGGAATCACCTCCATATCCTCAAAGTCAGGGCCCAAGTCCTCAGGAGAAGAGGGTGGGGAGGAGGCTGGACCAGGGGAAGCCAGCTCCCCTGAGGTAGGCATGAGGGCCTGGAGGGCTGAGGTAGGAGGAGGCACCCTGCTGAGGAATGGGCCTGGAGGGTGGAGAGGTCCATCGAGACAGTAGCTGGGAAGCCAGAGGGCTGGGATGGCAGGAACGTCTTGGGGGAGCTGGGAAGTCAGGATCCCCAACTGCTGGGATGTGGTGAGACAGAGATGATGGACATGGGCGAGGAGTGGCCAGCAGGAGACACTTCCCAGGGGCCTTCCAGAAGGTGAGTAGTTGGGCACTTTGATTCTAGCCCCTGAGACAGATCAGGTAACCGGAGAAGGGGTGATGTTCTGCTCTGGGGGCAGGAGTAAGGGGCCTGTGTTTTGAGCAGGGGAGCAGCACTCAAGACCCAGGGAAACTGTGTCAGGCCCTGGTTGGAGGGACCCAGCTCCAAGCAGCTCTGTAGGGACTGGGCTATGCACAATGGTCCCATTCTCCTCTGCTGCCCCTAGGTGGTCACGTTCCCTCGGAGGGCCCCCAGGGTCTATACTCTAGGATCCCACACCGATAACAGCAGTGCAGACAGGCATCCACTGTGCTCCAGTACAGCCATGAGCACTGGTAGCCAAAAGGAAAGAGTCTTCCCTCGCAGTTCAGGCAGGTCAGACAGAGTCCCCAAGGAATCCATTTGGACAGAGAAAATGAGCACATTGATGGCATCTGGCTCTAATCCTGTCAAAAACTTTCCCTTGAAACTGATGCCCTCAAAATCAACATAGACTCTGGGGAGAACTTCAAAGCCATCAGGAGTCACAATTTCCTTGCCATCCATGTGTTTTTGGCAAAAAACCTTCCTGTCATCCTGGAAGATGCAGCAGCTGGAGAGGCACACATGAAGTGGAAATTGTTAAGGCAAGAGGACAAGCAGCAGCCCACAGTGGCTCCAGGCTTCAGGCAGAGTTCACACCTCATCTGCCAGCCTCTGGCTACAGCTGCATGAACATTCTTGAGGGAGCCATCATTCTCCTCAAACACTTCTGCTGACCAGATGGCACAATTGATGTGTGGCCACTCATTCTGCCCAATGTATAAGAGCCTTCCAGCTTCCTTTGAGTCAACATCTCCACACTTGAGGCAGAGGGCACACTGGCGGGGTCCTGGAGTTGGGGATCCAAAGTTAGCTCCTTTGCCTGTGTAGCTGGAATGGCACCTCTTCCAGGGGGATGGCCAGAGACTGAGCTCTCAGTCTTGCTCTCTCCACTGGGTATAGATGTGATTCACAGATGGGGGCAGAACTGCTTTGGGCAGGACTCCATTGAGTGGCTGGATACTTTGTCTCCAATACCTGGGATCATGGGCATCAAACCAACCAAAGACAGAGTCTAGTCGCTTCAGTAAGAGCCCCTTAGCCTGCTCGACAACCTGGCACTCAGGGGCCTCCCCTTCCTCCATGTACCTCATCAGGCTACTGACACATTCTCCATAAAGCTGTGCAGAGAGCAGTAGTGTCCATCTTAGAGGTCACAGGGTCACTGTGACGGTTCAGCTGCTCCCCATCCTGTCCACACTGCATGCACTGCAGCAGAGGTCCAGTCACCTTGGCACTCAGTCACCTTGGAATACCTGGTGCAGTCCTCCTCACCTTGAGCCCCGTCCAGGGCTTCCCTTCATCCATTTTTACACAGCAATACACATTTGTCGGAGAAAAGGAGGTGGAGTACTAGTCTGATACCACCCAACAGCTGTTTGAAGCTCCATAGCTCAGGGTTTCATAACCCACTCAGATTTCATCTAAGACCTGTCCCATGGGACTAACTTGTCAGTTTAAAAACAAAAGCAAAAACAATACTACTTCAGGGAAATATTCAAAGTCTAAGTCTAGAGCAGGGCTTCTTAACTTGGGGTCTGTGACTTTAAGAAAATGTGTGTGTGTGTGTGTGTGCATATGCATTATACATATATATATATTTCAGTATAATTGGTATACTTTGTAACCTATGTATTTTATTTAATGTTCTGAAATACATTATTCTGAGAAGGTGTCCACAGGCTTCACTAGACTGCCAAAGATGTCCAGGACACAAAAAAGCTGGAAAGAGGAGGTGGCTATCTGTGAAAGCCTTTGAATGCCAAGCTGAGGATTTCATATTTGATCCTGGAGGTGATAAGGATTCACTGGAGTCTAGATCTTTCACTCTTAACTAAAAATAAAAAGTAATTTGGTCCCTCAGATCTATATGGCACAGTCCAATCTCTAAGGAGACCCTTAAATGAAACAAAATTTAAGTAAATAAGAGAAGCCAAATACCTTTGCCGGATATTCTGATACTCTTGAGAGAGCTCCTTACCTTTTATTGGCGAGATGTAGCTGCAGTTGCTGTTGCTGCTGGGATTCCAATGTCCGGGGAGAATTTGCTGGCAAGGATTTTTTCTGTTGGCCCAAGAATAATTTTTATAGAATCCCAGGAACATGTAAAGTGGAGGGGGGGGAATCTCCTAGAAGAGATGTACAATGACCCCTACTCTGATGACTGCTACTGCTATTCAACTTTATAGGACATAAGGGTTTATGAAATGTCCTATATTTGTTTATATCATCTGGTCCTCAACACCCATGGGGGTTGGAAAGGCAAGCATTGTGGAATCACAACATTTTAGGGCTGTAAGAGACCAAGGTGGACATCTAGCCCAATCCACTGCTGAAAAAGAAGCCCCTCTGTCACACATCTCTCCAGACTTGGCTTAAAGACCTCTGTTGAAGACTTCTACCTTCTGTGGCAGCTCAGTCTGCTTTTGGACCCATTGCCCCTAGTTCTGCTCTCTGGGACTGATTCTTTTCAAATGCTTGAATGCTGCCCTCCCATTCTTCTTTCTCCTAGCCTCCTTCTCTTCCCCTGTCCTAGTCTCACCTTCCACTGAATACTCTCCAGTTTCTCAGTATTCTTCCTAAAATGCTGTGTACAGAACTGAACACAATACTCTGGGGGCAGGATTGTCATCTCCTTAGTCCTGAATACTATGCCACTTAATATTGGGTAACATTCCCTTAGCTTTTTTGACTTCCAGATTCCATACTATTGACTGATAATTAAGTTTGCAATCCATCAAAATCCCCAGTCTTTTCAGGATAACTGTTGTTGACTCTTCATTCCCTTTCATCTTCCCATATCCAACTTGTTTCAAAGAGCTGTCAATTTAATACCTTCGAAAGATGTCTCACTTAGGTGCCCTTCTTTCTTCTGACACAGCCATCATCCTGTTACAGACCCTCAGCCTCTCATGCCTGGACTATTACAAGAGCCTGCTGGTTGGTTTGCCTACCACGAATCTCTACCCACCCCCGGCCATCCTCTTCTCACTGTCAAAGTTATCTTCCTAAAGCACAAGTCTGATTATGTCATCCCTTCTTCCCACTCAGTGAACTCCAGTGTCTCCCTATCACCTCCAGGATCAAATATGAAACCCTCAGCTTGGCATTCAAAGGCCTTCACAGACTAGCCACCTCCTCTTTCCAGTCTTCTTATGCCTTATACCCTCCTACTCTCTGTAACCTAGGGACACCAGCCTCCTCGCTATTACTCAGATAAGATGATCTGCCCTGGGAGTATGAGCACTTTCCCTGGCTGCTCCCCAAGTCTAGAATGGTTCTCCACCTATGACTTCCTTGGTTTCCTTCACGTCTCAGTTTAAATCCAGCTTCTTCAGGAAGTCTTTCCCCATTGCCCCTACTTCCAGTGCCTTCCCTCTATTGATTAATTCCTACTTAACTTTCATAGACCTGTTTGTAAGTGGTTGTTTATGGCTCTGAGCTCCTTGAGAGCAGAGACGGTCTTTTACCTTTCCTTGTAACCCTAGTGCTTCACATCTGCCTGACACATAGGCACCAAATAAATGATGATTTACTTGTCCTATGAGATCAAATTGGACTTTCTGTATTAAGATAGCTAGTTTGTCTTTCTTGTTACCCTCATTTTGTGCATTTTTGTATAGACATTCGAGAACAAAGGTTTTATTAATGACTTCCTTCTTGGCTTTTGTCCACTTTGAACTTTTGGGCCTCTCAATAGAATGAGAATTCTGTTTTTGAGAATTCCAGTACAATTGAGGGTAAGGGCTATTTTCATTTTTTCATTGGTAGCACAGCACTTAGCATAATTCCTGGTACATAGTAGGTAATTAATGCTTGTCAAAAGGAATCTCAATGACAATTCTTTTTACATTATAGCTACTCTACGTGGTATCAAGGATGGTGGGTATACATGGAAAATTTTCTCCTTTCCCTTTTTTCAATTTAAATTTTTTTTTAAATTAGATTTGCAAGACTCCAGGTAAATAATTTTTTTTTACTAACCTTTATAATGTACACTTTTTCCCTGGCCAGGATCCTGTAATTCCTATATTTTAAGCCAGGTTCTAAAATTCCAAATTCCATTTTCAACCATTTTTAGCTAGCCGTTCAACTTCCCAAATCTGTTTTTCTATTCTGAATCTTTTAACCTTTATTAGTCAGCATGGATGCACCACCTAGAACTCTTAACATTTTGGAGTTTTTACTCTAGCCTTCATAAAATTTGGCAACGTTTTCTGGGTTTCTTCCATCTATTAGTCTTATATTGGGAAGACATTTGACTTCCCTGTTGTTGCTATCAGTTCAATAAATAGCTCAGTATACTTCAGTAGAAAGTCACCACCCACCATTCTCTTCTTCCTCATACTTTTATTAGATAAACTCTTACCTCTTAGAACTTGTGGATGTACTTTAACTGTCCTTGAAGGACAAACAGCTGGTTTTTCCTCAGCGTTATCTATCCAGCTACCTCATTTCCCTCCCTTTGGCTTCAAGTGTTCAACTGTCCTTCTTTCTTTCCTTCTTGTGTCATATTGTTGTTATTTGTACTTTGTTTTCAAAGATGTTGGGGTAACGTAGTGGATGATGGGTGATAACTTGTGCATGAACTGGATTTAAGTGAGGCAGAGCTGCACAACCTCACTTTCTTTTCCAGAATCATCAAAGTCCAGTGGCAAGATAAGAGTCAGGACTACTGGCAATGGCTTGGGGGTGCAGTAGATGACCTTGGGGTCTCTAGGTTCTTCACAGCACTTACTTCAGCTGCCTTCATGGCTGTTGGAATAAATTGTTCTCATTCTCCCATTCCACTGGGGGAAATCTTAACATGCTTGGGGTAGACAGTCCCTTAACTCACTCTGTTGGTTATCCTCAACCTGGTTTAGCCAGTCTACCTGGTTATATTATTCCACTATGCAACTTCCTGATTTTGATTAGGATTTACTTTTTCTTCTTATTGGATTTTCATATTGAAACCTGTCTTCTGATTTCTGAAAGACCATAGTTATAGAGGTGGAAGAAACCTCAGGGGCCCTGTAATTCAATTTTATTTTTAATGCAACTTTCATTTCACTTTTTTGTCTATTAACAAGCATTACTTTTCTTTCCATCTCTCCCTTGTAATAAAAAAGAGGAAAAATTTCTTATAACACATGCATATGCAAGCAAAACAAAGTCTTACATTGGCTATGTCCAAAAATGTTATCTCATTCTGTACCTGGAATCTATCATCTATTTCTCTGGAGGTAGGTAGCATGCTTCATTATCAGATTTATGGAATCATGGTTGGTCATTGGATTGATCAAATTTCTTAAGTCTTGATTTCAGGTGAGGCATAATAAAATTTGCTTCTGGGTCTTATAACTCTTTGTAAATCTTTATTTCTAGTGTGTTTCTTGTGAACAACATATTTTTGGACCTTGATTTCTACTCCATTCTGCTAAATTATGTTTCATGGAGGATTTCATTCCATTTATAGTTACAATTATTAACTGTATATTTCCCTCCATCTTAGCCTATGTTTCCTTTTTTCCCTCTGTTTATAAAGGGGAGGATAGTGAGAGAGAATCAGTGAGCTCAGCATCAGTGCCATAGGTCTGGTGCAATCTTCTGTTCCCTGTTCCTCTTCTCTTTCCCTCTCCCATAGCCAAATAGCACATTTTTATCCTTTCTTTCAAACTCTTCTTTGAAACACAACTTTGCTAATTGATTAGTTTGTCTTAAGACTAATCTTTTACCTAATCTACCAGCCCTCTTATTTTTCCCTTTCCTTTCTATTCTTTCCCCCCTTGTTTCCCTATTAAATATGTATTTCCATACCCGTCTGTGTTTGTGTCTATGTATTCTTTCTTCCTTTGACAAGTTAGATGAAAGTGAGACTCATGTATCATTTACATCCTTCTCTTACTCCGTTCTCCTCCTTTGTAAAAATTTCTACTTGTGCTTGTCAATTATGTGAGATCATTTTCTCCATCATTCCTCATACCTTCTCCCATTTATTTTTCTTCCTCTCCACTTCCATTCTGCTTTTAAGATCATCATACAAAACAGAACTACTCCTATGTCCTCTAATTAAATTCTCTCCATGACCACTGATAAAGACAGAGTTCTGAGGAGATACGTATATTATGTCCCCACATTAGAATATAGTGTTATTTAGTCCCTTTTGATTGTTTAAGCTTTTTATGCTTTTCTTGACTCCTGTGTTTGTATTTCAAAATATCTATGCATCTGGTCTTTCAATTAGGAATGCTTGGAATGCCTCTATTACATTAAAGATCCATTTTCCCCTGTAGACTTATACTAAGTTTTGTTGGGCAAGTTATTTTTGATAGTAAATCTGTATCTTATATTGTATTCTAATTTCTCCTCCCCTTTAAAGTGGTGCCTTATAAATCTTGTGTGATACTGACTATAGATCTTTGGCACTTGAATTCTTGCTTTCTGGCTGCTTGGAGTATTTTTTCTTTGATCTGGGAGCTCTGGATTTTTGCTATAATGTTCTTGGGAAGTTTTCACTTCAGGCTTTCTTCCAGGAAGTGATTGGTTTATTCTTTCTATTTCCTCTTTGTTTTTTGCTTCTAAGAGATCTAGGCTACTTTGTGATTTCTTGAAATGTGTTACTTTATCATAGTTTTCAGGTAGTCAATCAATAATTGAATTATTTCTCCTCAATCTGTTTTTCAGGTCAGTTGTTTTTCCTATGATATACCTTACATTTTCTTCTATTTTTTCAGTCTTTTGGTATTTTAAAAAAATATTTCTTCTTTTAAAGTATTTCTTGCTGTCTTATGATGTCATTATTTTCTCATTTGATCCATTCTAATTTTCAGGGAGTTTATTGTTTGAGTAAAGTTTTGTACCTCTTGTACCAAGTTATTAAATTCTATTTTCAATTTTTTCTTCAAATTTTTTCTTTTCTATTTTATCTCTAGTACTTTCATTTAGAAAATCATTTTTAACTCTTTAATATCTCTTATGATATATCTTATATGAATTCTAGTTAAATGTGTGCTCTCATTCTTTGAGGCTTTATTTTTGGAGTCATCCTCTTCTTCTAGGTTTGTATCTTCAGTGTATCTATTAGCAAAATAACTCTTCTTGGGATTATTTTTAAAATCATTTTTCTAACACACTTTTTGACTTCCCAATTTATGTTAGGGCTGGGCTCTGTGCACTTCTGGAGGCAATATCTGGATTGAACTTGTGTTCTTTTGTTTCTTGTGCTGCTGCTTTCTTGGGGTATTAAGTACTGCATTATTCCAGAATCTGAGGAACAGCTTGGGCTTGGGACCTGCCAACTTCCAAAGGGCTTTCAAAGTGATCTGATCCAAGGAAAAATCTGGTTGCTGCCAACCTGCTCTGAGGTCTCTAAGTTCTTGATATGAGTATGGGTTTAAGTAGCACACCTTGCTTGCTTGCTTCTGGTTGGTTGGAGTTTGAGTAGACTGCTCCTGAATTCAGCCACTATAAGTCAGCTAAAAAGCTCTATTGGTTCAGAGGGACAGAATTGTGGGTTCTTCCTTTGTCTGAATTTTCTCCCCTGGTTATTCTGCTGTAAGCTTTAGATTGGACTGGAAACTGGAAACTAAGATCTCTGCTTAGTTCCTGGAGTCAGAGTCATGCAACTTCTATTTCCTGCTGAACTTGCTCTTTTCTCAGCCTAGGACCCATTATCACATTTCAACTTGGGAAGCATTCTCTAATTGTTAGTCCCCTCCTCAGTTTAATCCAGATCTGTGACCTGGAACTGGGGGTGACCATTGGGGACCTGTTCTTGTATCCTGTACAGTTAGGCCACTCTGTGTGGTTTTGGGACCTCATCTTGCCCTGATACACAGCACTGGTCCTCTTTTATCTCCTGTGCTGAAATGTTCCACGTGACTGTTCCTAGCTAGACTCATCCCCAACTGTCCCCAGACTTCTCTGTCTCCTTACAGCAGCCTTGTGTAGAAAAATAATTCACTGTGACTTTTCCTTGGGTTTCACAGTGGAGATGGTCCATTTTCTAGATCTTGGTGAAAGTGTTAAGGGAGAGACCTTGACTATACTTCTTTTTACTATTCCACCATCTAAGTTCTTGAGTTAACTCCATCACTTTAAAGAGATGGAAGCTGAGATTCAGCTGGGTGGCACATTGGATAAAGCACGGCTCTGGAGTCAGGAGGCCCTGAGTTCAAATACAGCCTCAGACACTTACTACTTAATAGCTGTATGACCCTTGGCAAATCACTTAACCCCAATTGCCTCACCAAAAAAAAGATGGAAACTGAGGACAAGATAGGTTTTAATTTGTCCAACTTCACACAAGCAGTAAATGTCAATAAATGTGTAAATTTTTGTCAAGATGCCATGCACAGCTGAGAATAGATATTCTCCTTACTATTCATTTAATATTCTCTAAAGGGCTAAATTATATTCAGGCCCTTCATTTCTTTTTCTGTTTACTTGTTGATTCAATTCCCCCAGATCTGAGAGAAGATAAATTGAGGATCCCCACTATTAACAGCACCAACCTCCTGAAGTTTTTGTGAGGATCAAATCAGATAATAAAGTAAAGTGCTTAGCACAGTGCCTGGCATATAATAGCAACTATGTATTTGCCACCCATTACTACTACTATTACTACTACCACTATTACTACTACTACTGCTACTATTACTACTACTACTACTTACTACTACTACCTCTACTACTGCTACTACTACTACTACTATTACTATTGTTTTAATGTTTATTTTACCCTGTAACTCATTTATTTAACTTCTCTGTTAAAAATTTAGCATGTATGTTTAGTATTGATATTAATTCACTGTCTATGCTATCTTTCAGTAAAACAGTTTCCCTGTTTGTTGTTGCTGAGTCATTTTTCAGTTGTATCTGACTCTTCATAATCCCTTTTTGAGAACAGCAAAAATATTGGAGTAGTTTTCCATTTCCTTCTCTGGCTCATTTTACAGAAGAGGAAACTGAGGCAAACAGGATTAAGTGATTTGACCAGGGTCACACAGCTGGTAAGTATCTGAGACTAGATTTGAATTCCCATGTCTTCCTACTCTCTCTACTACCCTACCTGGCTGCCCCTTTGGGCTGTTGCTTTGTCTGAGATCATGATTTCTCCCCCTTCCTTTTTTTATTTTTTTAAACTTTAGCTGAAGCAGAGTAGATTCTGTTCTACTCCCTGAATTAACTCCATGTATCTCTGTTTCCAGTATGCTTCTTGTAAACACCGAATAACTGGATTCTGGTTTGTAATCCATTCTTCCATCCTTTTCCATCTATGCTTGCTGAAAGTGACATTGTCATTTTATGGTTATTATAACCTTGACACCTCTTGATGCCTTTTTATACCTTGATGGCCACATCCAACTTTCCCTTTTCTCACCAACTCTTAGCTTTGTATTATGCCCATTTTATAGATGAGGAAACTGACTATATGGTTAAATGGTTTGGTCAAGATTATACAGCTAGTAAGAGACAGATTACAAATCAAGTCTCCAGATGCCAGAACCTATTCCCTTTCCATCATAGCCTATCTGGGCTACCTAAAGCTTCATTCTCTTCTATAGTGTCTGAAGGCCTTATTCAACAACAAACCCTTCAGAAAGCTCATCTAATCTCTTTTATTCCTCCTGCTCAGACTGGGCCACTATTAGAAGAAATCCAAATGCTATTTGCAAAGCGTCTGTCTTTGTTGGACAATGTTTATGGTTTCCTGAGAATTCTTTTTGGCCCTGCATGTCCAAATGGAGAATTGTCACTTAGCAGAATGTTGGAATTCCCTGTTGTGGTGAAAGTTCTCTGGGGAATTTGCTACTTTTAAGACAGTTCACCTGCAGTTTTCTTCAGTTTTTGGACTTCTCAAGCATTCTTGGCCTTTCTATGGCCTTGCTTCCCCATCGTGTCCTGATATTTGTTGTAACTGCATGTAAAACTTTTTTGAGATTTGGTGCTAGAAATTCACATTAAAGGTAATTCAAATAAAATGTATATTGGTGTTGGGTCTTGGACAAAATACAGAAGATGGCACATGGGAGAGGAAGGTATTGTCTTTTCTGTTCTAGTCAAAAAAGCCTGTGTTGGGAACCATTAGGCAGGGTGGCATAGAGTGTTAAAGGGGTAGGGAAATGCCCCATTTTGAATCTTCCTTCTGACAGTTACTAGAGACTTAACCTCTCTGAGCCTCATCCACCTCATCTGCAAAACTCACAGGGTTGTTGTAATGTTCAAATAAAATAATGTGAATAAAATGGTTCAACAACTCTAAAACGCTAGAGAAATGTCAGTTCTTATTATTAAAGATTCTGGTCCCAGCTTTGGAAGTGATTAGATTTGTATTCTTGGGCAGTTACTTAACCTCTCTGGTCCTTCATCTCCTTCATTATCAAATGGGACTAATCTATCCTTCCTCTGTCACAGGATGGTTATGAGGATCAAATAAGAAAACATGGGAAAAAAGAAACTTAATAGGACTCTGCAGATGGCCAGTCTTCCCCATCTCTCCTTTCCTCTTCTCAAATACCAACATAACAAAGATGTATATCCTCTGGGGCACAGCCATAGCTCTCCACACAGAGTCTTTTATTTTAGGTACAGACATTTTTAGAGCTCTATTCTAGTTTTAGGAACCCAAAATCTATCAGTGGTTAAGACTGTCTAGAGTTGCCTATTAACTTTGGAGCTTCAGACCATAAGTCAAGGCTGAGCACTGAAATCAGAAGCCAGCATACCAACCAGTTTACGTCCCTGCTGTAACAGGACATGAACTGAAAGGGACCTGAGAGCTGGTCTAGGAGAACTTGTACCAGCTGGACTTTATTTGATAAATGGCAATGCACAATCTTCTAGGGTGACTTGTTCCAGGGCATGGATACCCGGAGGTGGGAAGACCTGAATTCAAGCCTGACACATACTAACCTCTTAGTGTCTCAGGCAACTCTCTGGTAGTAAATTAGTATGCGTGGTGCTTGATGTATCAGCAGCCTTGTTCTGACATGAGATAGAGTGCTTGTCTTGACCCCACCAGGGACTGTGTCTTTAGGCAAACCACCTCATCTCTCTGGGTCATTTTGCTGTTTTGTAAAATGAAAAGGTTGGATGATAAATGAATTTTCTAGCTACAAGATTCTTTGCTTCTATGAAATGCACTGATTGCATGGTGACATCCAGAAAAAAACAAAAGCAAAACACATGTGTTTTCAAGAAATTCATAGGTCATATGTATGTGTGTGTATGTATATGTGTATGTATGTATAGACCTATGGACATATTTGTATATATGCATATGTTCACACACATATACATATGCAAATGCATGCCCACATTCTCACCAATCCAGTGGTTTAATTCAATGCTGATACTAATTTGACAGTTTAATTTGGCATTTATGACAGTCCTAGTAAGAATCACATAAGAAGTAACAGTGGCCTTGGTGATCTTCCATTTTCACATGTTTGACTTTTCTGCATATAAAGTGCTTGTTAGCCACTGAAACAGTCAAGTGATTAAGTGTTAACTTTCTGCTCTCATCATCATTTTAGGAGAAAGGAACCAGACCCTCTAATACAGCCTTTCACCAGGCTATGAGAACTAGGGGTTACTGTGGGGCAGGACACCCCTCTAGGTTTGTTCTTTTCCCAGGAAGGGTCAATTTCTATGCCTATACCCTCTGAAGGGAGGCTGAAAGCCACTGCTGCTGGAGGCTTTTCCTCCCAGCACTGCCCTGACATTTTTCTGATAAGAGGCTCAGGGGCACAGGGAGGAGATGGCCACAAGGTACCTGCAGATTTGTTGCCTCTTCTATCCACCAAACTTCAAACTCTTTTTTCAGTTTCACCTTGGTTTTCTCCATTAGCAGCTGCAGGTGCTCGATTTCAACCTTTAGGCCTTTCAGGTGAGTGAACATCTTTTTGTAGCTATGGTGAAATGAAGAGAAATCATTATGTTGGCTGCATCAAAAGTCACCACCTAAGGGACCTATGTTAACGCTCATTCCACCTGTCAGACCCCAGGGGTATCTGCCAATACAGCTCGGTGCTTCAAAAGTAGAGGTGCTTTTCACGCCACTGGACGGGCTTCTGTGGAGTTTTTTTCTCTGATGTCTGATGGTCTGGGAATTCACAAAAAAATCTGAGCCATTGAGGCCAGACTACAGTGGAACAAATATAGACATCAGAGGCAGCTGGTTGAAAACATGATAGACAATCCAGGTGAGATATTTTAGTACCATAAATGGTTCTATGGGGAAGTGTGTGTGTGTGTGTGTGTGTGTGTGTGATGAATAATTTCCTCTCTAATTATATTTATAGTAATTGTTCCCCTGCCCCACTTTCTTTTTTTGTTCTAGGATGGGAGTTATCAAAATCAATGCAAATGTAGGCTTTGAGGGGTGCTGATATAACAAAAATAAATCAGAAGCTATCTAACAAAAGACAGGATAGTCCTGGGGTAGGTAGGTTGTCAGTCAAAATGGCCTGGAAACAGGAGATATGACCAAAAGCTATCATTGGGGGAGAAGAGATTGAGGAGACAGGAAGAATAAACTGGAAAAAGAGTAAGAAAAAGAAATGGAGACAGATGAAAAAGACTGACTTCAGAGCTCAAGGGAAAGAAGCAGTTCCTGATAACTGAGCTGGGCTAAATGCCCCAGGAGAGCAGACAGATGGGATTCTCTAAGTTCTAGTTGTACGGTCCAAGGAGGAAAACATATGTTTTGTAATTATTAGGGACTGTTAAAAATACAACTACATTCTGAATCCAGGGATTATACCTGGACCACACCCATACAGGAATCTGCCTTCTCCTAGGACAAGGAGGCTAAGGGTTGCTGCCTGATCAGTTTGGGTATGAAACACATCAAAACCAAGAAGCCAGACTTGAATACTGTCTGTGAAGTTTAATACAGAAGTCTGGCTTCTATGAATATGCCATATACCTGTAATTAGCTATACAGCTTTTTACCTTGACATTTCTTACTCTCTTATAATATAACTCCTGTGTTCTACACAGTTGAATGAAGTATGTTCTTAATGATTCATTACTACAGAGAGGTTCTAGAGAATACAAAGGGAAAAGGTGGAGTCATGAGGTCATTGTCAATCTCTCTCTCTTTTTCTTTGCTTTTTAGAGGGCAATCGAGGATTAAGTGACTTGCCCAAGGTCACACGGCTAGTTTTTCTGTTAAGTGTCAGAGGTTGGATTTGAACTCAGGACCTCCTGACTCCAGGGCTGGTGCTCTATTTACTGGGCCACCTAGCTGCCCCCTCATTGTCAATCTCTTGATCCCAGGGGTCACTTATCTAGACCAGTGACAGATATAGGAACCTTTTGAAAGCATACCTGGTAGTTTTATCACAGAGTATGAATGCTTTCATGTATGTACTTTCTACCATTTCAATAAAGTTTACTGTCAATTTGTACAATGATTAAATAAGAATTAAGTGGTACCTTTGTTTTTCTTCCTCCATTTTTGAGCGCAGCTTCTCTTCCACTGGGTCTAATTCCTGGTCCCCTATTGGATTATCTGTAATACCTGTCATAGCAACATATTAACCAAGGTTAAAAGAGGAAGGAAAAAAGGAAATGTCTAGCATTTAAGTTAGTTCTATGTCAGCGGTTCTCAACCTGTGGGTCACGACCCCTTTGGGGATCAAACAACCATTTCACAGGGGTTGCCTAAGACCACTGGAAAACACATATTTCTGATGGTCTTAGGAACCAAGACACTGCTCCTTTATCTGTCTCCAGGTGGGTCCACCTACATGCAGAAACGCCTAGATATGCTCACATACGAGTATTAAAGGGTTGCAGCACTAGTTAGATTGAGAATCACTGTTTTATGTAGTCAAAGTGAATCAAAGAATCTCTTTAGAGGATCATTTGGCTGATTCACCAACGAGTAGATAAACACAGGAGCTGTGGGACAGGTACACCTCCTACAATATGGGTCTTGCTTCCTGCCCAGCTGTCATTGTCATCCAGGGAAAGCTCCTCCATCCCCACCAATTGTCAACTAAGTGCCACTCAGAAGGCAGGCCAGCCAGCCTACTGGAAGCAGCAAAGCATTCTGAGGGAGAGAAAGGAGGCAGCAAATGTAGGCAAGTCGAACTCCACCTACTACCATGTTGATCACCATTATGCTTTTTACGTATTAAGCATTTAATAAATGCTTTATTTGTTTTTCCGTAAAAACCACAAATATGCCATGGTATAGAGGTGCTGAACTTGGAATCGTGAAGACCTGTGTTTAAATCCTGTCCCAAACACTTAATAGTATATAATTCTAGGTAAGACACTAAATCTAAACTTTAATTTCCTCATCTGTAAAATGGAGGAATAACACCCATTTAAAAGAATTGTTTGGAGGTCCAAATGAGAGTATCAGTAAAGTGCTTTGAAAACACATAGATATCAGTTATTATGGTTGTTGTTGTTGTAACAAGTTAGGTATACTATAGTAGGTTGAAAGAGAAAGGGATTACTTCTGAGTAGTAGGATCAGAGAAACAAATTTCCAGGGAAGAGATGAAATTTAGGCAGTTGGACCTCATAACAACCACCTTGTTTAAGTAGTTATGGCTCAATATTAAATCGTTCCTTATCTTTTGTAAAATAACCCAATTCTGTTATGCTTTCCTCAAAGGAAAAAAAAGAACCATATAAATTGCCCTCTACTTTTCTTCAATACCATACATAAGCTAAAGAAGTCTCCATGGGACTGTGGTCAGGGTGCTCGTTTCTAGATCAGAACTTGATTTCTGGATCATAGTTTATAGCATTGGAATGACAGGCTCTTGACCAGGAATGGAGTACATTTAACAAGAATTGGTAAAAAAAATTCTTAGGTTTTTTTTTTGAAAATTGCAAATCAAATGAAATTTCTTTATAATGGAAAGGAGAAGAGAAGAAACTGTCTATATATATTCAGGAAGCTTAATACCATATGGAGTAACTACCATGTAAGAAGAATAGTAGTAGAAGTTCCTAGAAACTCACAAGAGAAAGGACCTAAAAAGGGAATCAGTAATAAAACCTACTATTTCAGATATCTGTATAAAACACACAAGAAATGTATAATAGGCAGAGGAAGCTAGAGCTCATCATATAAGGAGGGACTTAAACTTGGAATGTGATTTTAGAAGAGTATAAATGATTCAAAGGGAAAAAGGAAGTTTAAAGGGAGGACAGGGTAGCATTGTGTATTTAAAAGATACATTCATGGGAAGAAGTCTAGGAACTAGAGGGGGAAAAAATATGGTGGATATAATTTGGGTAAAGATCAATGGAAGTAGAAGCAAAAGCAATACCTTGCTATTGTTGTTGAGACTGACTCCTTAACATACCCAGGCTGGAAGTACAGTGGCTACTCAAAATCTGAACTGAATTCTGATTGGTACAGAGATTTTAACCTCCTCAAATTTTTCTGATCTAGGCCAGATTTTCCCTCTTTAGGCAACCTGGGTGGTGCTCTGGTCCTGGAGACTCGCCATATTTGTGCTGCACTTAGTTGAATTGACTGAATTGGCTTTAGTTGTACTGTAACTCAGAACTCCTAAACTCAAGAAGACCACTGACCTCAGCCTCCCCCAGGAGCATGGATGAGAGGTGTGTGCCAGCATACCTAATGGGGTATTATCAAAGAAGCATATTATATGCCACCTAAACAGAAGGAGGAAATAAATAAAAAATTTAGGAAACATAACAAGTAAAGTATGGAGACATGCTATAACAGTGATGGAGATTTCCATCATCTGGTTACCTACTGAGTTTTCCCTCTGCCAAAAATAGAGTAGCTTTCTTGATTTTGTTTTTTTTAGCAATTATTTAATTTTCCATTGGAAAAACAATTACAAAGTAGAGCACATCCAAAACAATTGACAAAGATGTGAGAAATACAAGATCCCATTGTGCTTACTTTTTGAATTTTCTTTTGTTTTTTTAATTAACAAAGACTAATTTTCTCCCCCTCTTATCTTCACCACATTGAAAAAGAAAAAACAAAACCACCCAACAAGCATGCCTAGTGAACCACAACAAATTCCCTCAATGACCACATCTAAAAAAGTATGTCTCATTCTATATCTTGAGTCCATCACCTTTCTATGAGGAGATAGGCAGCATGTTTCATCACTGGTCCCCTAGAATTGTGGCTGGCCACTGAATTGATCAGTATTCTAAAGTATTTCAAAGCTTTACAATATTTACAATATTGTTATTATATATAACTTTTTCTCCTGATTCTGCTTACTTCACTTTGTGTAAGCTCTTACAAGTATTCCCAAGTTTCCTTGAAATTGTCCTTTTTAATATAATTTTTATGGCATAATACTATTCTACTAATTCATATCCTTTGATCTTTTATCATTTGGGGAAATGTTTTTATTCTTATACATTTAAATCAATTTACTATGTATCTCAGAAATAAGACCTTTTTTCAAAGAGACTTGATGCAAAGATTTCCTCTCCCTTACTTAATGTTTTTCCTTTTAATTTTAACCTCCAATAGTTTTGTTTGTACAAAAATTTTTCAATTTTATGCAATCAAAATTGTCCATTTTGTCTTCTGTAATCTTCTCTATCCTTCCTTTGTTCATGAACTTTCCTTCTATCCAAAACTGTGAAAGGTAATTGCTTCTTTGCTTCTTTCATGTGTTTTTGATGTGACCTTTTATTTCTAAGTCATTGAGCTTATCTTGGTATATGGTGTGAACTGCTGTCCAAACCTAATTTCTGCCAGCAGTTTTGTCAAAATAGTGTGAGTCCTTATCCCATTCTTTGGGGTCTTTGGGTTCATTAAACACTAGGCTTCTAGATTTGTTTATATCTTTCTGCTTTTATTATTGCACCTAATTTGTTTCATTGAAATAGTTTCATTATCTAATAAATTCTTTTCTCCTTTAATAACACTAAAGCTACCATATAACCTTATAATCTCTGAAGTGCTGCATGAGCAAGCAGAAATTCCACAAAAAAAAAACAAAAAAGGGGAAGGGTTCCTGCACTAGATCAAGTATGAATAGAGGTGACGACTTTGAGGGTATCAGAGGACCTTGGTTGCCACGGCATCTGAAATGGAGGAGAATACCAAATACTTGGAAAAATATCTTGGACCTTATTATTTAGAAAGAAGAAAGACAACCAAGAGAACACTAATTACTGCTGATGCATATGCCTGGTTCTTGCTACAAATCTTTTAAAGATTACACACACACATACACAAGAAAGGCATCTTGAAGGTTTGAAAAAGGAACAGGAAAGGGCTCATAAGCAACAGTCTCTACAGCAACTTTACACAGCTGTCATACAACTGACTGAAAAGCATAGAGAATAAAAAGATCCTATAGTGCTTCTTATTTATTGACTATAAAAAGTGCCTAGCACAGTACACCTGGAATAAAGTAGTTATGTGAGAATTGCTTATTGCTTAATTTGATTTGGCAGGTCAAAATGTCACCTTAAAGGGTTTTCCACGTATATTTAAAAATCATACAGAATTCCTTGAAAGATGTAGTCACAGAGATAGTTTTGCTCTGTGATACTATGATTATTGGTATAAAGGTGAGACATAAAAAGGAAGATGTATGCTCGCAAAATGTGTTTATCAACCATGGAGGATGTCCAGTGAAGAGTACAAATGGAAAAGAGATTCCCTATGTTGAGGTCCTCAGGATGTTTTTATCTGTTAATGACATTTTGCTGACTATATCAAGCTTTAGGACCTTGAATAGCCTCCTAAATGAGATTTATAATCTTTCAAAGGAGTTTGGCTTAATCACCTACACAGGTAAAACCAAGTGGATGAAAAATGCCTACCCTTCAGACTATGACAAGTTATTGTCTGGAAAACCCACAGAGTTGGTTTATCAGGATATTATCTTAGTGGACTGGATTGCCTTTGGGAAATTGCGTAGTGCACTTAATAACTCCAAGATTCTCCTTAAAAACAAAGGCCAACTTTTTTTTTAACACCAGTTTAACATCAAATGATGCTTTAGGTCATGAAATGCTACAGTCTCTAAAGAATTAAAGTTATTGGTCAACTAAAGAGTAATGGAGAGGTGCATAGTAATGGAGAGGTGTGAACAGGTTATAACACATTACCAATAAAGTGTTGCATAGTTATTTAACATGTTGAGAGAGACAGACAGAGGGAGAGAGAGAGAGAGAGAGAGAGAGAGAGAGAGAGAGAGAGAGAGAGAGAGATAGAGAGAGAGAGAGAGAGAGAGGATAATAAAAGGAGATAAAAAAGAGTTGGGCTGGTCAAGAAGCAGAAGTGAGGAATAACAGATGGACATCCCATCTGCTCCATTGGTATCTATCTACCCAATGTCAAGAATGCTAGGGGAAGACTCCCAGTACAGAAATTTGTGGGAGGATGTAGTCTAGGAGCATAGAGAATGATAAAGTATGGATGGATTGCAATCTCCACCTGTTAGAGGCAATATCCACATTGGAAGTTGTTCTCATGATATCGGGTTATAAATCACACTCTCTGAGAAGTCAAATTTGCAAGCCACCTAACATGGAATGATCCATGGATCACAGGAGATTCTAGATCTAAAGCTGGGGGACCTCAGAAACCACCTCATCCAACTACTTTATACAACACAGAAGTCTAAGGAGGCTGTGACTTGTCTGACAGCTTCAGAGTCAGGATTTGAACCCAAAGTCATCAGAATCCAGAGTGAATACTCTTTCTACTATACTTCAGCTGTATCCTAGTGCACAAAAGGAGGTATACTACAAACAATGACAAAGCAGTCTAAGATGATGGAAAAGGAGGTCTGTAGTGAGTCTGTACCATTGGAAGAAGTCTTCATGTCAGTGAGATCACAGATGCACTGAAATAAACAGGTGCGCATGTAAGTATGTACATAATATGGTGAAGGAAACATCTCGACATCATACTGATAATGATAGGGTTTTCATGCATAGAATTCTTTTCCTTCAAAGAGTCCACAACACTTCAAAAGAACTAATAATAATGATATCCCATATTTGTATAATGCAGTATCATTTTCAAAATCCATTTATGCAAGGTAACTTACAAATTACAAATATTGGTTTAGTGTCTGTTTTGTTCAAGGCTGGGTGTTTTGGAAAGCTCAGAGAAGAATATGACATGGTTGCTGCCATCATGGAGCCTTCAGTTTAGTAGGGAAGATTATGTGCATACATAAATAATAACTTATGGTCTATGGTGAAAATATACAAAAAGAAAGGAACAAAACACAATGCAGTTTGTAGAAGAAAGAGGTGATTACTGAGAAGCCTTCAGATGAGATAGGATTGGAACATTTGGTCCTCATAACAACACTAACTGGTAAGCAGGCAAGGCTTTAGCTATTTTGTAGAAGATGAAAGGAGAATCTGAGATGTTTAGTGAGTTGCTTAAAGTCAGGCAGCTAGAAAGTTGCAGTACTGGGACTAGAAATCAGTTTACAGAATAAAGTCCTCCAAATAAAAGTGAGAAACTGCACCCCCACTTTCTTCACTCTCTCTTCCCTTTAACATATCTTTTGTAAAAAATAACAGAAAACTATATTGAGACCCATAGTCTCAGAAAGAGTCAATGGGACACCTCTACTGCCTCTAGGCAGTGTAGATACAGTCTCAGCTTCCTTCCAGAATTCTTCACTAAAACAAAGGCAAC
The DNA here is from genome assembly GCA_028646575.1 of Pseudocheirus occidentalis. Lineage (NCBI taxonomy): Eukaryota > Metazoa > Chordata > Mammalia > Diprotodontia > Pseudocheiridae > Pseudocheirus > Pseudocheirus occidentalis. The sequence goes on from CM053593.1 coordinate 207,773,673, forward strand.
TGGAGCTAGACAGAGGAGAAACTGCTTAGGTTTTTAAAAGAGATGTATTGTGCAGGCCCAGGTGAGTATCCACCCACCTAAGTGGCTGTTATGTGAAAAGGTCAAGGGAAGGGGCAGTCAGAGAGGGGCAGAACATTATTAGAACACCCTGAAATCCTGTAGAGCAGAGTTAAAAACTGTGAGAGTATAGGAGCTTTAATATATGATTGGTGAAGCTATGAATTGATCTAATTATTCTGGAAAGTGATTTGGAACTTCTGAGTTTGGAACTATATTCCCATATCGTGACCACAGTCATTAAACTGTGCATACCCTTTGACACAGTGATACCACTCCCAGGCATATTCCTCACAGAGGTTGAAGATGGAGAGAAAAGACTTTTATATGGTATATCTTAGCATATAAATGTAACAGAATATTATTGTGCCACAAAAATAACAAGATGAATAGCTTCAGAGAAACTTAGGAAGACTTATATGAACTGTTGGAGAATGAAGTGAGCAAAATCATGGAAACATTTCTACAATGACTACAACCACCATGAAAGACTGATGATGAAGTCTACATGCCATATTTTGACAGAGAGGTGATGGAATAGAGATGAGATATACAATTTCAGACAGTGACAGTATAGGGATTTATTTTACTTGACTATACTTGTTACAAATATGAACTTTTTTGGTCAGGGGATATAATGATAGTGATACTGATGTACACAGAAGGAGAAGAAGGAACTTCAGCAAGGCACATGGACAAGCAGGTCAACATTGGAACTATGATGTTAAATTGAAATAAACCAAGATTTAGAAAAAAATCCAAGTTATATGTAGTAGAGATTCATGATTTCATATGTACAGTCCTTTTCATCTGCTCTTTGAATATGGAAATGTTCACGCTTGCTCATATTTACCAAATTTGTAATAACACCTAGTCTCCTCTTCTCCCTCACTCTCCCAACTCCTACTTACACTGGTAGGTTGGGTTTCCAGAGGGCAGCTGATCACTTCTCAGCTTTAGGTTCTAAGGGTAATCCTGAAGATTGGTGACTTCTAGTATTCTCTTATGAGCCCGTATTGTTGTGTTTGTTATTGATTTTCAGTTATCAATTAGCCCGTCAGGGTTAATGAACTTTTGAGAACAAATTTTTACTAAAGTTGTAAAGCTAATAACCCCTCTCCCCCCAAATCTGGGGCACATTCTTAAACTAAAAAAAGGACATATAGCAAAAAGATAACTGAGAATTCCTGGTTAGATGGAAGTCTTTTTCTCCCTTTGTGCATACCTCATTCTCCTGAGGGGCATGCTGCTCCGTGTTGGTCCCTGAAGGTTAGGGCCTTTGTATAATCCTGAAGCTGCTCATCTTTCTGTGTATCTGGTTTGTTCTCTCTTAGTTCCTGGGCAAATGTACTGTACATGACTGATTCATTCTCTCCACATGGTCAGCAGAGGAGGAGGAGGAGTGTGACACTTCCTCTGGGCTCACTGCAACCCCCTCCCCCTTCTGCCATTAGAAAGTGCACTGGAAACTTCCCTCCAGATGCATTTGCCGGAAGCTTCTGAGGGCATCTCCTTCTCAGATAAACACAGGCAGAAAAGTTTTCCTAATTTTTTTCAACCTATCTCAATAGATTTCATTATATCATTCAATGTCTGGAAGCACTTGACTCCTTCCAAAATGATTAACTAGGTCGTTGACACCTAGTTTATGCCTTTGATTAATTGATTCAATAGAGATGCCTAACATTCACATCTCATTTGTACTTCTTATTGACTGATGGGTTCTATAACTCAATCAAAGAGCCATTCTAACCTAATACAGGTTTCAAGGCTAGAAGTACGACAAATAAAGGGAAAAAATTAAACTTGCTGTTTTTACACACACACACACACACACACACACACACACACAACCCTGGGCTGGAAACCTTGGTTGTCAGGAAGGACAGAAGGTATGACATTTATTCCTAAGACATAGCTGACTTTGGTCATTAAAGCACGTCTGTCTGTCCTTGTTAAATGCATTACACATCTGTTGGGAAGGCAGCCTATTTCTAATTTTGATAATGTCTTAGTTCAGCAGCCTCCTTTGAATGGAAGTCAGAACTAGAAACTCAAATGGAATAGAAGAAAAGAGAGAACATAACCAAAGGGCATTTACAACATGGAGGTTCTCTCCTTACTAGGACATTATCCAGGAACATAAACTCTGTGACATCCTGTCAGTAGGTGAAGGGAGTGAGCCCTATATTCCATGATGGGATTTTGGCTGGAACAGGAAAGGTAGTCATGACCCTGCTTGGCTTGTCAGTTCACACTGTTAATCTGCGGGGGTAGCAGGCACCAGCTTAATCAAAACCAAGAAGGAAAAAGCATTTCATTTCCACAGTGTTTCTGAAGGTCACATGGAGGGAGCACCGAAAATACTAACAGAAACTGTAAGCCCAGGGGAAGCACAACCCCAGCCTGACTCTCCAGCTCCTGCAGATTTAGCTTTATGCTTTAGGAACAGAGCTTCTTGTTAGACAAGAAGTGACAGCTTCTTACCCCAGAGATCAGCTGTAGGACCTCAGGTGGTGGACACGGGGGTAGACAAACTTGTCTCCTTTTATGTTCTGCTTTCGAGGCAAAGGACTGAGTACCGCCCCGCCTCCCAATCCTTTCCCCACAGCTTGCTGATCCCTGAAATATGGCTAGAGTTTTATCTTTCTATCTTAAAGGCTTAATTCCTGTTAAGTACAAATAATCCTGGGGAGAGATAACATGTTTAGTTCTTTACAGGTAGCTAAAAGTTGTGATAGGGAGAAGGGGAGAAACCATGGACCCCTGGAAGGAGAAGGGATCTTTCTGTGAGGAAAAGAGTCTGGAGAGAAGGAGGCACCAAAGACGAATTTCATCTACTTCATAAATCTGCTTAGGGCTAGGCCACTCATGTGGCTCCACCACAGTAAAGGGGGTGGTAGTGGTTGTGATGCCTATGATAGGATATGAGGATACTGCAAGATTTCCCTTATGATACCTCTCCAGTGATCTTGCTCCGTATAGATGGAGATGCATGAGAAATTTCTTTGGAACACAAGGACTGTCTTAGTTGCTTGGCTGGGTCACAGTTGTTACAGTTGCCATCAGCAGAGCCTGTCAGTGTTGTTTGTATCTCAGACTTGAGGTCTGGCCCCAAAGCTTCTGCTCAGACATGCTCAAAGCCCTTTCATTCCCTGTGAATGCACCTCTGACTCTTTGCTCACATCTGCCTTGTTTGCCCTGGGTTTCCTCAGATGATCCCGGCTCAGCACCACAAAACTTCAGGGAACTTGTATCTACATTCTTCCCCTCTATGACTGTGACTCCTCTAGCCCAGCTCACCATATCGTAGGGGCTTAGAGATCTGGCTGCTGTCCATTCTCTGAACTGGGCCCACCCAGCAAACACAAAAGGAATGCTAGGGCGACATAAACCTGGGCATCTCCTTGCCTGTCAGCACTCTAGGAGCTGAGCAGATGTACATTTGGACTGTAAATGATGCTCAGAAGTCCAGTGGGGACACTGTATCCCCCAGAACAAGGCCTGTGAAGAGCCACATGCCCTGAGAACTATTATCAGGAATGAGGGAGAGGGGCAATGAGTTACATTGTTCTGACATGGCAGACAGTGCATCATGACCAGTGAGGCATTCCATTTGGTCTCCTTTGCTACCCAACTACTGATTCATTTGCTAAACACCCACTCTGGACTTCCTTAGGGCTAAACTGTCTCCTTGAACTATCCATCACTCCACCTTGCCTTGTTTGAGAAGTCCAAGTGTCTCTTCTTGAGGAGATTTATGGTGCCAGTAGCTCAATTACCACAATGGTCAGCAGCTTGGAGGCAAAGATTTTTGGCTTCCCAGTCAGACCATTTCTCGCTTAATGGCTGAAATTTATTGTTAGCTCTAGTAATCACACTCTGACTGGTACTCCGTGCCACCATTCATCTTGGTGTGGATTTTGTGTAACACCTTTGCTGCTGGTGGCATGCTCAGACCTAGGGGTGTGGCAAATAGCCACTCAGACACATGTTCGTGACTGATAATTACTCCAGGCTCCCTCGTATCCATAGCTGTTCACAAACCCTGGATCTTCTTTATAGAACACAAGGTAAATTTTACAAAAAGGATTTATTTGTATCAGCTTTGCAAAACACAAACAAAAGAAGATCCAGATACAGGCTGTGACTAAACATAACCCTGGGCAGTTCCCAAATGGAAGGCTCCCTACTGTTGCTCCTGCCACCAGAAAAGATGCCAGAAACACAGAATGCTAGAGCTGAGAGACCTTATATATAGACTCAGGACCATACAGGCCAAGGGGTTCCTAACATTTTTGGGTCATGAACCCCTTTGGAAGTCTACTGAAGTCTAGGGACCTCTCTTTAGAATAATGTTCTTAAATGCATAAAATAAAACAAAAAATTACAAAGGAAGACTATTACATTGAAATATAATTACTGAAATATTAAAAAACAAGCCCACAGACCCCAGACTAAGAGCCCCATATCTGGGCCACCTCCCTCATTTTACAGATGAGGAAACTGAGGCCAGAGAGAGTAAACAATTTACCCAAGGTTAAACTGCTAGTAAGTGGTACAGTTGAGACCCTATGTTTTCCTCTAGGGTTTCTTCTCCAAAGATCTTGATCCTGAACACCACAGACTTTCCTTTCTATTCTTTACAGTCAGGGGATTAAAGCACCTAAATAACTTAACTTAAACATGTTTGGCTTTATCTTTCTATTTTAAAGGTTTAATTCCTGTGTAGATCTGGGGGGAGATGAAGACAGAATAACCCATGCATTTCAATATTTCAGAGACCCAAGCTTTCATCTATGTGTAACTCATGGCATGTCCCAGTTCACTTTATGCCTGAGGAGATGGTTCGATGAGTTGTGGCCAAAATTTCACCATCCAGAAGCCAAACATATAGTGATGAGCCTCTGGCACTTAGATAACCTGATCTCGGATGGCAGCAGGTGCATGGTGCATTGATGGCTCATAATGAACACCTTTTTGTCTCTTTAGGACCTGTAGGACCAGCTAGGCTGCTGACACGATCTTTGAGAAACCAAGGTCTATGTCTGGGTGAGTTTAGAAGTGGATGGCTTTTAGTGGAGGGATAAACTCATTGCTCACGTTGGCTTCATAGAGATGCATGCTTAAGTCACCCCAATCTTGGCATAGTAACTTGCTTGGATTTTGTCCCTGGAATTTCCCTGCACTAGACTCCTCTCCTGGGCTCAAAGCTGTAGGGTCACCTTTCAGGGGGTGTGCCTGTTTTCCAGCTTTTCTGTACTCCTAGCCTCTCTTTCTTTCTTTGGCTTTAAATCTTTCCTCTTTCTAAAACCAGTCAAACCCTCAAATGTATTCCTAGCTCTGCCAAACATGCTGTAGTAGCAAGAGTGCTGATCTAGAAATTAGATGGATATCTTGAGTTACAGTCCCTGCTCTCTCTGTACGGTCATGGACAACTAACTCTACCTCAAAAGGAGCACAAACGATGCAGTTCAAGGGGTAATGCATTCAAGTACACTGAATGACTAAATCTCTAGTTTTTTACAGTTAAAATATGATTCTTTTGTACAAGGTTCACAGACTATGTAGGTAAGCTTTGGCATAAACATGTAACAAAGGCATTGGCCAATGAAGGCTCAGTCCTGGAAGCAAGTGTAGGAGACCAATGTGGCACCTTGGAGAAATCCATAATGAAGTCAAATGGAGGGTCCTGGCTCTCTTCTTCAGAGCATGTAGCTGCGTTTGATCTACTCACTGTATGGTGAAAAATAGACCTTTGGGTTGGCTGCTAATTGGAACTGGAAATGTAAAAGAAATGTGCTAATTGGGGCAGCTAGGTGGCACAGTGGATAGAGCACCGGCCCTAAAGTCAGGAGGACCTGAGTTCAAATCTGGCCTCTGACCAGACAATTGACACTTACTAGCTGTGTGACCCGGGGCAAGTCACTTTACCCCAATTGCCTCACCAAAAACAAAACAAACAAACAAACAAAAAGAAATGTGCTAATAATGTGCTCTCTTCCCTTCCTACTGACCAGGAGGCATGAAGATCATGGAGTCTAGAGAATCAGTTTAGGGGTTGTACATGAAGTATTGGCCTTTCCCTACCACCATATGTGGCCTCCTAGGCAAGTCTTTGTCTGGCGTGGGACTACTTCCTGCTTGCATATTCTTTGCTTTTGTTACAGGACCCTATGAGTGAGATATGAGAAGTGTGGAGAAGCCATCAGAGGCCTAAGCCTGGGATGGAGCCACCCCTGAGGAGTGGGCCGCTTCACCAAGCAAAGCAGCGAACCCTTCCCCTCCACCCCCCCAGCCCCTGCAAGGACGCACGACTCTTTTCTCTATGCTACATCCACTATGCTGCATTTGGACGGGGACTTTGTGAGAGACTGCTTTGTAGCCAACCACATTTAAGTTTAAGTTCACACTTATCTGAGACCAAAGTGGTAGAGGGGAGAATGTGTCTTGATTTGATGGTAGAGTAGGGATGCTATACTTTTGTCCTTTGGCTATCTTTTCAGGAAACTCCCCCTTGTAAAAGTCAAATAACATTAACTGGTTTAGATGATGCTGGGGCTCTTGTCATTGGATAGGGGGTAGGGAAGCTTTATTTTTTGTTCAATATCTTTTCAGTAAAAATTCCCTCGTAAAAGCCAATTAATACTAACTGGTGAATGATATCGTGGAAAAGACAATATATTGGGTACTTGAATTGCCAGAGTTAGAAGCCCCTTGACAATATTCCTAGAACTGAGGAGGGTGATATAGTCAGCTGAGCTCTGGTGAACCAGACTTGTGCACGTGTGGGGCAGGAGACGAAGTCCAGAGTTTATATTGCTACACTTGTATACCTCTAAAACTCTTATTACATTTTGATTATGCTGTCTGAGCCAGATGGGTTGTTCTCATAATGAATTTTAGAGAGTGCTACGCTTATGACAGTGCCTTGCTCCAATTTAATGCTAGTTAATGGAGCTTAGCTGATGCTCTTTGGTTAGTTTAAAAGAGAACTTTAAAGAGGATTTTAAAGAAATAGACTAAGATTCCTTAAGGAGACTGCATTTTTCTTTTTATTCTTCTTTTTGGAAAAACTTGCCTGCTATTCACATATACCACAAAATATAGTGCAAGTAAATGTGCTCCATTCTGAATGATTATTTTCTATTTGGAAGTGAATGGTGATGGAAGAGAAGTTGCTATTGTATGGTGCATCTGGAGGAGAAAATCATACTTTGGTCAATTCTCTATTTACACATGTAAGCAAAATGATCCTAGATAAAAGCCAAGCTAGTGAGGAGAATTAAGATGAGTTAGGGATAGAACTGGGATTACACTTTACATAGTATTATAATAATAACATAATATGACTACTGACAAAGATAAAAGCACCTAAGTATTTACTTATTCTCAAGATAGAGGGGAAGAATCCAAAGAATGGCAAAGTTGCATTTATCCTAAAAAGATGACCATTAAAACATTAGCAACTATGGACACAGTTACAAGCCCTTTCATCTCTATAAAATCTCTGAATGCCTGGTCTGCGTATACATCAAAGTCATCCTAGATGAAAACATGAAAGGGCTTTTACTGGTAATTTTTTATAGTGGGATAGATCTTTATAGTCACACAAATGACTGAGATTATTAGATGCTACTGTGTTCATGTATTGATTTCAAGAAAACATTTGACTCAGTACATCAAACTCAGCCTTGAAGGCCCTCTTCAGGCAAGGTATCTCTTTTGCCTTCCACAGAATCTTTGGAGATTCCATGACTGACGTAGAAAGAGAATTTTGTACAATAATCTGCAACACTAATTGAGCCATCAAAGAGGGAGATTTAGATGCACCAAAGGCATTGCCAAGGGTCTTCAGATATCTCTATTAGCAGATGAGATTGTAAAAACTGTATTGAGCCTTGGAACATTACAAAACTCTTTCAGAAAAATACATTGTAATGTAAAAGCTAACTATCCCTATTCAAAACACATCATGGGGAAAACAAAGTAGAAGAAAAGTTCATGGTACCTGGTGTCCTTTGGCAGTCTGGTGGGATCTATGGACACCTTCCAAGAATAATGTTTCTAAATCTGCATTACTAAATTAATAATTAATTAGTAAATTAGTAACTATCAAATACTGATTCCTTAGTATTACAAAGTAAACCTGTTATAATGAAATACAGTTATCAAAATGATCATTTAAAAAAGTTTACAGACCCCCCACATTAAGTTTCCCTGGCCTGGATGAAGGCATTCATTTAGAAGACTTTTTTTTTGATTCTGTGACACTAGTCCTCTCCCCTTTCCCCATTCTCTGCTCCAATTATCTTATATCTGTTTGTCATCTACTTATATAAGATGATATTATTTCTACCAGTTAGAACATAAGTTTCTCTAAGACAGAGATTATTTTATTTTTTATTTTTTATCCCCAGCACAGACACTATTATATATACTAGGTTCTTAATAAATGCTTATTTCATCAACTGTGTATTTGAAAGGGCAGCTTATCAAATAGTTTATATGTAGACTTATAAAAGTATACGCACATATATAAATATAAAATAAAAATGTGTGTGTAAATATATAGTTATCACTTTCACATTGTGACTTTACCCATCATGATTTTGATATATCTTGGATTGGCATAAGAAATTAAATGGGAATTTTTGGAGAGTTTTGCAGAAGCTGCAGATGCTATGTAAAGACTAGCAGACAACACAGAAAAAGTATTTTTACTTAACACTGACTTTCATAAAGCCTATGATCAAATACTTAACCCAAATTTTACAATTAGGTACTGTAAATACTCCATAAAAGAAAAAATCATACTTCTCTGATATGAAGGGAGGGACAAAAAATTTTAGGCAGATTTTCCAGATTGTGGGGGGTACCATGCCCTTAATCCTGGAGACATGGAAGGAATACTTATATACATTTTTTTAGATACATTGTGGTACATTGGATAAAGTGATACCTTTGGGCTCAAATCTCATTTTTGCTACTTACTATCTCTGCAGCCTGAGGCAAGTCACTTAACAGCTATGGGCCTAGATTTCTACATTTGTAAAATGAGGGTGTTGAGTAGAACCCATCCAAGTCCCTTCCACTCTAAATCTGTGATTTCCCTTTCTGTGACATGAGGGGCTGAATTAGGTGACTCTTCAAGTTCCTGTTTCTAACAGGATAGGCAAACCAATTCTAACTCACCCTGAGAAGAGATGAGATGAGTTCCAGATGAGTCAAAGCATGGAATCACCACCTCCCCTCAGACTTTTGTGATGACAGCCCAGGACCCCAAACTCAAGAGTGCTGTGGAAGGCAGTTTTTGCCCCATGCTCACTAAGGTCCTGCTTCCAGACCACACTTTGCATGGTCCCCTCAAACTTCATGGAGAGACAACCTGGCAACTTCTGCTGAAGTCCTGCTGACCCTGCTTCCTTGGCAATCACAGCTATTGATGATACAGAAATGAATCTTTGACAACAAAGTCCTCAGAACTAGTCAAACAGTTTGACATTGGAATAGATATGCCTTTGTCAGTGGAAACAACATTAAAGATGATGCTTTGCCACTGCACCTTAAGAACCATGAGAACTTTCCATTCAACTTACTGCTGAAATCTCCCTTGTGTGTTATCTGCCCCATTAGAATATGAGCACCCTGAAGACAGACAGCCTCCACCTTTCTATTTGTATCTCCAGGGCTTTGCACAGAGCAGATACTTCCTCTATATCTATGTTCCTAGATCCCATTTCCAGTTGTCCTGATCTATATATTACCACTGGAACCAGACGGCTTCTGAGGAGAAAGTGAGGTTGCCTCACTTAAATCTAATTCACTTGCAAATCATGGCATCACCTTCTTGAAGTCATGGTCTTGAGAACAAAGGACAAACAGATAACAAACAGATCCTACTACAACAATAGCACATGGATAGTGGGCTGGGCCTAGAACTGAGGAGGATGAAGGGACAGAATCTTAATGAATTCAGGAATCTGCAGGGTGTTTTCAATGAACCCAATATTCTCTCTGATGTATGGTATACGATGTTATACAAAGCACTGCGATCTTTGAAGAAGATAAATTATAACCTAAAAAACAATGGAAAGACATGTAGGAGGCATACGTAGGTTACAGTATGTCACCAATAATGACATGTGCCAGACAGCATTAATCAACATTAATCAACAAGTATGTATTAAGTACTTGTTGTATGGCAGGCACAGAGCTAAGGGATGCTAGGGATACAAAGCCAAATGTCCTTGTCCTCAAGGAGTGTACATTCTATCTGGGGAGACAACATTTACATAAATATACACAAACATGTACAAAATAAATAAGGAGATTTTGTTCTGGGGGTACAGAGGAGGCTTAGGCAAGGTTTCATATAAAAAGTGGCACTTGAGTAGAGTTTTGAAGGAAACGAGGGATTGTCAAAGGTGGATGTGAGGAGGAAGAGCAATCCAGGCAAGGGCATGGCCAGCACAAAGAAACAGAGATGGGACAGAGAGTGTCCTGTGAGAAGAATGGTAAGAAGGCCAGTCTGGCTCTACTGTAGAGTACAAGGAGTAATATATTGAAAAAGAAGTAGGGGCCAGGTTGTGAAGGGCTTTTATTTGATCCTAGAGGTAATAAGGAGCTCCTACAATTTACTGAGTAGGGGAATGACATAGTTAGATTTGCAATTTAGGAAAATCACTTTGGCAGCTATGTTTAGGATAGACTGAAGAAAAGACAGATGTGGTCGGGAGACCAATTAGGAGGCACAAAAGACATTGTGGAGCCTATGTATGAAGGAAAAGGATACCTGTTATTTATTGAGAATGAAGGACAGCAATTGACAGTTTGAATAGTATATTGCATGTTCAGCACAGTAAAAGAACAAAGCTTCCAGTACACTGGATAAATTATCTATGGAGGGTTTCTAGGAGGATATAAGCAAGAGTAGCACAGAATATGGAAGAGCCATCATTTGCACTGTTAGAAGAAACATGTGCATGGAATAAAGGATCCAATTCAATCCAATGCAATTCAACAAGCATTTAAACACCTGCTACATGCTGTGGACCCAGATGCAAAAGGGAAAATTGTTCCAGTCTGGAGGGCAGCTTATGTTCTATAGGGCGGTAAGCTCATGTGAACAGGTAAGTTATGATACATGATAAATGGAGGAGGATGAGGAAGAGAACACTAATGGCTTCAGGGAAGACCTTCCTGAAGGGGATGGTACCAGAGCATCCAAGAGAATTCAGGATTCTAAATGGCAAAAGCAATAGGGGAGCCTTTTCCAGGCATGTAGAAGAGCCTGTATCAAAGCAAGGAAAGAAGCAGGAGATGAAATACTAAGTTTGCGGAACAAGAAGTAGCATAGGGAGCCAAGGGGAATAATATTAATAAATCTGGTAAGGCAAGCTGGAGGGAGACCATGAAGGGCTCTAATTATGCCCTTAGTTAAAGGGTAGGAGAAGGAGTTTGTGTCCTGTCCTAGAAGCAACATGGAGTTGCTGAAGTTTCTGAAGCGGAGGAGTGACATGGTTAGACTTATGCTTTAGGAAAATTATTTTGGCAGTTATGTAGAGGATGGAGTAAAGAGGACAGGAAGCCAAGTCCAAGGAGGATGTCATGGGGGAAAGCATGGGAAAGTGGGATTACAAAGTGATTTTCAGTAGAAGGTCATAGGGCTAGTAAGTGTTAAGTATCTGAGGCTGGATTTGAACTCAGGTCCTACTGACTACAGGGTCGGATGCTCTATTTACTGAGCCACCTAGCTGCCCCCAAAGAGACTCACTCTTGAAGTAACCAGGCCAATAAAATGGGCTCTTGGAAAGACAGAGTAAGAAAGAATTATTAATATTTATTTTTAAATATTATATTTAATAGTTATATTAATATATTATAATATTAATGAATAAATATTAAATATTTTAAAAATGATATAATTAACTAAATTGAATATGAGTATTACTATTAATATAGTTCCATGAATCATCATGATCTCTGATATCTTAGGATATAATCCTAAATAAAAAATCCCAATAATAATCCTAATAAAGTATCTTGCTGTAAACAAACACAACATATGACAATCCAGATTTATACTCAAGATAGATTGGGGCATTCATTTGCTTTAGGAAAATAGTACTTGCTTTACAAAAGAATTCATTATCTGATTTGTTACTTAAATATACAAATGGTTCTATGACATCATTGATATGTATTTTCTTCCCATTGATGATCCCACTTGATTCCAAGTGGCAGCCCATCTACATGTGCCCATCCTGAGGGCTTATGTCCTTTTCAAAGTCCGACCTAGATGTTCACACATTGTGTTGGGGACATTCCTCAATTTCACTCTCCTTCTCAGGAATATCATGGGATGATTCAATATACAGAAAGCTTTTGTTATAAGTCAATATGAGATATTATTCAATTTTTAAAATTTGACTAGAAATTGAAAAGACTGCTGCTTTTTGAAATTGTGCAGGACTTTAAATGACCCCAAATTTCTTCCTGAATGAAATTTTTTTTAACACTGTTGTTCTTTTATATTAATTTTCTTTTTAAGAAGAGTACCCAGGGCAACCATGTCATCATTTCTCTCTGGGTTCCACTCCTGGCTATCTGAACCTTTTTTACTGATGCGGTTTGGGTTGCTGGGAACCCTGTCCCATCACTCCATCACTGCCATACCACATTTGCATCTTCAACCTGGACATTCATTCTACTCCTAGATTTTTCACATTGAGAGTACTCTCTGCCCCCTGAAGCCCCTTCCTCTGACTGGATGTTTCCTCTCAGAACCACCATTTTAACCAAATCACCTAGACCAGCCATGCGTTTGTTCTTCTCTAGGTTCCACTCCTGACTCTCAGGACTTTATCTACTGTTCCCTCCCTCCTCCACTCCCACCCATCAAGAGTACTTTTTCCTTTTCCTTCCCTTTTCAGAATCCTTTTATGTTTTGTCTTCCCCCATTAAAATGTAAGTTCCTTGGGGGCAGAGATTATCTTTTTGCTTATGTTTATATTCTCAGAATGAGGAGGTGTAGGCTGGCACGTACCTCAAAGATTCAAGGAGAACTCAACGGGGGAGGTGTCAGAGCCGACACCTCATCGAGTACTTAGCAGAGTACTGGATATATATAGTAAGTGTTTAATAAAGGCTTGTTGACTTGACTTGGTGATGTAAAATGACTGAGAATCATGGAATTCTATAATCTCAAAGGAATCAAAATTGTGAGTCAAATGAAATGAAAATGGAGAGACCCATGGGGAACATGAATAAGTGGTAGCATGTTACATGATCAGTGATGAGCTGCACACTAAAAGAACAACAACAATCCGGCATAATTGAGAAAGGGATAACAGAGGGTCAGCCCGTCCACTGGACTGATATCCTAGAAATGAAAAAGACCCTCAGCATGTTGAGCAAACCCTTTGTGGAGAACAGGCACAAGAATAAGAACACAGAATAAGAAGAATGAATGGGTTGTGACCTGCCCAGTTGGATGGGTCCTTGCATTGATGAGATCACAGAGCCACTGACCTACAAACAACATTTAGCATTTCTATTGCATCCCCGGTTGGAAGAAAACTAAATGAATGCAAAATGGATTACTGGAGCTCATTTCTACTGATGGGAAATAAGTCCAAGCATATGTACTACCTCCAGTGGTGGGAAGTCTGAGCTAGTCAGTCAAATGACGACCCCCCCCTCCCCATTTCTACTTAAAGTATAATGCTTGAAAGATGTACTTCTGGATTATGTTACTCAAGGCTTTAGTCTAAGCATGGAAAAAGTCCCAGATCATTTTAGAAGTCCTTGAAAGTCATTGGCTACACTAGAGTGTATACTGAAAGTATGTGTTCAGATGAGTTGAGGAATCTTGTTCATGCCCTGTGGTTTATCTACAAAAGAGTAAACTAGTTTGGAACCCAGAGATTTGAATGTTTAGCAGCTTATTGATGGAAGGTTCCAAACAACCTCCTGAGAAGGACTTGCTTGTAGGGGACGGTATGTGTAAGAGAAAGATGGTAGATACAAAAGCCTTGTCTAGTAGCATAAGGTAAAAGGTTAGAATTTGGTCTTATACTGTCCTAAAGCATATCCTTTTACTATGGTACATATTGTGCAGTAGATGTTTTCACAATATATGGTTTTATACTTTGGCATTTTACACTTGGCATAAAATTCTCATTTTAATCACTGTAGCCTGAGTGCTTTCCAAATCCCTGCATAATGAGGAGTTAACTGTGGTAACTGGGAATAGATTCTCAGGCAACTGAAGGTTACTGGCTAAAATATGACAAAAGCACCAGTATAGAAGTCTGATTCTATTTTAGAAGGGGATACAGTTAGTTAACAATGGCAGTGGAGACACAGTGACCTTCTTCAAGGATTCCAACTTTATAGGGGTCCTGAAGCCATGGAAACACAGACAGGAGGCTTTGCTAAGGGACTGGGAATCTTGTTCAGTGTTTGAAGGCTACTAACAACACTGGCACACACAAGCTGACAGCATGCAGCTGCTCTTAGGTAGCTTAGGTTGTCTGGGACTGATTGTCAGATTGAGACAACAAATACATTAAGAAAGAAAAAGAAGGGCAAGAAGAAATAAAAAGTAAGAAAGCAAGAAAAAAGAAAGAAGGAAAGAAAAGAAAGAAGACAGGCAGGAAGAAGAAAAGAAGTAGGGAAGGAAGACAAAAAAGAAAGAAAAGAAAGGAAGGAAGGAAGAAAGGTCATACTTTACCATAAGTGAGAAGAGAAAATGTAGTGGAGATGTTCAACCTACCAGCTTTGGCATTTAACCTGGCAGTTTGGCTTTGGAGACAGTGATGAGTGATGGGTCCATGTGCTTGATCACACTCACAGTAGAATGCAATTTCTTTGAGGATGGGGACTATTGCAATTTTGTCTATTTCTCTAGAACTCATCACAACATGTAGCACACAGTGAAGGCTCAATGAATGATTTTTGAACTGAACTGTATTATACTGCCGGGTGAGACAAGTCTTAACATCAGGTTAGTATACTCTTGGGTAGTGGAGCTCCATTTCAGTAGCAGTGGCTTTTCAGAACTATTTTTAAAAATGTGGACCCCTTTGGGGCAAGAAAAGTGATCAAGGAAGCATTCTACCGAAAGGAAGTAGTTTGTTCTAGCTACATTGCAAATCCATTTGTAATATCCAGTGCTCTCCCTAGCCAGTAAACCCTTTGCAAATTAAACACTGATATACTGTGCAGCAAAGAAAAAAAATACAACTAGCTGCCAAGATAACTAGTTATTTATTTGAACAGAACAATATCTTTAATCTTACCAAGTCCTTCCATGACCCTTCATTATCACCTAGGGGAATTTACTGAATGCCTCAAGGAGATGAAAATACCTCTCTTGTTAGCTCTGCACTTTTAAGGACATAGAATGTTAGAGTTAGAAGAGGATTTAGAACTGGAAGAATTTGGGCACTAAAAATTTGTCCAAGCCAATTTTGTATATTTGGTAGCTGACACATAAAGGGGGAAGGTGATAGGCCCAAGATGACACATTTTTTTAAGGCAAGTTTCTGACATCTCACTGAGGATGCTTGGATCTTCTTCCTTCGTAGAGGCAGTAGCATGGTATAGTAAAAGGGATGATGGATCAAACATTGGAAGACTTGGGTTTGGGTCCCAGCTCTGATATTCCTTAGTTTGTTACTATGGATGCATTATTTAATTTCTCTATGCATTAGTTTTTTCATCTATAAAATTGGGAATAAAAATACTTGTGAGAATGACCTCATGGTTTTTTTTGAAAGCACTGTATATACCTTAAAGTACTATAAAAATCTGAGCTTTTATTATCTTTTGATTTGGGGCAGACTGTTGAGAATAGTCTTAGTAGAGACCAGACAAACAGCTTGTAGACCGTTTTCAATCCTATTTTTCAAAAGTTTTTTTTTTAATCCTAGCACTAATGGAGATCCTTGTCTTATCTACATGGTGGAGTTGGTGTAGAATTCCTAAAAGCATTTAAAGAAGAAGGTCATGGAGAATCACACATTGAATCAGTAGATAAAATCACCAGAGCTGCTCTGTATGGAGGAACATGGGGCATATATACCACAAGGGGTCGCTGGAGGTGTTTCATTTGCCCTCTTAACATAAATTGTGGAAAACAATTCACTCTGACCCTGAATAGAGTAAAAAATCAGATGAGATCATTTTCAGTGCTTACAGTTGATGTCCCTCCAGGATTACAAGGCTATTCACAATGCTATGAACAAAGGACTATTCCCAAACCTGTTCCTTGATTCATGGGTTAATTTGGTGCATGCCATTCGAGGGGCTGCATTTGGGGTTGATGACACTCAAACAGCTTCTGGTAAGCAGCTACTGTCTAAGCAGATCTCTCTCCCAGAGGAGAATATTAAGCCAGACTGATAACCAAGGAACACTAAACTCTCATTTCTCTCAGGGCTCTGGCCTTCAAGCAAACCAGCTCTTGTGAAAGCACCTTCTTTGGCCATATGGCCATCATTAG
>CM053593.1:207790739-207813693 GCA_028646575.1 Pseudocheirus occidentalis
CATTTGTACAAAATACTTATAAGAACGCTTTTTGTTATGGAAAAGAACTGGAAACTTAGGGGGCTCCCATCAATTGGGGAATAGCTGAACAAATTGTGGCATATCAATGTACTGGGATACTGTTGTGTGGTAAGAAATGTCTGGTTTCAGAGAAACCTGGGAAAGCTTGTATGAACTGATTTATTTGGTTTCACTTTATTGTTGCAAGTGAAGTCTTTCATTTTAGAGGTGAGAGGGAAAATAGTGATCAGTGATAGTGATATCAAAACAACAAAAATAAAGGTAGTAAACAATGAAACATTTAAAAAATACACAGAAGAGTGCAGAAAGAGTTCAGAAGGGCACATAGCCAAATAGGACAACATTGGAACTACTCTTTTAAATCTAATATGTACCTTAAAGGAAAGCTATGGATGATAAAGATTGATATGTAATCTCCTGTGGTAGATAGAAAAACAGGGCTCTACTTAACTAACAAAGTAGCTAGGTGCTACAGTGGATAGAGCACTAGGTTTGGGATCAGAGAGATTAATCTTCATGAGTTCAAATGTGAACTCAGACACTTACTAGCTGTGTGACCTTGGGCAAGCCACTTACCCTTGTTTGCCTCACTTTCCTCATCTGTAAAATGAGCTTGAGAAGGAAATGGCAAACCATTTCAACGGGGTCACAAAGAGTCAGACATGGCTGAAAAAATGAACAACACCTTAACTCATGTGCTACCTTGAAGATTATCAGGAGTCATGTTACTCAGGCGCTTCACTTACTATCACAGAGAATGCCCTTTCACATTGACTGAGAACCACAGAACCTTAGTTCATTTAGCACACACCATCTTACTTTATAAAAAAAGAAGCTGAGGGTAGCAAGTAAATGACAGAACTGGATCTGGAACCAGAATCTTCTGACCTGTTACCTAAAACATGTTTGGTTCTCTTGGCTTTTCTTCCTTTTCAGAAGTCTCTTTCCTGAGGGCCAAGAGTAAAAGAGAAAGGGAAGGAAGGCAGTGGGGCAATCAGGAGAGGCCTTTCATTCATGTTTTCACACACTTCTCCCTCCTCTTCATTATGTCCTTTTCTCTCCTTCTCTCTCTCCCACCCTTGGGAGAAAGGAGACCTTTCTTGTTGTGGGCTTCACTTTGCCCTAGATTCTTCTCTGGCCACCAGGGTTCAGAAGCATGTGGGTGGAGTGGCCTGGAAGGACAACAGCCTCCCAAAACAAGGGAAAATGGTCTCAGACCACACCTCTCCAGTGGGCATGCTATTTTTTAGCTTTATGCTAGCACTGCAAAAGAGAGCCCAAAATAGACTTTGTGGCTTCCTCTAGCAACTTCCAACAGACCTGGCACTAGAGAACTCTTTGAAGTGAGTTAACTACTGAACATATTCCTCTCATGCCCTGTTGGGCACACTCCAAACTCAGGAGGTAGGAAGCTCCCATCCTGGCCACTACCAAAATGGTCAGAATGAGAGGTGAAATAAGAGTTTCCCCTGGGCAGTGTCCTGGTAGACGTTGTCTTGTCTGCCTCCTGGCTTGCTGTAATACTCCAGAGGCTCCTGCAGTATGATGGTGGGGGAGGGTATCAGCTATCACTGTAGAACCAGTAGTTGTTTACCTTTTGTGCCTCCCTCTTTCCAGAGAGCATCAAGTCCATTGCCCTTGGAAGGGCCACTGGTTTCATTATTGACACAACACATTAAAGATGGCATGGGCCTTCCAGATGATGTGCTCCAAACTTCAGCAAAAGCATCTCCTCTTCAAGAAAAGACCTAGTTGAACTCAGCTTGACACAGAAGCATAGTATTTCTCTCATTGTAGAATAGGACTTACATACTCCAGGACTTACATGTGTGTTGTGTCCTTTCATTGATGGTACTCCTTTCTGGAATGTTCACCTCTATCCTCTCTCTATCCATTTCACTGCTCAAATCAAGTCCCCTCTCCCCCAGGAAGACTTCCTTAATTTATCTTACCCTCAACTCCTGTAGATTTTAAAGTCTATGCCTATTTATTTACTCTCGTAGAGTTCGTTTACTTATACCATGTATATGTCTTCCCAACTTGAAGATAAGGAAGGATGTTATGTTTTGTTTTGTTTTGTTTTCTGAATACATCACAGTATCTAATGTGTATCTGGGCATGTGGCCCATTAGAATGGAAGCTTCTGGAGAGCAGGAAAGGTTTCATTTTTATGATTGTATCCCCAGCACCTAGAATACTGACTGCTACATTATAGCCATTTCTTGATTGATTGATTATCCTTTTTGATTGATTGGGACAAGATGCCCTATAAATATTTATTGGCCCTAGCCCTAAGAGATAAAATCTGTGATTGATTGATTGATAATATCTCAGGGACTTTACACTCCTGCTGTATATTAACCCAAGGAACTTACAAAATGATACAATAAAAAGCCAAGGTATATATTTTGGAAGACTGAGCTAAAGACCTAGCTGAAGTTGAATGCATTTAGCTACTTAGTCACAAAATCAAAGAAAACCAAATATTAGGCATTGAGGACTGGAGTTCCACTAAGAGTCTAACAGACTAAAAGGTTGGCACAGAAAAGATTTGTTTTTACACAAGTTCTTGGAAATGGATTCTCCAAGTCTAAATCCACTAAAAATCCTAAAGAGAAAACTATATTTAATAACAGTGGCCCAGGGATTTCCATCTAAATTTATTCATATTGCAAGGTCATTTACTCATTTACTCATATTGCAGGACAACAGAATATACTTATTACATTGTAGGGCTATACTGTTCAATGCAATTAATACAAATTATGTGCGTTGTTTTTGAACCTCTTAACTAAGAATGAACAAAATATAATAAAATGCTTGCTTCATTTTTTTCTAGATTTGCTGAAGCAAAGGCCTTAGGAGAAAGTATAAATGAAGTAAGAAGCAAAATTGGTAAGAAGGTTATTATCTTCTGTTAATCTATTTTTCATGGTGAAAATCAAGCCATGATATACTCCAAAATGAACATGACCTTAGTTTTTTTTGCTGTGCTTGCTAAGATAGGGAGCTTTGCAAAGACTCTTCCAGTACCATGAATATTACATACCTCTCTCAGCAACCATCGGTTTTCAGACAGTAAATGCTTCAGCAATCTTATTTCTTATGTCCTAGTATGCTCACTCTGCATAAGTTGTATGTAGTAAAAAGCTGATTTTGAATCGTCTGCATTATAGTGTTTCCTTGAGATGAATTTGCTTTTTTCCCAGTGTTTTCTACCAGGAGCTTCGTTGTTCATATTTTTAACCTTACAATGCAAAAATTGTTTTTATTAAACATTTTCAAGTGCTTTGCAAGCATTTTTACAGTGTCCCAGAGCTTCTCCATTCTGCTGCCCGTGGCAAATTTTCAGGCGCTTTGGCACATGAAGATGGGCATTGCTCTGGGCCATTCAGCAGCTCAGTGGTAGAATCAGACCCAGAAGAAAACATTCCTAACTGGTTGGGAACACAAATTGCTGACTCAGAACTCTTCACCCTTGGGCTAAATATCATTAGAAAGCTATGAACAGATTGAGTCTAAAGGCAACCCAGATAAAAGTATGCCCTCATATCTTTTTTTTTTTCAAAAAAGAAAATGCTATCTTCCATACAGAGTCAATGAATACAACAGAGACACGTTCATAGACAGGCTGGCAAAAAGGAAACTTTCTTCCCATCACCTGCTACCCATGATGTCCAAATGCTCCAGACTAGTGTTAGGGGTGCTCTATGGATTTAACAGCTTTTTACTCCCTAAGTTCCTTCCATACCACAAGGAAAAGGAGAACTAGACATAAACAAGGAGATTCTGTCCTTTAGATTTTTCTAGTGGAAAAAAGCCCTACAAAGCAATACAGTTGTCTTGCTATAACATTGCTAGGAAGCCCCAAGAACACATTGAATTAATTTTGTTCTGGGATGCATGAAATCCACATTCTTTTTCCTGACTCTCAGGCATCAAAGCCCCCAGATACGAATGAGCCACATGATGGCAACTAAACTCCTTCAAGTCTGGCATCCCACTCAACAGTCTCCAGGCCCCATGATAGTCAGACAAATGCTATGTGAAAAAGCATTCCATTCCTGAGAACCTAGGAGAGATGCAGCCCAGCAAAAGCCATCGTAGGGGTGTGAGTGTGTGGGTATATGGGATGGATGTCAAGGAAAGGCAAGCTGAACTTTTGTTGGACCAGGTCCTGGGTGTTGAGTTGTGTTGCAGATCCCTCACGAAGAAAGGAGTCCTTTGAAGGGTTGGTATGGTGCAACTGGCTGACATTGGTATAGTGTGAAAATTATCCTCTCTGAGCCTTATGTGGCTATGTAGGGATTTCATGTGTACTAGGAACTTCTATGATGACTCCAACTGGTCCAGAACTATCCCAACTTAAAGAAGAGGAAACAGCCTCCATCAAAGCAATAACAAAGAGATGGGAATACTATCTGGTCATCCTTCTCCACAGAGTTGTTGGGGATAAAACTAAGATGATGTGTGTGAAATTACAAAGTATAATACCCAATATCAATATGAGGTGTTATTAACAAAATAGATCAAGATTTGGTTCTTTGAGGTCTAATGATGAAGCAGACTATCCACCTCCAGAGAAAGAACTGGTATTGGTTGAATATACTGAAGCATGCTATCTTCCACTTTCTTCCTTTCACTCTTCTTTTATTCAGGTCTTCTTGTACAAAATGACTAATGTGGAAATGTTTGACATGATTGCACATGTATAACCTTTATCTGACTGCCTGCCACCTCAGGGAGGAGGAAAGGGAAGGAAGAACAAAGGGATAGAATTTGACATTCAAAACTTTTTTTAAATGTTAAAAAAATTGTTTTAACATGTAGTTGGGGGGGATAAAATACATTAAAAGAAAAAAAATGATTTGGTTCTTTGAGAAGCCCAATGATCTGTAAACCAGAAAAAGCTGCTTCTAATTTGCAAATTGTTTGTTCTTTAATGAAATGTATTATTATAAAAGACTAGTTAAGTTGGGAGGAAGGAGTTCTGAGTACAGTGGCTTAACGATACATTCTCTGGAATTCAGGAATATGCTCTACTTTGCTGGGACACAAAAGGGCAGATTCTCCAGAATGTAGACAAATGATGCAATTAGTTTTGTTAATGTGATAACTTGAGAGTTGTATTAATGTTGAGTTTAATGGTATGCTACACAAGCAGAGAGTAGCCACTGATTTCAGTTGATTAAATGTTGTGCTAATGAAGCCAAGACCACGATGATGTGTTTCCTTGCGTTGCCAGTCATTCCATGATACCTGGCCATTCACATGATAGACTTGTGCTATAGATCACAAAAGGGTCCAGGCAAACCAGTGTAGGTGAATTAGTGTCATCCCACTTCTACTTCTAGAGGGAGTGGGGGGGAAGTAAAACTGTTTAACCTGCAGCCTATCTCTTAAAGATACCCTATGTATCAAGATAACATATTTATCATTAAGTGTCCATTAAAGGGGACATGTATGCAGAATTCCAGGGAATCACTCAAAAAGTTTGGTTTCCAAAGATATTCGTGCCATTTCTGGGTATATTTTTCCTAAGGAAAAATTAAGTCAGGTAGTGTTTGCTGTCCCAAAAGAGTAATCTTTTCCCTTTAGCAAATCCAGAATCATTTAATCCTCTAAGGAACTGAGAGGAAGGGCCCAGTGACCATATGGGAGGAGTTACATACCGACTGGCAGAATTGCTCTAATGTGTGCCTTTATTCATGGAGACAGTTTTAGGGAGGTAAGATTGCTGTGCGTGGGATGGTGACTCAGCTCCAGTCTGGGATGGCGACACATCCTGTCTCTAAGTCCTGCAGAGAGCAGGAAGAATGCCAAGGAGTTTACAGTGGGAGCAGGCCTGTGGAGGTTTCCAGTGTTAGTGACATTGGCATTGTCAAAGAAAATTAAATCTGCTTTTTTCAACCATGTCAAGATTATACCAAATCCACCAAACATATTTAGGATTCAAGTTGCTAACACTATTTTAGCTCAGTTGATTTTTTTCCTTGAAATTTTTATCTGGATTTCCTGCCTTTTTAGATTCATTCCCAGGCTCCATGAGGGGTATTGTTTGAGTTGTTGGTCCGTATAGCTGTAGAGTAGTCACACAGATAAGTCTGCTTTATATGGCACAAACTGTGTCATTCATACACATGCCTTCTAGTAATAATCTAAATTAAGAGGGCCAGAGAAGCCAGTATAGCAAGGGAAAGGGAGAAGAATAGGTTTCATGAGTAGTGATTTGTGGGTGTTGGAGTAAAACAAGCTACCACTATAGGGTTTCACTGACGCAGGTTCTAGCATTGGTGTTTCTACCAGTGGCAGTAACCTCTTTGGTTAGGCAAGGCTGTTAGGTAGCAATATGGTCAAGCCTTGGAATTAGAAACACCTTGAAGGCCATCTAGTCTAGGCCATATGTGAACAAGAATCCCTTTACAGCATATCCCAAAGTGGTCAGCTAGCTTTTGTTTAAAGCTCTCCTGTGTGTTATAGCTCACTCCCTATAAATGTAGCTCATTCCTGTCTGGGATGTCTCAGCATTAGGGAGCTTTTCTTTACATTAAACCCAAGTCTACCTCTTTTTAACTTTGAGTCATTGCTCCTAAATCTGTCCTTTGGGGATAAATATAGTAAGTCTAATCCCTCTTTCACATGACAGCCCTGCCAATATTTAGAGATTGTTATCATGGCCCCCTTCCTGAGCATTCTCTTCACAATTCTGAACATTTCCAGTTCCTTTGATCAATACTCATCTGGTATGATCTCAAGGCCTTGCACCATCCTGGTGGCCCTCTTTTTGAAAAGTGAGAGCAGCTAGTAATTAAGAGGAAAGTTACAAAACCAAGCAAGACTTCCTAAGGACTAACTTGTCTCTGACATTGATTCTAAATTCCAAAAAGGGGGGGGGGGAAGTCCAACCCAAAACACTAAAACAAATAAAATTATTTGTTCTTTTATTTGTCTCTGGAACACTGGGATTTGGAAAAATACCTCCCCAAGACTGGACCTTGATCAGTAAGATTTACTGATGTGTCAAATGTGTATTTTTCCTTAGTTAACTTTGAACCTCCTTTAAAATTAACTTTCCTTCATATGCTTTACAAGTTTGTTCTTATTCAATATCATGTCATAGTGATGATGACCAGAAGCCATCTAAATGCTTTTGGCAAGTCATGCAAACCCAGATACAAACCCATATTCATCTCTCCACTTAAAAGAGAATATAGGAGAGGATTCTGGGAAAATGGCAGAATAGGAAAAAAAATTCCAGACTCTCCAGATTTCCCCCACAAACAAGACAAAATAGCACCTCAGGGAAAACAAAGAGCTGGTAAAAATAAACAAGAGTTGGGGCAGAACAGCTGTCCTCCTGAGACAACTGGAAAATATCTGAAGAAAAAACCTAGATTTAAGGTTTGGTCGCTGCGAAGTATAAACACCTCCCGGCTGGTTCCACTGAAACAGCAAGTAGCGAACCCTGGTTAAAGCTGGGGTGGGAGGTAGCCTTAGCCCCAGCCGCAGGAATTTTTACCTCCAGGACTGTGTTGAGAGTTGGATATCTTAAGGCAGGAAATATTGAGGGGACCTCTGCTGAAAAGGGAGGCCAGGCCCAGCTGTGCTACTGAGATGTAGCCTTGGGTGAGGAGGAACCAGCATACATCTAGTGATACAGAAGCAGTGGGGAAGGGATGCTCCTGGTTGTGGGAACTTACTGGAGGTAGAGTTCTTGGTTTCTGTTCCAGGCCGGAGGGGAGAACTAAAGGAGGACAGGAGGCCAGAAGAACCATTCCCCCATGTGCCAGGACTAGAAGCGATTACAATAATAAGCTGCTACAAATTTAAAACACAAAAAGAGCAGGCAAAAGAGAAAGAATTCAGCTATAGAAATGGGAATAGAGAAGACTAGGATTCATCTTCAGAAGAGAATGCTGTAGCAAAAAAGTCTCTCCTACCCCAAAGAGTAGCATCAAATGGTCACCTGCCCAAGAAGAATGCATAGAAGGACTTTAAAAGACTTTAAAAATCAAATGAGAGAAATTGAGGGAAATTTTTTAATAAAACAATCCAAGAAAAACAAGATTATGAAAAGAAAGTCAAACAACTGGAAAAGGAGATCCAGAATCTTAGGGAAGAAAAAACTCCTTGAAAATTGGAATTGGACAAGGGGAAGCCAGCGAAATTATAAGAGACCAAAAAAAAAAATAAAACAACATGTAAAGAATGAAAAAATTGAAGAAAATGTGAAACATCTCATGAGAAAATCAATTGATCTGGAGAACAGATCAAGAAGAGAAAACATAAGGATAATAGGGCTACCTGAAAACTATGATCAAAAAAAGAATCTTGATACAAGAAATAATAAAAGAAAATTGTCCTGAAGTACTAGAACATGAGGGGAAAGTAGAAATAGAAAAAACATCCACCCATCACCACCTGAAGGAGAATCCTACAAGGAAAACCTACAAGAATATCATAGTCAAATCCCAAAACTCCCAGGTCAAAACAAGTAAGAGAGAATGTAAAAAGAAAGATGCAGGTGACTGACTTTCAGGCAGAGTGTCATGTGGGGTCATGCCTTGGTGGGGTCAGCATGAGTCAAGGATCTTAGACTGAAAAATGGCTTTGTCTCTTCACCTTAGATAAATTCCTACCTTCTGTTCTTTTAACTTCTTGTAGTGTGAATGTGATATTTACAGCACCCACAATCACAATAAAGACCATGACTATAATTCCTGCATGACGCTCAATCACAAAATATAACAACTCTCCACATAAAGGACAAAACCGAAGCATTTATTTAGACACCAGAAAACTGAATCCCAAAACCAGTCAGCCAGTTCCATCACGGTTGCAAAGAAGCTAATAAACCATAACAACACAGAGAGCCACAGCATCCGTTAGCCTTCCCACAAACTAATATAAGATCAATATTTACTCACAAACCTCTCTATCTCCTTGTCTGAGCTCCTCTCTCTCCCAGTCTCACTAGCTCTGATTCCCAGTTTCCTGTGGCTCTGCTCTACCCTTCAGACAACTCCTCCCACCACAGACTCTGTGTGACTACATTCAGCCTATTAGGGGGCAGAGTTTATCTTCAAAGCAGGGAAGGTCTTCAAATTCCTGTTAGGTCTATTAAGAGGTAGGGGAAATCTTCAAATTTCCATTACAGTCCTATGGTTTCAAAGCACCAGCTACCTAGAGGAAAATCCTTCTCTCCTCTAACCTAAACTCTCACTGCTGTCTGGTTCAGTCATACCTCTCCATAGGGCTCCTTTTCCCTGCTTTCTGTCATGCCCTTCAGAACTTGTACTGTTTTGTTAACAAACTCACTACCCTTCTTAATCACTTCTTTTCATGCTCCTCCATATTCTACTAATGAGTGAAGGTTGACTTTTCCCTGAAGATAGCCTGTCTATTGTCACTCCCTCCAGTAATGGCCACTTATTGCTCCATATGCCCCATCACACACGGATAACCAAAGGAGTCAGCATGCGTCCTTGCTCAATGCTGCCATTTCTAGAACCTCTTTTTGTCATTTGACTGCTCATCATTTTCTCCTTCTTTGAAGTTCATCCCATCTGATCATTGACTTAGTAACTGTTTTCAATTATATAAAATGGCATTATATACAGAGAGCCCAAAACAATTGCTTTTCATCTTTACACAGAGGCAAAAATTAAGAAATTAGTTTAAAATATGTTAAGGAAGCTGTTGATCAAAAAAAAATCTTTTACAAAAGTCAATTAACCTGTGACACTAGCTACCAAGAGATAATTTAAAGACTGCATCTCTGGGAAACTGCCATTTATCTGGGATAAATCTTGAAGCAAAGGAGGGGGTGCTTGACATACTAAGATACCTCGGGTCTCTCTCCCTGCATTACATTTGTTTGGGTTGTCATTTGCTTTACAGAAAGTTGGGTGACAGTGACACTATAGGACTTTCACTGAGACACATATCATACTACTGTGACCCCATGCAAATAGTTATGATTTCACGGAAACTGATAAACCATTCTGGTGGCGCTGTGGAGAGATCAGATAAAGCCATGGTCAGCTGCAATGAGTGTTAATTAGTCAGAGGTAAGTCATTTGAAAAAGCCTTGAAACTAGGAGTCACTACTCAAGGGAAATATGGCAAAGCAAACAAACAAACAAAAAAAGACCTGGGGAATCACAGATTGTTAGATATAGAAAGAACTTTAAAGAATATCTAGTTCATCAACCTCCTGAGGAATGAAGAAAAGAAGGCCCAGAGAAACCTCGTATCCCACAGCTGTTTAGTGCTCAAGCTAGGACTGAAATTCAGATCTCCCAACTTGAAGCTCCTCATTCATTCTACTATATACCCACTCAGGGTCTATTTGGTGGCCAGGCAGAATTCAGGTAAAGACAGAAACACTAAGTCAGGAGACAAGTGACTGGAGAGAGACTATGAGGACAAGCTGTATAAGGACAGTGCTCCCAAAGACTGTCAGTCAATGAAAAGAAAAGCCACATCAGAGACCAATGCAAAAGGAAAGCATTGACCCGGCTGGACATTTCCTGAGTTCCAAATGCTAAAAATCAGGCTGCAGCATTAACTGCAACAAATTAGTTTTACTGACATCTTATGCCTTTAACTCATTTTCATGTGTTGGTTTGTCCCGCCACCAAAAAAGAGAAAAACATGTAGATAAAATGCGAGGGAATCATCTGTTTGAGAATTGCCCTGAGTCTAGGTGGCTACTTCGGCTGACTTCCTAACCTTGGTGGTGCTTTAACTCTTCAGTAGATAATTCAGATGCCCCCAGGATATTTTATTTTGTAAAGACAAACTTGTAGTAAATAGTGTCATTCTATTTTTCACAACTTTCTGTTGCCTGATATTATAGATAAGGCCACAGAAAGCAGACCTTGGTTTTGTCCAGGTTATTCTCACATAAAACTGAGCCTCAGGTACCTACCTACCATGGCAAACATGACAGCTAGAGACAAGAGATCATTCAATGAAACTAACTCACCCAATCACCCCTTGTAGTTTCCCTAAGAAACTTGGCTTCTTATTGTGGCAAACTGAATTCAAATAAAATGCTCAAATAGTGAATTGTTATGAAGCAAAGGGAAGTTGGGATTTTGCTGCTTGGTGTATAGTGAATGTAGGGGCCCACAGAGGGATAGCACTATATTTAGTTTAATAAAATGCTTTAAAATCAAATTCTTCCACCATGTCATAGAGCCAGTCCAGGCCTGTAAGTGACTACATATATATTCCAAGCACATTCTGGGGGAAATGTGCAAAGAAGAAAAAAGGAAGAAAAAATTTTCCCTTGACATGCTGCTTTTCATCCAAGGATTTCAACGCACTTTGCCAACGTATAACAATATATGTTGTTATCTAGAGAACAGACTAACCCTGCAGAAAAGTGTCAGTTTCTATATAATACATGAAATCCCCTGGATAAGGTAAAATGGGGACAGATGGAAGTATATTTTAATGTAATTCATCAATGCCAAAGGCTATCCATACACTAGTATAGAAAGTAAGTTATCTTTAAACACCAGTGGCAAAAAGCTGTGGTTTTTTTTAACCCTTCTGAATTGCCTACGGTGGAAAGAGGGGTAAAGAATTTGACCATGGTTTCCTCCCAGTTCTCGGCTGCAGCTCTAAATAGGAAGTGCATTTCATTGTTTTCACCCTAATTATGAGGGAGAATAATCCTGCTGTCCTTTGCGTATCTGGGGGACAGATTTTGTCAATGGTAGGGAGAAGGTTGGGTGACTAGGATCAACGGTCGTTTTGCTGCTGCCATTGTCCATTTTCCTTAAACATCAAAGGGACATTGCTACTGTAAACCACAGCTAGACCCAAGGAGTGTGTGACTACTTCTGCCCAGCAGGGCACACTCCCCTAGGGTGGGGACAGCCTCAGTTTATTGCTGGTGTCACACAGTAACATGACTCTGGCTCAAAACGTATTTTCTTATGCACAGTCTGCACCACAGCCTACATAAACTTGTCTAAAAATACACGTCTGCAGGCCCAGCAGCACAATTTCCAAGCAGGGCTGGGTTGGGTGAAAATTGAGAGGGAGATTAGAACCCTATGCTATAGGACTGCTTTACAGGGTTATGAGATTCAAGAAGAGCACAAATTGATAAAACATGGGCCATCTACATCACAGTGTGCATGTTATGAGCAAGTATCACATACGAGCAGCACCAGGAAGACAGGCAAGGTGTGGAGGAGTATGGATGGCAATAGGCTCTTGGGCAACAATCATGGAACAGGCCCAAATGGGATAACTGTGGGCAGAGAAATTAGCATATAGCCTAAAAGCTGGCTAACAGGAAGTAAGCTAGAGCTGGGGTAAGGCAGGGAAATCTGAGGGACAGGCAGAACAACCCAGAGACCAGCTGGCTGGAATGGGAACCCTCTGTGTGTCAGAGCATAGACTTGTGGTCAGCCTGGGAGCCAGAGTCACCAAGAGCATCAGGTTTTATAAACCAACCGTTTTATTTACCAAGTGCCTATTTGTGTTTATAACTATAGCAGAAAAGGGAGGGTATCCATATAGTGCCTACTATCTGCCTGGTGCGGTGCTAAGAGCTTTTACAAATATTATCTCATTTGATCTGCACAACAACCCTGAGAAATAGGTGCTTTTACTATGTGTGGGGTATTACAAGGGATAAAGCTGCTATGCACAATGTATCTCATCCCCTGTATAACATAACACTTGTCTTGGGGCAGCTAGGTAGCATTGTGGATAGAGAACTGACCCTGGAGTCAGGAGGACCTGAGTTCAAATTCAGCATCAGACACTTTTCTACCTGTGATATCCTAGGCAAGTCACTTAACACTGACTGCCCCCCACACACACACACACACGCGCAACTATAACATGACACTTATCTCAAGTTAGGGCACTGACTAGAGAAGCCAATGAGGGAAGAGAAATTGAATCCAATTAGAATTAGACTATAAACTCCTTGAAGGCAGGGGCTGTCTTTCTTTGTTGTATTGCCATAGTACCTGATAGCATAATGGATGCTTAATAAACGTTTATTGACCAACTGAAAGGATAACCAGTATAGTGCAGTGTTGTGGAACTCAAAGAGGGAAATAGTTTCCAAAAGGATAGAAATAGTCATTAGTGTCAAAAACAACTGAGCAATTAAAGAGAAGGATGGAGAAAAAGCCAGTGAGTTTGGCAGCAGCATTTAGCATATCATGTCATAATCTGGGCAACATGCAATTTTTTGTCCACTTGGTTTTTCTTATGTGGAAATAAAATGCACTTGTGGTGACATATGTCAAGAAATGGCATGAAGGACATCAAGGACGTGTATAACCAGAAAAGGAGGTGGGCTAGGCATGTAACGAGTGAGGGATAACAGATGGACAGGACTCTTTGCTGCCCTAGTATCCACAAAAATGTTGAAAGAACCAGATGCCTTAAAAGCTTTCCACTATGAAGTATTTATGGGAAAATGTGGGCAAAAATTGCACATGATGAGAAGGCATAGCTGGGTTTCAGTCTCCACTGGCAGAGAAATGAGATCACTGATTCATTAAATACTAAAGTGTCACTAGTAAAATGCTTATATTCTCCCATAGGTCAAGATGAGAAACCAGTCTGAGATTAATAATTTTCATTGGATATACCAAGTTTTAATTGATAGTTAATTGTACAGATTTTTTAACTAGAAAGAAGACTAACTGGATTCTGAGAATAGTACTTTCAAAATATCTCTTGCACCTTTGCCCTTTTTTCTCTACTCACATAGCCATTACCCCAGTTCAGGTCCTTATCCCCTCTTGCTGAGGTAATAGCGTGTTAAATCATTTCCCTGTTTCCAGTTTCTCCAATCCATCGTCCATAAAGCTACCAAAATAGTCTTTCTAAAGCATAGGTATCTGATCATGTTACTCCACCCACTCAAAAAACTTCAGTTTGTTGCCCCTGTTGCCTCTAATATAAAATACATACTCAGTTTGGCATTTTAAGCCTTTCACAATCTGAATCCAGTCAATTTTTTCAATATTTCACTTTACTCCCTACATTCCAATTAAACTGGACTATTTTCTCTTTACTAAACCTGGCATTCCATCCTCTACCTCCATAGCTTTCTTTGTACAGGCTGCATCACCCTCCTAACCCCATCACCACCCCTCCATGCCTATAATTCACTCTTGCCTTACTCTCTCACAATCCTTAGTTTCCTTCAAGGCTCAGCTCAGATGCCACTTCCTTCCTGAAGCCTTTCCTAAACCCCCTAGCTTTAATTTTCTCTTCCTCCTCAAACATTATGCCTTTATATATTTTATGTTATCTTTGCCCACTAGAATGTAAGTTTTTTGAGAACAGGGATTGTTTTTCAAGCTTATCTTTGTATCCCCATCACCTAGCCCAGTGCCCTCCACCTCACAGGCATTCAATAAATGCTTGTTTTGTTAAATAAAGATGCCATTGGTCATCTACGAGGGAGTATTTCATCATAGTGGGAAATGAAGCCAAATTACAGGTTGGTGAATAAAGGGAGTGAGTCAAGTGGGAAGGGAAGCAGCAGGTACTGAACATTTACTTGAGAAGGTTAGCAGTGAAAGTCAAGAGGGAAGTGGGACTGCAGCTCAAGACAGCAACAAGCTCAAGCAAAATATTTTGGAGACCAGTTCATCTTTGAAGGCAGAAGGGGAAGAGCCAGTGAAGAGTGGGAGAGATGCTGCAAGTGCCAGGAATAAGTGATGACGCCCCAGCCCTTGCCATGGATACACCTCAAGGGAAAGGGAAAATCTTTGTTGCCTCAGACACATGACAGAATTGAATCTAGGGCAGCCAGCTCTCTGTTGGCGTTCTAGGAGTGAGGACCTCTGGAAAACTTGCCATTTTCCTCAGACTTGCAACTTAGAAGCAGAAGGCAAAGACACACATGAAGGGAAGATGTCTCTGGACTAAGACCCATCAATTAGTCAACATTTATTAAGCACCTACTGTGAGCTAGCCACTATGCTAAGTTCTAGGGATACAAAAAGGAGCGAAAACATCTCCTGCCTTTAAGAAGCTCACAGCACATTTGCATGGTTTGCCCAGAGTTGCATAGCTAGTAAGTTTCAGAGGCAGGATTTTAAATTTAATCCAGAAGACACTTACTAGCTATGTGACCTTGGGTAAAACATTTAACCTTTCTAAACCTCATTTTCCTTATCTGTAAAATGAGAGGCTTTGAGTAAGATTCCTGATCTTAAGTCATAGGATAGGAGACAACCAGCATAGTGAAGTCATTAAAAAATTAATGAATGATAAGCAATAATGAATGATTCAGCAAGTTGTCTGGAAAGCCCACAACAACAATAAGTTGATGATGGCGGTAGTGATGATGGTGATGCATGAAAGTATTTGTCAGGAAACACCAGCAAGATCCTAAATGAAGATGGCTAATGTGAATTAGCTCAGGATGACACAGTTAATTCTGAGTCTTCTCTAGCAGGAGCAGGAGTAGGAGCAGGAGCAGGCAAAGAAAACAATGATGTAGTGAATGATCCAAGATTGGGAACTGGTACAGCAGACATGGCAGGGGACATAGATGTACAGGGGATAAATACAACATCTCGGTAGCCAACAATGGAGTCCATGCCTGTAGAGGGCGTAAAATGTTGCCAAGATTGTCAAACAATCTGGGTTAAATGAGAAGGTAAAGCACAATTAACCCATGCAATAGAGAGAGAAAAAACAAGGGTTATGGGTCAAACATTTGATTTCTGACTACACACCCTAAGAGGGATCACTCTTTGTCATATCATTTTCAAACATGTAGGACAGTGAACTAGTCATAGACTTACAATAACAATCTTGCAGGGAAAAAAGATGGACAATGCTAAGATGCCAGAATTGGTCTTTCTGAAATAAGACTTTGGTAAAGGAAAGAATTTTCCCCTAAAACCATAATCTGATGCACACTTGGTGAAAGCAGTCAAGCTGTGATGAATTATTTTAGACAGGTTCTGGAGTCTGAACCATGTGGCTTCTCCCAAGCTCAGCATAGCCAATGAGGGAAGGAGAGTAGGGGGTGGAAAAAACACTATTGTCAAAAGTATTGGAGAAAGAGCTACAATATGGGGCCAGTAATTCACTCTCTCATTCATTTGACCAGCATTACTGAATGACTCTGTACTAGGTGCTATGGGGCATACAAAGATGAACAAAGCACTATCTATCCTTACTTTAAGTCTGTCTAGTAGAAAAAATAAGATACATACCCAAATAAGTATAATACAAAGCAAAATATGGCTTCTTTAGTACTTGGAGTGGAATCTGTGGGTTATATCTGTGAATCCATGGTCCTTCACTCATTTTTTTTTAAGTGTAGACTACCTAGTGAGGGCCTCTTCAGTGAATTTATACAATGTTGAAAACAATTCTTAATTTCTTAGAATTCCTTTTTGGGGATTTTATCACAATAAACATATCTGTCACTTCTTTGGTCAAACCAACAAAATCTATTGCAGCTGGTCAGCTGAAAAAAAAAACCCTCAGGAAATTTGAAGAAAACGGATAGCAGAAATTACAGTTTATCTCTATTCAGCTTTAGGATAGTTTGTTTATCCAGCAGTCTTTCTCAATATAGCAGCTTTCCAGCAAGATTGCCTTCCCCCTGCCACCACTCTCCTGCTTCCTGAAATGACAGCCTTTTATTGAGGGTTTACTTTTCTGGGACCAGCCACAGTACTAGGTACCTTGCACAGTGATTGAAACAAGACCTCCACCCCTGCCCTTAGGGGACTCCACACTTGAAATCAACAGTTTTTTACCCATCAAATGAGTCTAGTATACCAGCCAGAAAGCTGATTGCCTAGGGGAGAAAGAACCTATATCTTAATACTGTCTTTACCTTTGCCACTGTACCAAATGAAAATTGGTGATTAACTTTTTGATCTTGATAACAGTGACCAAATACATAGTGCTGAATGACCCAGAACAAGCAACCTAGGAATACGCAGCAGTAAATAATTATTGTTAATTTCTAGAGAAACAGAAGTAGTAAGAAACCATATCCCCATCACATAGAACCTAGTCACAGAATCACAAAATTTGATAATTGGAAGGAACCTCAGTAGCCATCTAATTGAACCCATGACCAAAATATAATCCTGCCCACATGTAATCCTGGATCCAGGCAGCGCTATTCCCAATCTGATGGTATCACTTCATAGAAAGGTTGAAGTGGTGAATGAGGAAGAATCTCCTACCTTACCTGAATGACAGACCAAGAAAATAAGGCCTAATCTACATTCTCAGGGCCATAAGAATTCAACAAGCATTTATTAGGCAGTGGGCTTTTAAAGACTCAGGCACTGAGTCTGATAAAAATTAGGCATTGAGCCCAAAAGAAATTTAGTGTGCCCTGTATCTTCTTTCTTTTGTTTTATTTAGTTTTCAGGGGATGAGCTAACTGAGGGAAACCTTAAGTGTATTAAATGCTGCACGTAGAAAAAGCCACTTTTCTATAAGAAAAATAATGAAGAGGTATTAGCTAGTGGTGAATTTTCCTTTCAAAAGAGAAGCTGCTTTTCTCATCCATATGAAAGTGTCCACATATTGCTCCTAGGTGGGGGCAATGTACTTGGTTTGTTCTTTCTAGTTCCTTGTTGGAATGGAACAGTTTCCTAAGATCCAAGTTAAAACTCACACGTTTCTCCTAAAGAGCCCTTACCTTTCTTGATTACAGTCTGGGAATAGAGAGGACACCAAGCTGTGAAGCCAAAACCAGTGAAGAGCAAGTTTCTGAGCTTCTGGGATGTACAAAGTCCCTTTCTCAAAGGGTCTATCCCCTTTTCACCCAGAGCCCCAGTGAAATTTGTGGCAAAGTTCCTAATGATGATCTAACATCACAGCTATTTCTTCTTCATTTGTACCCGTTACTTTGAGGAAAGCAGGCTGTTGCTGGGGAAATTACATCTATTGCTTTAAGGAAAAAGACAGTGAATGAATGGCTGAATCTGCTTCAATCCTAGCCTAATTTCAGAAATCCATTCAAAATAATCCTAGGGTAGTAGATAGAGGACTTGCCTTGGGAGTAAGGAGAAGCACTGTTGTGGCATTAGGGAAATAAAGCATGTCAGTGTTCCTGATTATAAGTTACAAATGAGTTGTAGATCTGCATTGGTAAAAGAAATTTCCATAATAGGAGCGCCTTACACTAATGAAATTACAGGATGGACCCCAAAATAAATTAATCAATAAATAAATAAAGCCTGGTGATTTGTCAGCTTCTACCCCACGATCATGACCTGCTCTCCACCCTGCCCCCATCCCTTCACACTCATACAAATTCCCAAGAGCAGAAGCCATTTCAGGTTGAGGCTGATGAAGAGCAATTTTTGAATTCCTCCAGTAATTCTCTGGCCACTTGTTTGGTCTTGTGACTCTGACCAAATCCAGATCAGGTGTGTTTACTTTGGACAGCACAGTGCCCAGCCCTGCTGTCCAAGCATGGCCCTCCGAGATCCGTCTGCAAAATATTAGCTTTTGATATTTTTAAGGAAAGAACAATTTTCACCAGATTTCATGTCTTCAGCAGTTCAGTTGGAAATATAATCATGCAATTTGTGTTTGAAAGGATGGCCACTTTTCCAGTTGCTTGCCTTTCTTGCCTTTTCTCCTTCCAACACTGAGCCTTCTTTCTGTTATTCCTTGAGAGGCAATCACATTAGAAAAATGCTCTTCCAAGCCCCCCACTTTAGGTGCTGAGGCCAGTGTTCACTCAGCCAAAAGAAAATGTCTTCTGTCCTAAGCTACAGTCAGGACAGTAGGCAGACATGTTCCATTCCAAGACCATATCTGTTGCTGGTCTTCTAGGCCACTTTCCAAATTGTTATTCCCTGAAGTTTCCATTCTGGTGTAATCCCAACTGGGGCTGCTTAGAAAGAAGACTTGTTCTATCTGGAAGAAGAGATTGAAGAATCACCTGGCAGCTAAGGGGAGCAGGGGAATCTGGGAACACTGGAGCTCCGCAGAGAAATTCCCAGGGCTACATACCCTCACTGGCAGTGGGAGTCAATTGTTAGTGAAGGGCTCCGCTACAGTGGATTGTCTATAATATGAGCAATTGGAGCCCTGTCTGACTCATTGATATGCTTAAGGAGTGGTCTGCCTGGGTAGAATTTGCAATTTACCTATGCCTGCCTTGCCCTGGGACCTGCTGAATTTATACATTCTCTGCTTCCTCCTTCCCATTTCACACTCCTTCCCCACCCTCTCAAAGTTATTACCTAGCAAACTGGCATAGTCTGCTTTTAGGGAATTTCTTACTCTTTCTTTTAAAACTTTGTTTTAAAACTTTTGCTGTTTGTACTTTGAGAATAGGTTTTATCTACAAATAAAAAGAAATAGATAGAGCATTCTGAGAGTTTGCTTTAAAAGACTAGGTAAGAAGAGGAAATGCAGTGACTAGCAGATATTTTTTCAGAGTATACTACAGGGCAGAGAGACCTGTGTCTACTCAGTAACTAGGGAAGGTAAAATATTTCTTCCCTAGACTGGAGGCTCCAAACTTGCTAATTTCTATGGTATAAGTAGATCCCTGAAATAGGGGGAAAAAGTGATCTAATGAGACCAATTGCCCTGGGCTTTAAAAATAGAAACCTCGATCCTGTATTAAGCCCTCTGAGGAGAAAAGGGGACTTTTTGGTTGGATGAGATGTGAGTTCTAAGAATCTCTCCACCTTTTCTTCACCTTGTTCCTTCTTCCCTTCAATGTTTGGTCATAAGAAGGGAAAACAATAAAAAAAGAAATGTAGTATTATATTCTAACTAGGAGGGTGATAGTGGGAATTACCACAGGTACCAAAAAACTTGAACTCCATCCCCAGAAATGTCAAGTGAGATTGTTAAAGAGTCTGTAATTTTCTTTTAGTGAAGCAAGAAGGTCCTTTGGTGACCTCTGAATATAAAGTCTCAGTCTAAAGACTTGTTGATAAAGTTAACCTCCCATAGCAATGGACATATTAAAATATAAATGGAGGTCCTAAGTATTTTGAAAGTTGTAGAATTAGCTTTAAAGTACATTTATATTATGGAAACCTAAATGGAGATGTGAGAGGTTGCAGGAATTATGCTGACTTGGGAAGATCAGAGATAATGGAGACAAGGTATCTTCACCAGAGCCCTAGAGAGAAGGTGACAGGAACAAGAAGATAGGAACAAGTTAATTCAATTCAAGAAACATTTATCGAACATCTGAGAGGAAAGGTAGATAGATAGGAACAACATAAAGTTTTTCCAAGAGTTTACAGTCTAATTGTAGGGAGATGGGAGTGGAACATGCAATGGAGAAATGTGATGAATACAGGGGGAAAAGGTACAAAGTGCTCTGAGAAAATCAAGAAGGGATAGATCTTTTCAGGTGAGGGCATCAGAGAAGCCTTCTTGGAGAAGGTGGCACCTGGTGTGGCCCTCGAAGGAAGAGGAGGATTTCATGGGGGAGGGGCAAGAGGTGGAAGAAGATTACCATAGTAATAGCTCACATTTATATATTGCCCGAAGGTCTACAAAGCATTCCCCAGCAGTCATCACAGGATGTAAAATACATGGTAGCCCATGGGTGGAAACAAGGCAAAAAGAAAAGATTAACATGTTTTTAATTCAATCAGAAAAAGAAACATCTCTTAGAAGAATTTTAGAGACAACTCACCTGTATATAGTTTGTACCACCAATTTTCTTTACCCTAAAGCAGAGTTTGTGGATGTGATATGTCTGTGTGGCCTACAGTGGATGCACTAGGATGAAAGGGGAACCTCTAGAGAGTTGTAAAAAGCCAGAAGCCCCAGAGACTGTCTTTGGTGGGAGAAATCATCTCTCCCTTTCACCCTTGGGCAGTGTCAGAAAAGAGGAAACTTAAGAACTACCAAGGATGACACAAGATCATATGCCCCGTGCAGAGTATAGGTAGCATATAAACATCACTGAGAGGTTTTTTGTTTCTCTATGTTTGGGAGGATGTAGCAACATAACCATTTAGGACTTTAGGAGAGTCATAAAAAAATCCAAACAAGAAGCATTCCATAGACTCTTCTTTATGGACATGAGACTCAAACCTCCAAGTACACAATGATCACCGTTTCTTTAGCTGGATCTTCTTATCTTTTGGTTACTGTATAGACCACAAAGAGTAATTGATGAATGAAAATGAAAAGAATAGAAGTTTGCATACGTACATTACTACATGGCATGGTCTTGGACCATGACCTTGGTAATACATATGCCAGGGGACACAAAAAAATGTTAGAGACAAGGCGAGGACATGGTCCTATCCATAAGCCAGTAATTCAAAGTCTAGCATCTAATTTTTAAAGTCTTACTGAATTATAGAATCTCAGGTTTGGAAGAGACCTCAGAGGTCATCTTGTTTGACCTCTCTCTGAATAAGAATTCCCTCTACAACTTTCACGAAAAGGTCTTTAGTGGCCTCTTGAAGATCTCCAGGAATAGGGAGACCTGGGGCAGCTAAGTGGATAGAGCACTGGCCTTGGAGTCAGGAGTCACTTAAGCCAATTTCCTCCAAAAACAAAAGCAAACTAAAAATAGACGCTTAAAAGGTTTCCACTCCATCTTTAGACACCTTTAACTGTTAGTAATTTTTGACTTACCTGGAGCCAGAATCTGCAGCAATTTCTGCCTATTGTTCCTATTTCTGTCCTCTAAAAATGAATACAACAATCCTAAGCCTTCTTCCAAATGTTGCTGGTTTTCAGTCATTCTCTGTCATGTCTGACTCTTCATGACCCCATTTAGGGGTTTTTTAGGCAGACACTGGAGTGGTTTGCCATTTTCTTCTACAGCTCATTTTACAGATAAGCAAACTGAGGCAAACAGAGTTAAGTGACTTGTCCAGGGTCACACAGCTAGTAAGTGTTGGAGGCCAAATTTGAACTCATGAGGATGTCTTCCTGACTCCAGGCCTGGTGCTCTATCCACTGAACCACCAACTTTTCAATCACTGCTACCATGGATTCTTTGCTCATATACTATGCTGTGGTCTCCATTGACTTTACCATTCGGGTCACTGCCTTCA
This sequence comes from Pseudocheirus occidentalis, assembly GCA_028646575.1. NCBI lineage: Eukaryota > Metazoa > Chordata > Mammalia > Diprotodontia > Pseudocheiridae > Pseudocheirus > Pseudocheirus occidentalis. The sequence goes on from CM053593.1 coordinate 207,812,801, forward strand.
CCACCAGCACTAATTTATTTCTTCTCAGTGCTCATTAGCCTGCATAATAAAGTAGCCCCACTGTCTATAATGGACATGCCTGCTCCCTTGACCCCATCCCAGGATCAAAGAAGCCTAAAATGGCTTGAGGTCCTCTCCAGGGCTGTCTCTTTGCATCCCCTATGACAACTCCTGAGAACAGCAGGGGAATGTCAGAGTATAGACCCTCCCTGCCTCCTCAGATACTGATCGCTGGCGGCAGCTGCAACAACAGCATCTTCAGACATAAAGAAGAATGATGGTCTGAAAGAGTTCATATCAAGGCTGGCTTTAGAAGTTTATTATACTCCTCCTTGTTCAAGATCAGGATCTTCAGATATTCAAAATTAACATCTCCAGAAAGAATACCAACCTAATCAGAATCTCTAGATCTTTAAAAACATTTAGTATAAGGGAAACCATTCTTGGTGCTCAAAGGACATTTATTTTTACACTGGTGTACTTCCATTAACATGCTTGCCTCAGCATTTTTGACAAATACCACAATTTACTTATGTTCTATAAATGTTTGTAGACTATTTCTGTATAATGTAATAAGAGTAACTGCCTCCATTGTCTAAAGTTTATGCAACTTGTGGAAACCTGGTCTGGTGCCCAGAATTTGCCAATTTTTTCCTATTGTTTATTATTATTGTCATTTCTTTAGTAGCTGGAAAGAAAATCCCAAAGAGGGAAAAATTAGTTTCATTCATTCATTGAATAGCCATTAATTAAGCATTTACAATATGTTGAGCTCTGTGCTAGGCACTAAGGATATAAAAACTAAGAGAGGACAAATCTTAATCTCACTGTTTCATTCTATTGCAAAGAAACAACATATTTGTAGAAAATTAAATACAAATTACATACAAAAG
>CM053593.1:207814193-207847523 GCA_028646575.1 Pseudocheirus occidentalis
CAGTGGGGGCATCTGCCGGTTACAGCAGTTTCTGCCCTTCCCCCACTGCTTCCTTGCCCTGGAGGTAGATTGGCCAAACTGCTTTTCCTCCCCTAAATTTAGCTTGAAAGCTTCACTCACTTTCACTGACCTTTAATCCTGGCTTATGCAGATTGCTCCAGGTGCTTTAGATCTTCTCTGAAGTAGACTCAAGCTGTGGCTTGGGAGGCTCAGCTCCTCCAGGCTGCCCTGGAGCCTGGCCACTGTTTCGGTTTCAAGATGGGCCAGCCTCTGTTCGCATCCTGCCGCCCGATGATCCCCTGCTGCCGAGCTGCTTTCCACGAGAGATGTGTTTTCTGTATTTTTTGAGTCTGAGAGTCCTAGAATTTGTCCAGCATCATATTTTTATGGGTGTTTAGGGTGGCTGTGTGGGATCTGTGGGACGCTGCTGCTTCTACACCGCCATCTTGGCTCTGCCCCCAGGTAAAGACCCTATGAACATTTATAATGGAATCTGGTCCAAAGGAGTCTAGCTTGGTGGGAAATGAAGAGATGGTTGGTCTGGGTACACCTTTTAAATGAAGACTTTGGGAGGAGTCCTTTGCTTCATCCTTCAGTCCTCCTGTCAGAGGGGAACTGAAGATATTGAAGAAATCGATGAGTTGTTGAGTAGCAACGCTGATGCAATCTCGCAGGATGATGAGTTTCCTAATGGTGAGGCTTCCCTGGTCATCCAGTCCAAAGAAATCCAACTGGGTTGTGAGAGAATTATTATTTCTCTCATCTGTAATAATTAGTTATTGAATTAGGACCGATGTTTTTCTTCTTTTCTCCTTACACATCCAGAAATCAACCAGTGTGGGAAATCTTGGGTAGAGACTTACCCAGGCTAAGGTCTAGTCAAAGACAGCAAGGAAATTCTAAGTTTAAGTGAGTGGGTGGATTCCTGTTCATTGTATTTACTCAGATATGTCTGGGGAAATGTAGATTCTCTTTTTTGTCAGACGGGTGTTATGGAAATTAATAAATCTCTTTGACCAAGATTTGGGTGCTCAGTACCACATACTCCAAGACTCTCATTTGAAGAAACTCACCCCTAATTATAATGTTAATTTTCTCATTAACCAATTGTTAACCAATCAGAGTTGATTGCCACCCTCAGAACATCCACTCTTCCAAGGGCATATGAATTGGGAGCCCTCTGCCATGAGTCATCTTTGGTCAAAGAGAGATGGCTAAATGACCATTCCTTTTATTCATAAAATGCTAGCATTATTAATAAAATGATTAATTACTCAGAAATGGTGTCTCTCAAACTTCTTGAATGTCACAGTGGGAAATGAGACTGAGTTTAGCCCTTTCCTGAGAAATAAGGCATACAAGAGGCCCAGGTCTCTAACTGTAGTATTTAGAAGCAAGAGCTTTAGGCAATATAGAGTTAAGGGAATTCTGACAATTGTGTGAAATATTTAAATTTGCGTGTCCTTATCAGTCTTCATAAATTTATACTTGGACTATTGAAATCGCCATCTGGTTGGTCTCTCTTCCCACTCCAGTCCATCCTTTAGTCGGCTGCCAAAGGGACCTTCCCAAAGGCCAGCTCCGAACAAGTCACTACTCAATAGATTCCAGTAATTATCACCTCCAAGAACAAACATAAAATCTGGTATTCACAGCCCTTCGTAACCATGCTGCCCTCTCCTTTTCCAGTCTTGTGATTTAGGAACACAAGCCTCCTTGCTGTTCCTCACAGAAGAAACTCCACTACTGACCATTTTCACCAGCTATGCCCAATGTCTGGAATCCTCTCTGTCCTCCTCATCTCCCTGGCTTCCTTCAAATACAGGTTATAATTCCACCTTCTATAAGAAGTCTTTCTAACCCCCCTTAATGCTGAGGCTTTCTCTTTGTTGATTTTCTCCGGTTTATCCTATATATATTATTTGTACAAAATTGTTCACATGCTATCTCCCCTATTAGACTATGGGCTTCTTGAGAGAATGGAAGGCACTAATGTGCCTGGCAAATAGTATGCACTTTATTGGCTGACTGAATCCTTGAGGATGTTCCTGTAGCATTGTCTTTAGCAATATCTACATTCTCTGCCATGGAGAAAGCCAATCCTGGTGTGTGACAGGTTAAAAGACTAAGGCTAGAGTTGTATTCAGCAGTAGATTTTGTCCTGAGACTACCTGTGGGAGGAAGAATCAAGAGCTAACTCTAATTGGTGACATTCTGGGACTCCATCAAGCAGCTTTCAAACAGAACAAAATTTACTTCGCCCCTCCCCTGGAAAAAAGACATTCTCTCACACCATGTCTGCTTCTGGGTAAGACAGCTGAAAGTGTCCAGCTGACAACAATTTAATGATTATCATTGATAAAAATAGCACAGGAAGAATGTCTGAATGTTGAAACACACAAAGACACCCCACCCTCTTTCAATGAGAAGGAAACAGACAATGATCAGTATAGTCTTCACATCTGTACCACATACTCAAGGAGGGGGTAAGAAGGGTGTTTTTATAAGAACTGGAAGAATAGGCTATGGCAGAGAAACAATGAATAGCTGGTCTTTTAGGGGGTACTTAAGTCACTGACCACTTTAGACCTGTCTCTACATAGCTCATCAAATTGACTCTACTATGCATCACTATTCCGTCTCCAAAGAATTAGGAGACTAATTTCTTTTTTCCAATGTGTATCTAGCCCACCCAAACAATTATGTTTCATTGCCTAAAGTAGTAGACAATAGGAGGTAGAAGGAAAAGCTTTCTCTGGGAGGGCTGTAGGAAAGAGAAGAGGTCCTATGAAATCAGGTTAGAACCTAGGTGAAGGGACACCAAATAGCTTCCAATAATCACAGAGGAGATGAAAACATGGAGAAAGCTGGTCAGATGTTTCTTTACTGGAATCTCCTGCATTATGGGATTGGTGTCTTTTATTAATTAATTGAACCTAAGTGTGTGTCTTGAAGTGTCTTGTGTGGACACTTTGCCTTGGAAAGTTAAATTTTTTTTTTTTTGCTTTTTGGAGGGGGAAGGCAGAGCAATTGGGGTTATGTGACTCACCCAAGGTCACACAGCTAGTAAATGTTAAGTGTCTGAGGACAGATTTGAACTCAGGTCCTCCTGATTCCAGGGCTGGTTCTCTGTTCACTGCACCACCTAGTCACCCCTGGAAAGGTATTTCTAAGACTCCTTAATCCATATGCTACTGAATCAATTAAAAAATGGTCAACAAATTATAAGCATAATATGAGCTGGTATTCTCAGGACTTTTCAGTCAATTCTGTGACTCTAAGGAAGTGGTCTGTCCTTCTGTCCTCCTTCTACCTTACCTTCCACATCCAAGAGTTTCATTTGCAAGTCTGTTTATTTCCTTCTTCCTACCTTTATAAGAGATGTCCTCAATATATGTGGGGGTTACATAAAAACTGTGCAGAAATGGGAATGTAGGCACATGGGGTGGTGGTTATTGATACCATCATGAGCCTCCATTTTGGAAATTTTAATGACCAGGATTTTTTCCCAATTGTTTTGGTATTTTTGCCTTTTCCAGATACAATGAAAAATAACTCTCTGTGTCCAGATCTGGTCCAGCTGATCTGTCTTTGTTTAGTGTTATTTCTACTGTCTCATGTAACACAATGAGAACTCTAAGTTTAGAATTTGAATGTGGCACCATGCTCTCACCTACTGCTACCTTATGTTTTGACATCTGTGACTAGCATTAGCTCAATGGTCCTTAAGTACTCAGGTACTGGGAAGGTTGGGCAAAGGAACTGGTTTTGTCTTTAGTTGTCTTCTCTTCTGGTCCTACAGTCTCTTCCTTGGCAATGACATTCATATTTTGAGCTTCAACTCTTACACGGGAAACCTCCCTGGATGTACTGTCAAACTAAAGCTCAATAGCTTCAAAAACTTCCTCTCCAAACTTGCTCCTCTTCCTAATTTCTCTTCTTCTGTCAATGGAACTACCAGTAACATTTACCTGTGATCAAAAGGTTAATATCAATTTGTTCCCTCCTTCTACCTTACCTTCCACATCCAATCAGTTATCAGACCCTGTGAGCTTCACTATATCTTTTACATCTGTCCTCTCTTTTGAGACCATCTATTGAGTCCTCTGTTGAGACCATCATTACTTCACATCTGGACCAGTCTCTAACTAGTTTCCTAACCTCTCAAATTCCTCCAATTCACTGTACATGTGATTTGTGTCTCTGTATCTAATCATGATGCATCCTTCATTCAGAATCCTCGAATGACTACTTATATATCACTAGATGAAGGCAAAACTCTTTAGCTGCTAAATTATAAAAATTCAAGGTCCAGCACCATCTAGGTTTATATCCATCTTTACAACTTTATCTGGAATGAAAAAAAACTATTATGTTAAGAGCTTGCTACATGCCAGGCAACATACTATGTGCTAGGCTAAAAAGGGTGACAATCCCTGCCCTCAAAGAGTAAATGTTTTACAAAGATGTAAATATTCATGGGCAGAGACAGCACACACAGGGGAGTGGATATCAGGGAAGGGTGTTCTGGCCCAGAGTCACAGGGAGGGGTGAGTAGATCCATAGGACAATCAATAGGTATCTCCATGGATTTGATTACTAGGTGGAGAGCAAACTGGGGAGAACCACAGATGAGGGCAGAGCAGATGGCAAGAATGAATGAAAAGGCATTTATTATGTGCCAATTACTTTACAAAACACGGTGTAAATCACTATGGAAGAACACTGAGAGTCCCTTCACATTCTAATGGAGGAGACAGCATATCCTGGAGGTTTCACCTGCATGTCAGACAGGCATGGCCCAGGGGTCCTAGGATGCAGTAGCAAAGCAGATGGTAATGTATCTTCTTCAGCATCATTTCCATTAGTTGAAGAGCATTCCATTTTTGATACGGAACTGTTTGATGGCATCAAGGACTTTGGAAGTAAGAACATTCTTTTCTGGATCTTCAGTAGTTGAGGTTGCCTATGAAGTCAGTGACCCTTCCAAAAAGACTGCTTCCATTGACAGTGGCTGCTGGGATAGGCTGGAAACATAACCAGTGGCAAGGGGGGAGGGGTCTGGCTGCTCCTGGGGCTCTTAGGCTTACCTACTTATTGGTGGCAGTTGATTGATAGTTGGTGGTGGTGGCAAGGACACCTGCTCTAGATGATGGATGCGGGTCTAGAGTCTATATGGATGTGGTGTGACTGGGTTTTCTGGGCACAGGGTCTCTACTAGGGTTGGGGGAAGTGTAGATTAAGGCAGTGGTAGTAATTAGATTGTCCTACCCATAATGCCTTCTTCTCTTAGGGTGCCTTAGTGCTTCTGCTAGTCTAAGTTGCCTGCAAGGAGTGGCAGTTGGTGGTGACAGGTAGATAGCTATTGGGGGCTATAATGGTGGTAGGATCAGTGAGGTGGAGAGTGCTTCTATACCTAGGGCTCTTGGCCTTCGCTTCTCATCAGCGGCAGTTGTTTGGTATTTGGGGTTGCTGGTGGCTAAGATGTTAGGCCTCTTTTCCATAGGAGTTCTACCTTTGGATGATAATTGCTGGGCCTGGGATGGAAGTAGACCTGCTGATCTGAGGGCAGCACTGATATTCCCAGGGACCTTGTGTTTACCTGCCTGTTGTTGGCAGTTGACTGGTGGTTGGAGGCAGAGGGTTGGTGGGAGGAAAGAGGACACCTTCTCCATAGTGGTTAGTTCTGTGAATAATGGTTGAGGTGGCAGCCTAGAAGCAGGACTATTGGTCTGAATGAAGCAGCTATTTCTTGGGGCTCTTGGGTATAATGTCCTGAGCTATTTCCACTAACAGGAAAAGCTTGATGGTAAAGATGACTAGATAAGATGTGAAACATAGAATAGTGATTTGGTAGCGGGAGAGGTAGTTTTGCACTGACTTCATCCTAGTCAATATTGCTCAGTCATGAGTTAAGGTTAGCAAGGTTGAACAGATTAATTTCCTAGGGGTATAGATACTGGAGGCATGGTGTGGAGAGGGCTGGTCCAGGTAAAGACTCTGTGCTATTTAAGGCCTCTATGCTCCAGTTAAATTTAACTACTCAGGCAAAGCTAAGATGGTGGAGAAAAAAAAGGGACTTACCCAAACTTTAAATAACACATTGAAATGAATTCTGGAGCAGCAGAACCCACAAAAGAATGGGTGAAGCACAAAACAACCTAAAAGGTCAGCAGGAAAGGTGTGTCATATTTCAGTGAGAGTGGAGTGCAGTTGAGGGCAGGCAAGACTCAGGCAAGTCCTGTCTCAGCAAGCCCAACAGCTGACCTTGGGGGCAACTGAATTGGCAGCAGTGACTTCTAGAAATCTCAGCCCACAAATGGTCAGATAACTGGTTAAACGTTAGAAGGTGATTACAAGGTTCCCTTGGCTGGCTTAAGGTGTAGTACTCTGTTGCATTGCCCATAGTAAACATAAATTGTTTTTACACATAGTTGGGAAAAAATTAAATGAAATTAAAAAAATAACTACTCACTATTTCCTCTCTTCCCCTAACCCCGTAATATGTACTTTGCAATCCTTCCTCCATACTTCTGCTTACATTCTCATTCTCTGTGCTTGGAATACACTAGCATTGTCTGTAACACCCTTCTCCCTCTGCTGAATTTCTGCCAGTCATTCAAGACTAACCCAAATGTCTCATCTTACCCATAAAACTTGATCTCCTAAGTTAGAAATAAACGTTCATTTCTCAGACATCACAAAGCACTATGTTACCCTATACTTAGCCCCAGTCTGATTACATCTACAGCATTATATTCAGTTCTAGGCTCCAAATATTAGGAAGGACACTGAGATACTGGAATATGGTGAAAGAAAGGTGACCAGCCTTATTAATCAAGCATTTACTTAGTACCTACTATGTGCCAGCTTTTCCCTCTCCTTCGGAGTCCAACTGATCTTCCTGTGTATGTGTGCATGCATGCATATTTGTAATGTATATGTGTTTGTGTATGTGTGCGTGTGTGCACATGCTCACATTTTTCTTATAGTTGAGAGGAAGTGCTAGCCTGGAAAGGGGAGGAGGGGGCCTAAGGATGAGCTAGACGTTGAGAATGACTATCCTTATAGGAGATACTTGCTGACCTCACTACATCAGATCTTTTTTTTTTTTTTTTGCTAAGATAATGCAGACACTATGCAGGGCATCAGCCAGTACACATCAGGTAAGAATGTTCTAAGCACTATTGACAGGAGAAGGCAGCATATAAAACGGGGAGTGTGGTCAAAGAAGAACATGGTTATTAGATGAGATCAGTGACTATCAACCCAGGCTACCTTCTTGATATCATCCTTCTGAGTTCACACCCACCACCTCTGCCCCTGCTTTCTACCTCTTGCTCTGGGAACAGTAATTCCAACAATAATACCATTGCTTAGGAAAGAGCATATCAGTGAACTGCTCTACCATTCCACTCACCAGCCCTGCAACTTCCTGGACCAGAATACCCTTCTCTACCCAGAGGCGTCCTGTGAGAATATATGCTCCTTGAGGGCAAGGACTGTTTCTCTTTTGTTTTTGTATCCTCAATACTTAGTATGATATGTGACAGAAACCCCTTAATAAATGCTTTTGTACATTCCTTTTATTCACACACACAGTGTGAATTTAATTGATTTTAAAGTTGATTTTAAGAATCACAGAATCTCAGAGTTGTCAAGGACCTCTCAGGAAATCTAGTGTAACCTACATGTGGACAAGAATTTTCTCTTACACATACCTGACAAGTGATCATCTAGCTTTTGCTTGAAGACCTACATGGAAAGGGTCTACCCACTAACTGCCAAAGCTTTCCATTTACTTTTGCATATCTCTAATTATTAGGAAGTTTTATCTTATATACACATAAGAAAGTCTTTGCTCTCAAGAGCTTAGGTCCTATATGCAGAGACAACATATACAATATATACACATATAAATATATTTAAAATACCTACAAAATATATTAAAGCTAATTTGTTTTGACGTGGCAGTAATAATTGGGGGATCAGAAAAGGCCTTGTGTAGAAAGTGGTGCTTGAGCTTGACTTTGAAGGAAGCAAAGCCTTATGAGGCACTGGTGAAGAGAAAGGACATTCCAGGTGTGGAGGGCACCCTGTACAAAGGCATGGAGACAGCAGGTGGCATGTCATGTGTGAAGAACAACAAGAAGGGCAGTTTGGTTGAACCATAGAACACGTGATGGAGAGTAATGTATAATAAGTCTGGGAAAGTCAGCTGAAACCAAGTTGTGAAGGGCTATAAAAGGGTTTTAAAGGCCAAACAGAAGAGTTTATATTTTATTCTAGAGATAAAAAGGAGCCACTGAAGCTACTTGATTGGGAAAGTGAAATGGTCAAACCTGTGCTTTAGGAACAACATGACAACCTGTGGAGGGTAGAATGGAGAAGAGAGAAATCTGGTTTGAAGAGACCCACTTGGAGAGTAAGTACTATGACAACCTCAGGGGAGAGGCGATCGAGGATGATGTGCATGTGAGCAGAGGGAATGGGGTGGACTCGAGAGAAATGTGTTAACAGACTTGACAAGGTTTGGCAGCTGAAGGAATACATGGTGTGACAGGGGAAAGGGAGTGCAAAATGATTCCAAGGCTGTGAATCTAAGAGACTGGAAGAATGGTTGTGTTGTTGATGGAATTAGGAAAGTTAGGAAGAGAGGATGGTTTCAGGGGAAAGATAATAAGTTCCATTCTGGATATGTTGAGTTTGAGATGCCAATTGGATATCCAGTTCAATAGGCAGCTGGTGATAAGGAATTACAGTACTAGCTCAGGAGAGCTCTAGAGCTGTAGAGTTGTAAAACATCTTGAGGCAAAGGTTTAGTCTATCTGGCCTAAATCATCTGAAAATATGAAGTGAAGAAAGAGCCATGTCTACTGCTGCCTTCAGCAAATTAGGAAAGTATTATACAAATCAGGACTAGGGAATTTTTATTTTGTGGTATTCTGACCTAATTAAATGTCCAACTTATGCACCCATGGGGACACACCACTGCAGCCACTAGAAAGGATGTATAAAAGTATGAAGCCTGTTCTTGAAGAGCTTGCAAAAGTCATGGGAAACATCACATCTTTACATCTTTATCAATCACTGTACTTCCCACAATCTCTATCAAAGCTCCTTGTGCCCAATTCATGCTCAGTAAATATTTGTCTAATGAATATGACATTTTTCCTGATAAGTGAGCTTATTCCAAAAGTTGAGTGTGGGGAGGTGCAAGAACATACAAGGACTCCAAAGAAAATCCAAAGAATGAGAAATAAATATTTAGATGTAGTTTTATCTCAAATAATATTCCTTACATGTTTCCAGGAGTAAGTGTAGGAAGTGGTATGGATCTAGAGCAGCAGTTCTCAACCTGTGGATTGCCACCCCTTCACAGGGGTCGCCTAAGACCATCAGAAAACACATTTCCGATGGTCTTAGGAATGCTCCTCTATCCGTCTGCAGGCGGTCTGCCCACATGCAGATACGCCCACATATAAGTATTAAAGGGTTGTGGCATTAAGAAGGTTGAGAACCACTGCTCTAGAGAAAACAAAGAACCCAGACTTGAAGAAACAGAAGCGAAACTTTCACCCCTAGTAGAAGTGGTGGCTAGGAGAATATTTGAATAGTAACTCTTGGTTATGACAAATCCAGACTCAGTTCCCATTGGCTTTTCAGAGTAATTATCAAGAAAGATGGGATCAAATTCAACTTGATAAAGTAAATTTTGATATATTCAGAAAGGTGGAGAATGACATTAAATAAATGTTCTGCTCAAATAACACCATAGGCTATGCATTAATTGTCTATAGTCTATGAATTAAAATGCAGTACAAAATCTATATTGAAAGAATTTAAGAATAAAGACAATTTTTTCAGATCTTGGAGTGCCTCCTGGTCATTGTTATTATGAATAAAGTATTCTGAGTTCTCTGGCTATTTGGATTGTAGGTAAATGGGAGTTTACTCTATGGCCACAATCTCTCTGGTTGGCATCCTAACTATAAGCCTAGAGGTTGGGTGTAAGTGGATCATGTTACTTAGAACTAGGCATAATATGAGGGTGGTGGAGAGGAACAAGGAATATGTAATCTGAGAAAATTCTCTGACCACCCACTTTATGCTTGGTGAAGTTGTAGGCAGATGGGCAGAAGAGGGGCAGCTACTTTTGTGCAGTTCTGGTGTATATCCTCCATTTCCCATCTCGTTCTTAGTAGCTCCCTAAACTACACTGTTTTGTTTTTCCTCCATTCAATTTCATTCTATTTGGAGCTAATTTCTAACTCAGCAGGGACCAGATGAATCAAAAATCCAAATTAAGGTCGCCAGAAGAAATAACAATCTCAGATATGCAGATGATGCCACTCTGATGTCTCAACAAGAAACCTCTTGTTGAGGGTGAAAGAGGAGAGTATAAAAGTGGATTTGAAGCTTAACGTAAAAAAAATAAAATGATATTCTTGGCAATTGGTCCCGTGACTTCCTGGCAGACAGAGGAAGAAGAAATAGAAGCAATGTCAGATTTTATATTCTTGCACTCAAAGATCTCGGCAGATGGTGACTGCAGCCATGAAATGAAAAGACACTTCTTCCTTGGAAAGAAAAAAAGAAACAAATCTGGACACCCTATTAAAAGGCAGAGACATCACCTTGCCAACAAAGTTCAAAGCTCTGATTTTTCCAATAGCAATGTATGGCTGTGAGAGTTGGACTGTACGGAAAGCTGAGCATTGCAGAATCAATGCTTTTGAACTGAGGTGCTGGAGGAGACTTTTGAGAGTCCCTTGGACAGCAAGGAGATCATATAAGTCAAAACTTAAATAAATTTAGGCTTCTCTTGCAAAGTCAAATACTTAGCTGAAGCTTAAATACTTTGACCATATAAGAAGAAGATAGGACTCATGGGATAGGACCCTGATGTTGGGAAAAATTGAAGACAGACAGCAGAGGATGAAATGGATAGATGGTGTCATGGAAACAATGAACATTAACTTGGAGACTTCAAGAGATAGCAGAGGATAGAAGGGGATGGTGTGTTATGGTCCATGGGGTCAAGAAGAGTTGGACATGACTGAATGACAACACAACAACAACAATAGGGACATTTTGGATTCTTTTTCTAACATTTTCTAACATACTGGCCTAATCATTCAATTTGAATCACTAGGAAACTTAATGAGAAGACTTCCAATTTAATTTCTCCATTTATTTTCCTTTCTGATGGCATAAAAATAGGATGCACCTAATAAATGATGATCTCTTGACAGTAAATATACATAGTTGTTACACAAAAGGTTAGAACAGGCATGACAAGATTCTTAAAAGATGATCTGAAATCTTGCTTGCCTAATCAACTACCTACCAGGTCAACTTTATTAATCCCACATGCATTCTTGGTGAGTCAGGAAGCCTGGGTATCCATCCAGGTTTCGTCATTGACTAGCTATGCAACTTGGGGCAAATGGCCGAACTTCAGTGTTTTCATTTATCAAAGGAGAATGTCTTAGTGAAATGCTAATTGATAGTCAAAAATGATAGTACTTAGATTTTGTGAAGTTAAAATGTATCTAGAGTGTATATACTTATAAAGGCGGGGGGGAATATAAACCCACTTCATAGCAAAGGAAATGATAATTCTACTCTTCATTCAATTTTGGCCACCTGACATCTCTCCACAGAAGCAGTTTTACACAAAGGCAGAAAAAGGGTAACTGTTTACATAGTGTGATTTGAGAAGTATCTTGAATGTCAAATAATCCCCGCCCCCACACTTTCTGTTATGCTACTTAAAATTCTATATGCATTTTTCCCTTAGCCCTTAAAGGTTTTTCATTTGCTCAGAAATCAATTGAAATGCAGATGTGTGAGGGGAAGGGACTAGGGGCCAGCTTTATCCATCAATCAGATTCAGGCATTCTGGGGAGTCCTGCATTTGGTCACTTTTCTTTAGGTAATTCTCAACTTGATATATTAGGACTGAATCCACAGAAAGCACATTTGATTCAGAGACACTTGTGGACTCATATTTTTTAAAAACTAAAGAATAGGAACTTCTTGGTCTGTTAGGAAAACAAGAACATCACAATTCCAGTTTGTGAGTTGGGTGGAAAATATTTACATGTCCTATAGACATAATGACTCCTTCCAGCCTTAGACAGCTTTGTGGTAAAAATGTAGTCAACAAGGCTGCTCAGAGCTGCCTGAGTCACTCTCACCTTTAGTTTTCTACCCTCCTAGACCAAGGATTCTTAACCTTGTGTGTGTGCGTGTGTGCGTGCGTGTGTGCGCGTGTGTGTAGGGTTACCAAGGAAAACTGATTACATTGAAATAAAGATGTATTTTTCCCATCCAAGTTCATTGATCTTGAGTATATCTGTGAACTTCACATTGGCAATCTATGCATTAAGCCAGGGGTGTCAGAGACAGCACATCACTGGCAACACTCCCACAACACTTTTGAGTGAAGTCAAATCAGATTAAAATGGAATTTGGAAATACTTAACAAAATAAATAAAAATATGATAAAACATAATTTTATTATGTAGTTTTGTAAATCAATATTCACCTGCAGGGATCCTTATGTTCAATGTCCCCTTTTCTATTTGGGTTTGACATTACTGCACTAAAGAAGATAAATCCTTAACATTAGGTAACCCCCTTAAACAGAATATCCTATGGAAATCTGACGAAAAGAGAATAACTGGTTAATCAATAAGCCTTTATATACCTTGCACTGTGCTAAATGCAAATAAATAAACAAACAAATGAATAAATAGATAAACAAATAAATGGGGTCTTTATATATTTCTTATAGACCTGCTCTCTGACTCTTTTTTACCTGGGGCATATGGATATCATATTTTTCTGATTGATTTTAAAATTGATTTTAAGAATCACAGAATCTCAGAATTGTAAGGACCTCTCAAGCAATCTAGTCTAAACCATACTTTGAGAAGAATTCCCTCTTACACGTACCTGACAAGTGGTCAACTAGCTTTTGCTTGAAGACCTACATGGAAAGGGAGTCTATCTATTAACTGCTAAAGCTTCCTTTTCATTTTTGTATATCTCTAATTTTTAGGAAGTTTTATCTTACATAGAAAACCTATCTAAGACATCATATTTTCAAGGTGCTGTGGGAACAAGAGACTTTAAATTCTGTCTTCAAGTCATTCTCCAATTGATAAGTGGTCAAATTATATGAACAGGCAGTTTTCAGAAGAAGAAATCAAAGCTATCTATAGTTATATGGAAAAGTGCTCTAAGTTATTATTGATTAGAGAAACACAAACTAAAACAGTGCAGAGGTACCACCTCACATCTATAAAACTTGTTAACATGACAGGAAAGGAAAATGACAAATGTTGGATGTGTGAACACTGGCACGTTAATGCACAGTTGGTGGAGTTGTAAACTGATCCAGCCATTCTGGAGAGCAATTTGGAACTATGCCCAAAGTGTTATTAAATTATGCATGCCCTTTGACCCAGTAATAGCCCTCCTAGTTCTGTCTCCCAGAGAGATCAAAGAAAAAGAAAAAGACCGTTATTTACAAACATATAGTAGCTCTTTTTGTGGTAAAGAACTAGAAATCAAGGAGACGTCCATCAATTGGGGAATGACTGAACAAGTTGTGGTATATGATTACAATTGTGTTGTAAGAAATGATGAAGCAGGATGATCTCAGAAAAACCTGGAAAGACTAACATGAATGAATGAATACAAGGTGAAATAAGCAGAATCAAGACAATATTATGCACAGTGACTGCAGTATTGTAGAAAGATCAACTGTGAATGATTTAGCTATTCTCAGCAATACAATGATCCAAGACAGTTCTGAAGGGCTTATGATGAAAAATGCTATCCACCTCCAAAGAAAGAACTGATGGAGTCTGAATGCAGATTGAAGCATACTTTTTAAAAACTTTACTTTTTTGGTCTATGTTTTCTTTTGCAGCATGTCTAATATGGAAATATGTTTTGCATGACTATACATGTATAATCTAATATCCAATTGCTTGCCTTCTGAATGAGGGGAAAGGGGAAGGAAGGAGAGAGGTTTTCATAATTTAAAAAAATGAATGTTAATTTTTTTACATGTAATTGAGAAAAAAAATAGAGGAAAAAAATCCCTGCATTTTCAAAGGAGCCCATGCAAGAACTTAGTGTGTTCAGTTTAAAAAAAGGGGTATGGAGGTCTCAGGAGGGCAGACAAAATGCATTCTCAAAACCAGGAGAGGGAAAGGAAGCAGGGCTGTGTTATTTTTCCTTCCTGCTCACCACTACCTGGTTATGCTGGAGCCCCAGAGAGAATAGTCATGATCTA
The DNA here is from genome assembly GCA_028646575.1 of Pseudocheirus occidentalis. Taxonomy (NCBI): domain Eukaryota; kingdom Metazoa; phylum Chordata; class Mammalia; order Diprotodontia; family Pseudocheiridae; genus Pseudocheirus; species Pseudocheirus occidentalis. The sequence goes on from CM053593.1 coordinate 207,828,508, forward strand.
AGGTGAATAATAATCCCCACAGTAATCCAGAAAGGCAGACAGGAAGGTGACAGGAAGGCTTCATATTTGATCCAATTTCTTGCTAATTTTCAGTTTCCTTCACGGTTCTGTTTAGACGCCGCCTCCCACAGCAAACCTTCCCTGATCTCCTTACACGTTAGTGCTCTTCCTACTCCTATTATCATGTTTTTACTCTTTTGTCAACTTAGTATCTTCCATGGCAGAACAGAAGTTTCTTGAGGAGAAGTTTTCCATTGTTATCATTTTATTCTCCAGCACCTAGAAAATAGCACCTTGAATTGATAGGTGCTGTTTAAGCAGTTATTGAGTTGAATTAAAGAGTTTAAATGCTTTATGTTTTGAGCTTATCTGTGTGCTGAATTAGTCTTGGGGAGAGCTGATAGAGATGAGGTTTAGGGCTATGAGCTAGAGGTAGTAAAAGAAGTGCTTCTACTTTTGTGGAGGCTCAACTGTAAGGGAAAGAAGAGAGGGAACAAATCTTTATATGTTACTACTTTTATAAGGCTACTATATGCCAGGCACTATGCTACTCTTTGATAATATGGTGTCATTTGATCCTCACAACAATCCAACAGAGTTGGTACTTTTATTGTCGCCGTTTTACAGCTGAGGAAACAGGCCAACAGCAATTGGCCAAGATCACACATCTAGCTAGTAGCATCAGAGGTCAAATTTGAACTCAGGTCTTCCTGCCTCCAAGCCTAGTTGTCTATCTACTGTGGCACCAGCTTCCAACTATGATCCCTCTTATTAATTTTTTTAGTAATGAATTTTTGAGTATTGAGTCAAGTCATGGCTAACTGGTGGTGATAGCAACTGTACCATGAAAGTTTATGAAAAGAAACAGTGGTCTAACCTTTGGAGACTCAAATTTTATTCCTCAGAGGTCACTATTAAGAAATTGCTATTAAGAAAGTGGCAGAAGTTGGGGCCTATGTGATGCTGTTTTGTATCATCCAGCATGAAGTACAAGGAAGCAGCTGGTGCTACCCAAGTAATAGAGTTCTATGACCATGAAAGCACTAAGTGGTAATTTTGGACATTGGAGACAAATGAGAACTTGGAGCAGGCACAAAATAGCAGCAGATGAGTGCATTATGGTTAATATTTGCTGCCTATGTTCAAAGGAAATGTTATTAACTCACATTGCTTATCTGGGGAGCATATACACTATTAAGTCTTTGGAGTTTGTCTAGATTTTTTAATCTCTGGTAGGATATTGGAAGGGCATAAACAACAGATGTTTTTACCTACTATGTAGAGACATACGCCCCACTCAGAACCAGCAGCCTTCTCCAGTTGTTAAAGTTTTGTGGGAGAGGTGTTTTTGGTGTATGTTTTCCCTGCCAGGATCCATTCAGACAAAGATTAAGATATAGAGATCAAGCCACTCAAGCTTTGTCAGGAATCAAGAAGTCTAGAACGACGCCCTATTATCCACAAGCAGACTCACAGCTAGAACATTCCCACACTACCGAACATGTTGGGACCTTGGGTCCTGATCAGAAGGCCTGATCAGAAGGTTCTATGTTCTCAACCCATGACATTTCCGATGTATGCATGTGGTGACTCCAGAGGTTTTACCCTATACTTGGTAAGGTTTGGGCAAGATCTGTATTTACCTGTTGATTTCTATTTGGAGTCTCAGAAGATAGAGAAGACATGTAATATTAATAATAAGTAAATCTTGCCTCTGTGATAGCAACTGAAGGCCCTTAGCTATGGCTTCAGCTCAGAAGAGCTCAGAGAAGGACAACTGAGGGCATGATACTCTACGTTGCTATCAGGAATCTCAGCCCGGGGATAATGTCCTGCTAAGAGGTCTTGGGATTCAAGGAAAACACAAGAGAATGCACAGATGGAGAGGCATGACACATCCAGGAGGCAAAAGACTGAACAATCTGCCAGTCTATATGATAGCCCTGAAGACTGGATAGGGCATTTTCTCTGCAAAGAGAAAATGTAGAAGTCATTTGTCTCTCATAAAGTAGGTAGGCAGTCAACCTCCATAGGAAGGCAACAGGGAGTTTAGGAATGATGAAGAGCTGATCAGAAGAACTCTAAGAAGGGCCCAACAAGTGGGGCTGATGGAGTCAGATGATGGCTCATATGGAGAAAATTAGGCTTGTGATTCAGATAAGAGGAAAAGACACATCAGCATACCATCTTGAGTGTCATGGAAATCCCCTGAGACTATGCTGACCTGAGAATACTTCTGCCTGGACAGGAGGAAGAACTGAATCCAGAGACTGCCTCTTTCAAGTTGTTAAAGCCCTATAGGAATGAAAGTCGCCTATATAAAGTCATACTCAGTGGGGATCGGAGCTAGTGATAATCAAACAGGGGCATCCAAAAACTCCCAACTGTATCTATAGGACAATGGATCTGATGATTCTAAAGAAGCAATTTGCAGACACTACAGATTTCTTTTTCCAACTGAGGGAAGCATATAGATGACTGTTTAGGATGCCACATTTCCAAAATAGATTGGGCCCAAGAAGAAAGGCTCCAAAAAGATTAGATTGAGGCTTGGTTTAAGGTTTTCTTAGACGTATTAGGAAAAAGGGATGGCTAGGATGGCAGTCAAATCATGAAGGCTGAATGAATAGATTTTAATGGATGAAGCAGGTAGAGGATGAGGAGGAGCATAATGTTATTGTAGGATCTGGTTTTTGAGGGGCAGGTAAGAAATTGTCATCATTCCTCATGGCAAAAGGAGAGGTTATGGAGAAGTTTTTATGACTGAAACTTAAGAACTTAATATTAATTATGCTCAGTTCCAATTTGCCAACCAGTTAACAAAAAAATTGATATCCAATTGTAGCTGCTTGTCATTATTAGTACTGTGGCAACAGGGGAGAATGTTCTCCTGACTTAGAGTAGATGATGGCATAGTTTGCATTTTCCACAATGATCAAATCCCTATAGGAAATGAATCTGAAATGGTGATGGCTGGTGGTTTAGTCTGTCAGTAGATGTGAAGGAGTCACTCTGTTCATACCTACTTGATTTTAGAGTGATAAAGACATCATAGGAAACAACCCTATTTATTTTTTTTAAAGAATTTTACTAGTTTTTTTTAAAATCACTGCCATTTTTTCATTAGCACCTTCTATAAAAACCTTCTGTAATAACAAAATACTGTTAAACAGAATAAACAAACATATTATTAATTTCTGAGAATCGTATGCTTTATTCTGCCCCTTTACTCACTATTCCTCTACCTAGTGGAGAGAGATAACTTCATTATTAGGCCCATGAAATTAATGTTAAACAATGCAATGATCTGAGTTCTCTTAGTGATTTTTTTCTTTCAGATTACTGTAGTTATCAGTAATAGGATCACAGATTTAGAATTAAAGGAGACCTTAGAAGCCGTTGAATCCAAATATCCTTTATATTTCATATGATCCTTTGGAAATTCTTTAAATTCATCTTAAGGCTTAAAAACAATACATTATACTAATATACTATAATTTGTTTTTACCATTACCAAACAAATTTCTACTTTGCTTTCATTTTCTTGCAACCACAGAAACTGCTGTTACAAATGTTTTGGTATATAATAGAACCTTTCCTTCTGTCTTTGACCTCTGTAGGGTAAATTTCTAGCAGTGGTATCATTTTGGATATGAACAGTTTAGTCACTTTTCTAGTATAGCCCCAAACTATTTTTCAGAATGGTAAGACCAATTCATAAGAAGCTATTCTATTTACAACAGCTTTGTTTACTCTAAAAGCCCAGTGAGCAGCCTAACAACAATTTGAGGGAGAAATGGGATGGGTAAATGAGGATGCAGGATCAGAGAATGAAGGGCAAAAAAAAACCCCACTTGGCCATGACCAAAGTGACTGCAGATGTGATGAATGAAGAACAGATTTTTGGGGGGTGACCAGGATGCTTGCCAAATGCACTTTCTGTCTTTGGTCTACTTATGACATAGGGGTCTGAGAGTTAACGGCATATATTCAACTCTAGAGACTACTTAGATCCTAGGTTGAAGTTCTCAGATTAAGAACTGCCTTGGAGTTTTCCAAGTTGCCACATAAAGCATGTTAAAAGACAGTCTTTAATTGATAGGTTACTTAGAATTGAATTGGGCTGGGCTTAAAGCACAGTAGGGTTGGCAGGGATGCTAGGGAGTGGAAGGAAGGGAAAATCTGAAGTCAAACACCACATAAACTTTAGGAGACCCACCCAATGGTGCCACCACATCTAAATAAGTCAAATGCACTCTTACCTAGCAATGCCAGAAATCATGCATTTTGCCCAGCTCCCAATACATACAGTAGAGAGAGGACAGACCATGCAGCTGAACTAGAATTAAGGGGACAATATTAAATACAGGCCTTTTTTTTCTTTTCTGCTTGTTACAGTATCTGATTTACTCTCCGATTGCTGTTCCATCCTTGTTATGCTTATGCAGGTTAAGAAAGACTAAGTATCTCAATCAAGTGGGAGGACTTGGGCTTCTTGGGAGATGGTTATGGGTGGTTTTTCCCATTTCCAGAAGCAATGTGAGATGCTTTTTAAACAACCCTGAAGATCATCTGTAGAAAACCCACAGTTTCCCAGTCCAGTTTCCCTTGGAGTTTTTAAAATGGGGGTTGCTCATAATTAGTACTAAATGCTTGTTCAGAAACTCCTGAAAAATCATAGGCAGCAGTGTTTGAGATATAGTCTGGGTCACATGAGTGCTTTTGTTGTTTTGGAGTTAATACGGGAATTTGGGGTTCAGTAACATTTCTATGAAATAAGAAATAATGGATCTTGCTGCTGGACTAGATCAGATTGATCTATTTTTTCCTACTTATTCCATTCCATCAATTTGACAAAACCGATAGAGCTTTGGAGTCAAATTTCATCTTCAGTCTTCACACTAATTTAGGGAACATTGCACAACAAAGGAATTGGTACTGTGGATCTTTGTTTGAGGGTAAAATGGAAGGGCATATTGAGTGAAAGAAACAGGTACACTAAAGATGTAATAGCTCTGCTTTCCAGGGTTTTGTTGTTGCTTGTCCTCATTCTCAAAGAGGACCATGATATTGGGAAAGTGAGTGAATGGGATTTAAGAGAGGCCAGGCTAGGCAAAGTCACCAGTCTCACTCTTTCCTCTGGAGCCATCTGTATTAATTGCTCATACAAACTGAGACCTAGGAAAGACCTTAGCTTAAAAAAAGGCTAAGGTCTCCCACTGCATCCAGGGCCATCTCCAGCCATCCTGATCTTCATCGTGCCCTGGACCCAGATAGCTGCAGAGGAAAGAGACAAAGAATGGTTTCTTTTACCTAGTCAAAAAAAAAATCAAGGGGGGAAAGGAAGACCCTCAGGGTTTCTGGCCAAAACAGGAGCAATTACTATTTATACTCTGAGCCATCAGAGCCCAAAGTGACCAAATGAGGATTGGATTGGGTGCTAACAGCTTTGGCTATTAACCTGGATTCCCTACAGTAATCCAATCTTGATTTTGTTCCATGCCTCAGGCCGCAGAATCTACAATTCTCTAAAAAGCTAAGGAACTTTTCCCCTCTTGATTCACATTCAAAGCTCAAATTCAATTTCAAATTTCCTTTTTGCACTTTTGAGGAAGCTAAAATTTAAGATTAAAACTTTGATTTTGCCGAGAAAAACTTTCCTTTTCCTAAATATGGTTCATTTAAAGCCTGAACGGAACATAAAAATTAGTGTTTTATATATATATACATATATATATATATATATGTTACAGAATTCTATCTATATATTCTCTCTCTCTCTCTCTCTATATATATATATACAATTTCTTTTGAAAGAGATTTTTATTATAGGGGATTGTCATATATTCAAAGGTGACATATTTTGGACCCATATAGTCCAATATGTGGATTTAAGTTTCGCCCTGTCTGGATGGGACCAGAGGATTAATCATATAAACTGAGCTGTTAAAAATTATGATTTATATAGATATTGAGAACTGTCTGCCAGGTAGTCTAAGAGATGGACATGATTACACAAACACTAGTGGAAGCTTGAATAAAGGAACTTTTTTTTTGGAGGAGAAGGAAGGAAGTAGGAGGAAATTAAGAAGAAGGATTTTATAAGAGGGTTGGAAGAATTAAAATAGCAGAAGTGGCCATGGAAAGTTTGAGAGCAATTGACAATAAAGGGAAAGTTGATTAGTGAATCATAGGCCTAGGAAAGAGTCTAGTTTAAGGAACCTTCTTTGAGTGTGTGGCAATGAAAATATTTTTTGATTAAGATGCCAGATGGCTACAAGGAGAATAGTTTCAAACTAGAACCTAGGACCTAGAAATACAACAAAAAGGCTTTACTTCTTCAGAGACTGAGTAAATTTCAGAGAATGGGTTCTTGACTTATGTTGAGATTAGAAATAAGGGTATGAGTAGGAAAGAAACTAGCTAAGAAGAACTGAAATATACAAGGATGAGGATGTAAAGAACGAGTCAATTTGGGAGTAAAACATTGAGTAAAAGCTATAATTGCCTTAGCTTAAGTAATGAAGGATTATAATTCATCTGATCTGTACTGGTTATATCTTGAGATTTTGTCTCCTGATGGTAAAATGTTTTTTGGTTTTTTTTTTTTTGCTATTTGAACTACTAACTGGTAATGTGCTTCAGAGGTCTTTATAGAGAAAGGAACCAAAGAGACAAGAAGAGGGTTGAGGCCTGTAGGCAACCACCTACTAGGTGTGCTCTTTGGGAGAAACAATTCCTTTGGACCATGGTGGTAGAAAAGCAGCAAGAAAGTTTTATGCTTAGGAATTGCTATAGACATTTCTGTAATAGAAATAATGAATAATCTAATCTAATAGGTTCCAGTAGAATTTAATAACTTCTCCTCTAGAACTCATTTTGTATTTATTTTATGCACTTATCACTTGCTAGTTTGTCAGCAAGCATTTATTAAATGTCTACTGAAAGTACAAATCCATACTATGGCTTATTGTTGGATACAATAAGGGAATCCCATTGTTTATGATTTTCAGAAGCTCATAATCTAACTAGAATGACAAGACTTGGATGTGAAAAAAAACTAGAGAAAAATTAAAAGTTAGAAGCAGGAACATAGTAAACTAGTAAAAATTTATATTAGATATCAACACAGTAAAAGATCAGGGATCAGAATTCATTAGCATTTCTCAGGGAAAATTTTGTGGAAGAGACAAATCTTGAGACATGTTTTAGAAGTAATAGATATAGACTAGTGTTGAACAGATATAAATAAAAGTTTTTACACAACAATGCAGCTAAGATTGGAAGGGAAACAGTTAACTGGTAAAGTCTTTACAGTAAGTTTCTCTAATAAAGGTCTCATTTCTAAGATATATAAGAAACTGATTCAAATGTATAAGAATAAGAGGTATCCTCCAATTAATAAATGATCAAAAGGCAAGAACAGAGAGTTCTCAATGGAAGAAACCCAAGTTATATGAAAAAATGCTTCAAATCACTAACAATTCTAAAAATTAAAGCAACTCTGAGGTTCTACCTCACATCCACCAGGTTGACAAATGTGACAAAGAAGGAAAATGACAAATGTTGGAGGCATCAAGGGGAAATGAGTACTTTAATGTACTATTTGTAGATCTGTGAATTGATCCAGTCATTTTGGAAAGCAATTCAGAACTATGTCCTAAGCTGTGAATACCCTGTGACCAAGAGAAACCCTTATGATACTTATATCCTAAAGAGATTAAACTTAAAAGAGAAGGACCCATATTCATAACAACCTTTATGTGGTGACAAATAACTAGAAACTTGGGATTACCCATCAGTTGAGTATTAACTGGATAAATTATGGAATACTATTGCATTGTAAGAAGTGATGAAAGGGATGATCTCAGAAAAACCTAGGCAGATTTATATGAACAGATGAATAGTGAAATAAGCAGAATGAGAAGAACAATTTATACAATAGTAATCAACTTTGAAAGACTTAAGAACTCTGATCAGCTATAGTTCCAGAGGACCCGTGATGAAAAATGCTCCTCACCTCCTGACAGAGAAATGCTGTACTCAATATGAAGAATAAGACACACCTTCTTGGACAAGGTCAATGTGGGAATTCATTTTGTGAATGATAAAGAAGTATGCAAAGGATCCTGAGGTGACTGTCCTAACTATCTCTAGGGACCCTTTGGATGACCTAGAACCTATTCTTATTTTGCTTGTCTTGTCTATATTTTTCTATTACTAGTCATGTTTTTCATCTCCTTCTGAGGCCTGTTATGTGATGGTTTTTGCCTACTAAGCCTTAACGGTCATCTAAATCAATATACTTTCACCAAGACCTTTGGAGGATAACAGCTACTTTATTATGATGTTCAGAATCTCAATCAGTCAATAATCATTTTATTAAGCTAATTACTAGTGCAGACTATATATAGGTAGGCAAATTGCAGATAAAGCTTCCAGTCCAGGTAGGCTTTGGTAACCAAGGGCATAGTTGAAAGGAGTATGGGCGAACTAAGGAACAAAGGAAGGCAAGTCAAGGGGCTAGTAAGTAATTTCACACAGATCCTAGGAGCAGAGACTGACAATCAGAAGGGACCTTAGGGACATTCTGGTTCATTTTCCACATTTAAAAAATCAGGATCTTGAGATCCATAAAGTTATATCTTATACAGGTAGCATCAGAGTTTTCAGTGAGAAGCACCATAACTTCAGGAAACATGTAGTACTAGTCAAGCTAACCTCTTAGCTAGATATTTGTCAGTGATCAATGAAGATAGAGTAGACCCAAGAAAATTGAGAAACCGAAGCCAGTCAGCTAAGTTTTCAACAAATCTTTCCACCTAGGCTTTTTCAGTTTTCTATAGAGGGTGGGAAAATTTGTGAGAGAATGTTAATGGTAAGCCATTCCTAAAGCACCAGGGAACCAGACTAAAGTTGTTGTTAACAACTGCCCTCTCTAAATACTAGCCCTTTCCACTCATGTCCCTCAATGGTGAGGTGAGGTCATATTACATTGCAGATTGACAGCCTGTAGCAATGAAATCATATTCTTTTGGGTTGAGATTAGAAAGTTGGAGAGAAATTCAAAGATGAGAGAAACTAAATTTGTAGTCTATGTGTATAGAAATAAGTAATGGGTTTCCTGGGTATTTAAAAAAGTCTTCTAGGGAAATAAATCCTACAAATTCTATCTGCTGCTGATGCTACCTCCTCCAGAAGCCATCATAATCTACTGAGAACAATACAGCCTCCAAGGAGAGAAAGATCTGACACCAGATAGAGAGACAACATAATGCAGGCATTCCCAGACCATGAAGAGATGTTTCTTAGTCAAGCCAAAGAACTGAGTCAAGTCAGGACCTATGGAAGCCAAAATCAAGGAGCAATGTGACAATAAACCTAGACCTTGTCATTGCTTGGTATTGTCAATCACGATGTGGTCTGGGCAGGTAGACTCAAGAAAGGGAAGTTGCTTGATTTTTGTGGAATAGATGGAAATATGAACTCTAGAGAATAAGCAACTGGGTAGACTCAGAATCATTTGAAAAGACCAAACTCAAAGTACTGTCATTAGTGGTGTCCTCTTAGAAAATGGGGTGCTCCCAGGAATCTAAGCTTTGTTTAATGTGGCATAAAACTTGTATAAATTGTGTGGATAAAGGCACAATTTGCAGATGAAACAAAGCAGTGAGGGAAAGCTAACCCATTAGATGACAGAAATCAAAAAGATCTTGAAAGTCTAGAACATTAGACCAAATTGATTAAAAATGAAATTAAATAGGAATAAATCACTTGGGTTAAAAATATCAAACTTACAAGTAAATAGATGGGAGAGGCATGGCTAGATAATATTTTATCTGACAAACACTTAAGGGTTTTTATGAGCTACAAACTAAATGTGAGTCAACAATGTGAGATGGAGGCAGAGAAAGCTCATGTAATCTTAGACTGACCAAAAGAAGCATGGCATATAGGACTAGGGAAGGGAGAATTGTTATACTCTGACCTGGTCAGACTACATCTGTTGTGCTGTGTCTCCTCAGTTCCAGGCACTACATTTTAGGAAAAAAACAAACAAACAAACATTGATAAATAGGCAAGTGTCCAGGAGAGGGCATCAGGGAAAGGCCTCAATCAAGTTCATACCACATAAGGACTGGCTGAAGGAAATGGGTCTGATTAGCCTGGAGAAGATATGACTTAGGGGTAATATAATAGTGGTCTTCAATATTTGAAGAGATGTTATGGAAGAGGGAATAGATTTGTCATGTTTACCTTCAGAAAACAAAACTATAAGAAATGGGCAGAAGTTGTTGAAAGAAAAATTAAGGCTTGATATAAGGGAAAACTTTGTAACATTAGAGCTAACCAAAAGTGGAATGCTTCAGAAGTAATGGGTTCCCCTCATTCAGGGTCTTCAAGCAAAGGAAAAAGGACCACTTAGGTGTATTGGAGATTGCATTCCTTTTCAGGTATGGACTGGGTCAGATTTCTATAGGTTTCCCTTCTAATTCTGAAATTCTGTGATTCTGTGGGTTTTGACTTAGTAAAGTTAGAAAAGGAGCACAGATTTCTTGGGTAGTCATGGAGGAAACAGGTGGTTTCTAAACTGGGCAAAAATGGACTCTATATCTTCACTTTGTGTCCAATAATTGCTAACTTGTAAATAATTTATACTTTACAAAAAATCTTTACAGCATTATAAAGATATCTTTCATTGCCCTCAAGATGATTGGCCTGAGAGTTAGCCACTGTCATCAGCTAACTACAAAGCAAATTTATTTAATGCCCACAGTTTACAGAAGTGAGGATTGGCAACTATATCCACATAACTTATCAGATTATCTACCTTGTAAAATGTCCAATTTAAAGCAAATGATGATTTTTAAGTACAATTCATATTTTCTTTCTTATTTCTAATGTGTCTCTCACATATTTAGGTTTTCATGACATGAAATCTCCAAATATGTTGAGTTGCAGTATCTCTGAGTTGGAAAGGATCTAAGATGCCACTTGGTCCACTCCTTAGTAGAACAAGAATCTTTTCTACCAAATCCCCAAGAAGTGAACTTTTGACTGAAGACTTGGGGGATGCCTTCCATTCCAGTTTTGAATGTCTGTAATTGTTAGCAAGTTCTTCCTTGTATCAAGTCTAAATTTCCCTCTTAGCAACTTCTCCCCATTGCTTATAGTTTGTCCTCTTGAGCTAAGCCTAACAATGTGACACCCCTTCAAATTCTCCAAAGCTGTATCAATCTTTTATTTTCCAGGCTAACTTAAATATCACCAGTTCCATATGACATGAATTCCAGGCCCTTCCCCATCCAGGCTGCCTCCCTCTTCTTCCTAGTATGCAGTGCTCCAAATTGCACAATATCCCAGATGCATTCTGACTAGTACAGAGTATAGCAAAGTTGTCACTTTGCTAGTCTGGCATGGCATGCCTTTGTTGATTCAGTCCAAGACTGCATGAGCTTTTTTGACTGCTAAATGACTCTATTGAGTCAACCACTCAGATCCACAGATCTTTTTCAGACAAATTGCTGCCTAACCACAACTCTCTCATTTTGTATATATGAAATAGATTTTTTCTTAAACCTAAAGGTAAGCCTTTATGTTTGTCCTTACTAAATGTTTTCTTATTTAATTTGGCACAGTATTGCAGGTTTTCAAGATCTTTATTAATTCTGACATGAAATGTTTTAGCTATCCTTTCCATGTTTGTTTCATTTGTAAAGTTTGATAAGTTCACTCTACGTGTATGTTTATATAGCTGTTGGAGATGGAAAAGACACAGATTAAACATTTCCACTATGACCACTTTTTCCCCCCAACAGAAACCCCAGAAATGCCCTTGAGATCCTTTAATGGAAGACAGATGCATAGGTGGAAGTACACCATAAAACTATAGTAGTGCAACTGACCTGCGTTAGAAATACAAGCACAGACATGTATAGTGGGCCAAGTGTGTTGACACACCCAGGAGGAACACTGCTCCTCATGATGGAAGTTTTCCCTGAGGCAGAGGAGGAGGGCCAAATGGGAATGTTCCTCAGGGTGTGTCTGCCCACCTAGACCAAGATCTATGCCTGACTATGAGTTAGAAGGCCCAGTCTCAAAATCCCATCCTGCTACTTATCACTTAACCTTTTTTGGCAAGTCATTTTTCACATTTGTAAAATGAGGGATTGGGCTAGATTATCTCCTAGGTTATGTCCAATTTTAAATCCCGTGATGCTTATCTCTTCTTATCTACTTGTAACATGTGGTTATTTTTAAACTTTTGCCTATGTGGCAGATTTGTAAAATTTGGGACTCATTTGTAGTAATTCTGCCTTTGGAAGTGTAGTCGTAAAATGATTCCTGCTTATACTCCCTGGTTACAGAATAAGCTTTGCTAACAATAGGCTAGGGTTTGAGCTCCTAGTCCTGTGCTAGGAAATGGTCCCTCTCCTTTCTGCATGGCTTCCCCCGGGGCCTCATGCTGCAAACAAATGGACACTAGGCAACACAAAAACAGTCAACCACAGATATTTATAAGAAATAATATTAAATCTGGCAAATGTATCCTTTAACAGATTTTTAAAAAAAGAAAACAAACACAATTAAGCAGAAGGGGACTCTATTCCTTTCAGCTATTTTTGACTTGGTCTAAAGCCTCAGATAAAGTAAATTCTCATTTTTAATTTATCAAATCCTAGTTAACTATTAGATGCTTCCTAGCTTTAGCAAAAGCACAGTCTTTTCTGCCATCAGTTTGGGAACTGTCTATTTTTGTGGATTTACTAATTAGCCATGAGTTGCCTTGGGCAGTAATTTGTTCTCTAGATATGAAAGTGCACAAGCTAAAGGCTTCTCTGGCCAGGCTTCCTCTTGTTCCCAAAAGCCGTTGAACATGTAATTATGAGTCATGGTGCTCATAGTTTGGCAGAAAACTGACTCATTTAAAGCAAATTATCAGTTTTCACCCTGTTACCAAATGCCGTGATTGGCCATTATAAAAAAAGAAGAACGAACAATTTTACTAAAAGGGTAGGATGTTTGGAAGGCACATTGGGATGCACTATTTTTTCTAGACACATGAACAAAAGTAAAATCCAACCCTGATTTGAGCCCCCCAAAATTAAATAAATAAGTAGAGAAATGGCATCGGAAAGCCAATGATCAGGAAGATTCATTTCAGAAATAGATATAAAATGGATATTTTTCAGCCCAAAGTATAACAGTCTTATACTATAATTTCTAGTCTTTTTCTTCTCTTACTTGGACCAAGTGGAATGGAGGTCATGGGGAAAAAAAAGAAATCTGTCAAATGAGCCTAGATTTTTGTTATGAATCTAGGCAGTCTGATGACAGATGCTTACAAGCTACACTGAGATACTTATCTAGACAGCTGGATAGACAGAGAGCACGAAAGGTAACCTTCAGAAGGTCCCATCATATTTAGGGAATAGCCCTAACCCTCTTATTCAGAGGCTTCCTCCGGTGGGCATCTCCTACAATTAATGATATTCAAGGGACAGTTTGAAATCACAATCATCTCTTTGTCAGTTTAAAGTGTCAGTAAACAAAGACAAGTATGAAAAGATAGATGCCAATAACAACCATAACATGGCAAAAGATAACACCAAAATAATAAAAAAATAGAAAAAAAACCACCACTCAGATGGTTTCAATTATTCTCTATATGCAGATGAATCTCTATTTTTGTGTCCTCTGTCGTGAAGTCTCATTCTGTTTCCTCTCCCAAGATTTACTAACTGCCCACAGGATCTCTTAGGTATCCAATCAAAATATTTTAGACAAAGGATGTCTCTAAAAGACATTTTATCATTTCCCACAAACCCTCTTTTCTTTTGAGCTTTTATAACCCACCAGGCTTGAATGTGAATAATTGTTACTCTTCTATTTCTTATAATTTTCTACTAAATTCAGTTAGATGAATATCTATTGGGTGCAGCACATTTAAAATAAACTGAATGGAAAGAGTGTGGCATAATGGATAGAGAGCTGACCTCTGAGTTTAGAAGCTGAGTTTGAGTCCTACCTCTGATACATACTGGTTGTGTGATACTGGGAAACCTCTGTCTTCCTCAGTTTACTCAACTGTAAAATGGGGAAAATAGCTCCTACCTCCCAGAGTTGTAGTGAGGACCAAATGAAATATTTATAAAACACTTTGTAAAATTTAAAGCACTCTATAAATAATAGCTGCTATACTTCTTCTTTTCCTCCTCCTCCTCCTGTTCCTTCTCCTCTTCCTCCTCCCCTCTCTTCCTCTTTCTCTAACATATATTTGCAGGAGGCTTTTCCTTACCTGGAATCTTTTTCCAATAAAATAAGAAGTTCAAGAAAAGAAATGACAACATGATAGAGTACAAGGCCAAAAAACAAAATAGTCGTTGCCCTCAGGGAGCTTAAATTTTATAGGATCTAGTCTATAACTAATTCCTAACCAGTTTTCAAAATATTGCCCAAACCCATCTCTTTTTCACTGCCACACTCATAGGGGTGGGTAAACTGTGGCCTTCTATGGTAAATGTTGGACCAGCTTTGATTAGCAGGACAGACAATAAGGCATTTGGAGGCCAATTCTAAATGAAAACATATTTAATTTGGCTGCTGCGTATCTTGAAGATGGGGGAGTATCTGTGCATATGTGATTCCTACCCACCTCTTAGAAAAAAAATGATCCCAAATAGTTCAATATCTGCTTTAAATTAGCAAATATGTCAAATCTAAATTGGTGTAATACATTAAAAGTCTCAAGAAAGTATAGATGCTTTTGGAGTCTCACTTCCTTCCATGACATTCAGCTATTCTATTTTATGACTGGAAATTATGGACACTTTGTTGAAGGATAAATCAAGAAAAGGAAATCAAGTTGTCAAAGTTCTCTTTTTCCTTTGCCAGGCTAAGAGAACTAGGCATTAACAGGACAAGGACTGCCAGACCAGATGGAAGTTTATTAAGCATGAGGTCACTCCTAGCTTTACTATATTTGTGATCCTTTACTCTCCTTGCTTTCTATCAATTCTCAAAATTTCTAGGATTCATAGGTCTAGAAACTGATGTATGGTGGATGAAGGTGCCTGGCAATTCTCTTGGTTTAGTGATAGGACAGAGTCCAAGCAGAAAGCAATTCTTATGGGGTGTGGAGGGTACAGTGGCAAGACTGGGTAAAGCCCAGGAGTCCTTAGAGACAGGGTCAGCCCCGGTGGTACTCTGTCTTACCAGGGCTGTAATTACTGGCTCTCCATTTATTGATGTAGTGCTAGTAGCCAATTCTAAGCTGAGTTGAGCAAAGGCAACGGGGACATTTTGATGAGATCTGGGCAGGGAGTGAGCTAGGTCAGTCTTCTTTGTCTTTGGGGACCCAGTGAGATCTGGGTAGGTATAAGTTGGACTGGGGCATTGGAAAGGGGATCCTAGTTAGTGTCGGCAGTTTCACCTAAGAGTTGCATAAAATTTCAGGAATAAGCAAAATACACTAGCAGTCAGTGCATCGAGGCAAATTTGAACCCATAGTTGTCTCTGATATTTGGTGGAATGAGCTCCTTGACTGGCATATGACCCAGTATAAGGACAAAAATAGGGGAGCATGGCACTGCATCTTAAGGAGCTATAAAGAAATTCAGGGAAAGCATGGTGAAAAGGATTTGGGGGAAGATCAATAGAAGAAACATAAGTGTTACCATCATTTGTGCAAACCACAGGGCACCTGGACAGAAAAAAGGAACTAGATGAAGAATTTGGGAAACAAATCACAATCCTGGAACAAAGGTAAGGTATAGTAACGATGAGAGATTTTAATTATCGAGGCATCTGTAGGAACACACCTCTGCCAAAAGCAGAGCAAATAATAACTTTTTTATTTTCCTTAATGATAATTTCATGCTTCAGAAGATAGAAGAGCCAAGATTGGAGAAATTCTCTTCTGGATCTGATCCTCACTAGCAGTGAAGAACTTTTTTCTAGAGAGAAATAAAGAGAATCTTGAGAGGAAATTACCACTTCATCTTAGAATTTGTCATAGAGCATATAAAGAAAGATAGGTACCATATGACTTGCATGCTAGACTTTGAGAAAACATATTTTTAAAGTGTTTAGAGGGAGGTTAGGTGGAATCCCATGGACTAAAATTCTACAGGGAATGTCAGTCCAGGAGAGAGAGAAATTCTCAAGAATGAAATCCTTAAGACATTAAGGGAAAAATTATGATGAGGAGGGAACAAGAAGGAGTCATCTGAAGAAACTGATGTTGTGTTTATCCTTCATTTTCAAAGAGGACCATGGCATCAGGGAAATGA
This sequence comes from Pseudocheirus occidentalis, assembly GCA_028646575.1. Lineage (NCBI taxonomy): Eukaryota > Metazoa > Chordata > Mammalia > Diprotodontia > Pseudocheiridae > Pseudocheirus > Pseudocheirus occidentalis. Next base: position 207,844,800 of record CM053593.1, read on the forward strand.
TGACATAACTTGCAGTTGACTTTGATTTAGTGAGGGAGGGCTGTGCAAGGTCATCAGCCTCACTTTCTCCTCCAGAGCCCTCTGGGTCCAGTGACCTGATACTTATCAGGAAGTAGATACATACATACATACACACATACATACATACACACACATATACATATACACACATGTGTATCTACATATGTAGATACATAAAGAACTTAACAAACAACTTCAATTTTTAAAAAGATATGTAGAGAAGTTGGCAACAAGTACAAGAAGCAGGTATTTACAGAAATAAAGTTAGAACCTTAGAGGTTATCTAGTACAACAAATAACTGAAAAAGAAATCCTTCTATAATATTCCCAACCAATGGTCTTCTAGTTCTTGCCTGAAGATCTTTAGTGAGGGAGGATCCGATACTTCTCAAGGAAGCACATTTTATTTTTGGAGAGTTCTAATTATTAGAAATTTTTCCTTACATGGATCCTAAATTAGTCCCTGTTCAACTTCTAATCTTTGCTCCTAGTTCTTTCTTCTAAGGCATGGTAAGATAGTATATAACTAGCATGAAAAAGGGAGGATTCAAAAAAGGGACAAGACCATTGCTCAGACTGGGGTCATGATAACTGACACATAGAGAAGGCCTGAGATGCCTAATTATTATTTAGCTTCTGTTTTCTACACAAAGGAGAATGATGTCAGAACTAAAAAAAGATAAAATAACAATGCCCAATAGAGAGTTAATATGTAAAACAAATGTAGAGCTAATAAGAGAGTACCTAGGTTCCTCTGATACAAGTCACTTGGACTAAAAGAGTTGAATCCTTGTGTGTGGAAGCTTTGGTGGATGTGATTTCTGAGGCATTGTCATTGATATTTAGAAGACTGTATAGAACAGGAGAGGCACCAGAGGACTGGAAAAGGGTAAATTACATGATTTCAAAGAGACAAGAAAATAAGAGTCTGAAAACTATAGGTCAGTGAGATGTACTTAGATTCCGGGCAAGAATCTAGAATATACCATATGGTAGTAGGAATATCTATTCCACAAATAAATGCAAGCTGGGAGTAAGGGGGAACAGGTTAGTTAGCAGTTGGTCTGAAAAAGTTCTGGAGGGTTTTAGTGCATTGTAATTCAGTATGAGCCAACAATGTGATAAGGTAGATATCAAGACTAATATGATCTTGGGATCTATTATAGCCTAATTTCTAAGAGAAGTAATAATCCTATTGTATTCTATCCTGGCCAAACCACATCTGAAACACTGTTTTTAGTTTGGGGCGCTACAGTTCAGGAGGACAATGAGAACAGTAAGGGGTTTTGAGGATCATGTAAAGGAACTGAGAGGTTTAGGAGTTAGAAGAGGATGCTCAGGAGGTAGATGAGAACTGACATCAAACATTTGAAAGGCTGTCACAGAGTTGAGGGATAGAAGCAATGATTGGAAGCTGTAAGGAAGTATATTCAACTTGATGTCAGGAATAATCTCTTAACAATTAAGGGTATCTGGAGGAGCCAAGATGGCAGAGCAAAAGCAGGGATTTGCTTGAGCTCTCCCCCAAACCCCTCCAAATACCTGTAAAGATTTTTCTAAACAAATTCTAGAGCAGAAGAACCCACAAAATGACAGAGTGAAAGAAATTTCTAGCCCAAGACAACTTGGAAGGTCAACAGGAAAAGTCTGCCGCATCACTCTGAGAGAAGAGCCCAGTCTAGCATGGGCTGTGCCTGCACAGAAAGGGCCCTAGCAAACTTGGAGCAGGGGATTGAATCACTGACAGCTGTGGTGTTTTCCAAAATTCTCAACCCACATACCTCAAAGACAACTTAGAAGGTCAGTAGGAAAGGTCTGTCAGAACAGAGTCTAAGCACAAGCCCTGGGGTGGCAGCAGTGGCAGTGGCTGTTTCCAGAGCTCTTAGTCCATAGACTGCGGGGGGACCAAGCAGCTGATCAGAGTGGGGATTACAGGGATTTCTTTGCTGGCACTGAGGCAGGATTCTCTTGCTTTGTCCATGCTTCGATCTGGGTTGCAGTCCTGGGTGATAGTCCTGGGGTGAGGAGGAGCACTGATGTTAGTGGTGAAGAGGGAATCATTTTCAGAGTTCCAAGGAATAACAGAGTTCTTGTGGTCACTCACAGACCAGAGCACAGACAATGAGAGGAATAAACCCCTCTCCTTTGATCATACAACCTTGAAGAACTGAAAATTTACAGGTCCCTAGAAATATCTCTGAAAACAGCTGCACAAAACCTCTGAAGATTGGGAAATTACGCCCTCCATACTGGCAGCAGAGTCCTACCTTAACAAAGTTAAAAGTCAAATAATTGGCTTGGGAAAGAGCAGAAAAAATCAGGCAACATAATCTTACTTTGACAGCAAGGAAGATCACAACATACAACTAGAAGAAGATATCAGAATCAAAGCTTCTATATCCAAAGCCTTCAAGAAAAAAAAATATAAATAAAAATATAAAAAAAATATAAAATAGCCTGGTCACAGGCTATGGAAGAAATCAAAAAGGATTTTGAAAATCAAGCAAGAGAAGTAGGCTAGAGCTGAGTTTAGGGGCGGAGCCAAGATGGCAGAGTAGAAGCAGCAAGGTCCCACAGCTCCCACACTGTCACCCTAAACACCCATAAAATATGAGCCTAGACAGAGTCTAGGACTCTCAGACTCACAAAAATACAGAAAACACATCTCTAACTGAAGGCAGCTTGGCAGCAGGGGCTCATCGT
>CM053593.1:207855977-207873078 GCA_028646575.1 Pseudocheirus occidentalis
AACATTTTTCTCCCTCACTTTCTTAAGTCTAAACAATTAGCAAAACAATATATGAAACATTGATTTGCAGTGTTTACCAATTTCTAATGTGTGGGAACTGGCTCTTACATACTACTGAATGCATGTTTTTATCCTGTCTTTTCTATTGATATAACGATATCTTATTTCTGATGTTGAACCATTTGACAATGACATAGATTTTAGTGGTGAGAATTTTCCAGATCTTCAGTAACTGTGGCTACTGAAGAGGTTGGGCCTACAGTATCTGCTTAGGTGGTTACTAGGCTGCATTTCCACAAGAGTCACTCCCTCTAGATGAGAGCCCAAGCAGGACTGGTGGTCGAGGGGGTCCTGCTTTTCCTAGGGCTTTGGAGTTTACTTGCCTGTTAGCAGCAATTGCTCAGTAGTTAGAGATGGAAGTAGCAGGGAGGGTGGTACCCTCTCCACAAGAGTGGCTTCTCTCAATATTGTCTGTCAGGCATAGGCTACAAGCAAGATGACTGATCTTGGGAGCACCATAAATACTAGAGAGCTTGAGCTCTGGGTCCAGGATTGTCTCTACTAATGTTTGAGGAGTAATGGTGGTAGAGATGGTGGCAGTGGCTGGTTTGACTTGCATGACACATGCTGCCTCCTTTTGCTTTCTGTTGCAGTATTCTAAGAGTGAATATGACCCCAAGGAGGTTGTTGGCCATGTGAGTGAATAGGAGATGAATGTGAGAGAGGTGATAAAAATAGGATCAATAAGACTTTGGCCACTAATTAGATGGGAAGAATTAGGGAAAAAGGAGAATTGAGGCCGACTCTGAGATTGTGAACCTGGCTGACTAAAAAGATGGTGGTACCCTCAAAGAAAATAGGGATTAGGAAAAAGGGTAGTTTGAAGGGAGAGATGATGAGTTCTATTTTGGACATGTTAAGTTTGACTCTTAAACATCCAGTTAGAAATGTTTAATAGGCAGTTGGGGATGAAGTGCTAGAGCTTAGGAGAGCAGAAAAAGACTGGATTTGAAAATTGAGTGCATAGTAGTGGGTGAAATCAGTGAGAAAGTAGAGAAAAAGAAGAGAAGAATGTATAGAATAGAAATCTGGGAAACATTCACAGTTGATACAGACATGGATGATGGTTACAGAAAAGAATCCTGGAAAGCAGTTGTATCAGCAAGCACCCCTGCATACCCAGGGTGGCTACTAGCACAGGTTCTTAGATATGCTTTTCCAAAGGAAAGCAACTCAAAATGGGTTAACAATCTTACTTTAATCAATCAATCATATATCATTTACCTAGTTCAGGGGGAAAAGTCAGCACCCTGAACTTAAGATGATACAAACAGAATACAGACAGAAGTTACAAGCAGACAAAGAAACAGATCATCAGATGGGCTTCCAACCGTCTGACCATTACATCCATACCTAGTCAGTTACCAGCGAGGAAAGCACCAACATCTGCATTTTCCAAAGGTGGGGATGGGGGTGGGGGTGGGGTAACTCCCAGAGTCTCATCTTGCTAAATCACACAACTCTTTCCAAAGTGAGCCCCAAAGCAAAAACTCACAGCAGGGTGTGTGTGTGTGTGTGTGTGTGTGTGTGTGTGTGTGTATCCTTCTCCTGGATCAGAGAATGTCACAGCCCTCTTGACCCCACTGCCCAATTACAAAGTAATAAGCTGTGGGCATTCCTGAAGAACAAGCCTCCTGCCACAGGCTCCATGTGACCATACTCAGCCTATTAGGGGGTAGAGTATACTTTCAAATCAGGGAAGGTTCTCAGAGCCACTTAAGTCTATCAAAGGTCTAGGCAGTGGTTCTCAACCTTCCTAATGCCACAACCCTTTAATACTCATATGTGAGCATATCTGCATGTGGGCAGACCTGCCTGGAGACAAATAGAGGATCAGTGTCTTGATTCCTAAGACCATTGGAAAGATGTGTTTTCTGGTGGTCTTAGGCAACCTCTGTGACCCCTGTGAAAGGGTCATTTGACCCCCAAAGGGGTTGTGACCCACAAGTTGAGAACCACTGGCTAGGGGCAGGGAAGATCTTCAGATTCCCATAACAGGAGTGCTTAGACAAGTAAGAAGGGAAAGCAGTATCCCCAAAATCCAGAGAGGATAGAGAAGTCTCAGAAGAGAGTGATCAATTGTACCAAATGTTTCAAGTCAAGAGGATAAAGACAAAAAATGCCTTTATATTTGACACTGGAGAGATCACTGGTTACTTTGGAGACAAGTTGCAATTGAGTGTTGATATTGGACACCAACTTTGAAGAATCCAGAGATAAGTAAGAGGAGAAGAAGAGGCAGTTCGAGTAGATGGCTTGTTCTCTCTGTAAAAGGAAGGAGAGAAAAAGAATTACATCTTGAGGTGGTGATAGGATAAAGTGAGGTGTTTTTTAAGGGTCCAGGTATGTTTTGTAGGCTGCATAGGAGGAACCAACAGATAGGAAAATATTGAAGATTTGAGAAAGAAAGTCAATTTCTCTGGGGGCAGGCTGCTAGAGAAAATATACCCTTAATCCTGCCCCCTCTGACAAGAAGAGTTCTTGATAAAGAGGACTTACTTACTTAAGCTGTGTAGCAACAACAGGTTATACTTTCCATCATCATCCTATTTAGAGCCTTTTTCACTTTCTCACATAGCACATTGGTCTCTAAGACATTGAAATTAAAAGGTAATAATGCCTCTGTCATTGACAGAGAAAATAGCTATTATAGAAATGTTGAAAGATCTGTTTTACTTTATGTCCAGTTTCATCTTTAAATATCTGGAGACTAACCTAACTTAATTGAGCCTCTTGCTAAGATTTTTGCAAATCTGTTTTTCCTTTCTGAGATGATGTTACTTATAATATTATACCATATTTCTGCATGAGGTTTTGCTAATGAGTTTACATTTTAATTTTGTATTACACTAACAACTATATCTACCACATTGACAAGAAGATGGAGTGGTTTTTATTCAAGATAGTTTCTAGGCTCTTTTGGTCTCCTCGTTGTGGTACTGGATTTCTATTGGGTATATTTGTACAGGAAATGGTGGCAATCTTTTCTTTAACCATTTTTCATTTTTTGGCATCAGTAGCTTATGATGTTGAGGCAGTTGTAATTCTATTGTATATATTCTTCTCTTTATCCTTTCTTCTACTATGTCTTTAATTTGATCATTGCTTTAATAAGTCCACGATCTGTTTGTACATAGACAACAGATACAAAATGATGGAGATCCATTTGGATTCCTCAGGCTTTTTTTCCTGAGAATTAGATGGAATATCACATTAACATTCTTCGATTCATTCATTCCATCATACTAATATTTCATGGGGATACTCCCTGTTTCCCTTTAAGAGACAAGTCAATTTTAGATCAAGGAAAGCCTGTCCCATTCAACCACAGAAAACTGCCTCAGTTGTGATGTAACTCATTGGAAACACTTTTCTAACCCAAAAGCAAGACTAACAAACATCACAAAGAGATTTTTCTAACTTTGACATTCTTCTGGGAGAAGTAGGTAAATGACCTTTCTCTAATTGAAGGCTCTGTGCTTAAGATTCTATGTGTTAACACCATTTTATATATGACAACACAAATTATACATTAAACATGTGAATTGTGTTCAGGCAGACCTTTAAATTTTAATTAATTGCAAATAAAGAAACATTTAACTTGGAGAATAAAAGCATTATCTCCAAGAATAATTATATATTTGCTAATTATTCTATATTATTAAAACATTGTTAACTGATAAATGTTACAGCTAAAAACTAATATCTAAAGTAGGGAAAAAGCTAACACCCTCATTAATTAGCATACTGTTACTTTGCCAATAAAAATCAACCAAGAATCATGCAATCAGTGAATATTATGTGCTCAATATTGTGCTCATTATTTTCTGGGAGGTGCTGTGGAGGACTGAGAATAAATGTAAAAACATGGTCTCTGTCCTCAATAGGTTTACAATCTAGTTTAGGAAACAAAATTAACACCCATAAAATGATAGTGAACAATACAGCTCATAATAGGAAACAGTACATAAGCAAATGATACAATGCATTATATGGACAATACATGTTCAGAAGAGGGGAAAGTCCGTGAAAGCTGTAGTAATTAGGGAAGATGTCACCAAAAAACATGAAATTTAAACTGTATCTTTCAGAAAGAATTGAGTAAATAGCTAAAGGGAAAATCCAGATATGGAAGCAGAATTATTCAAGGCACAGGGTAGGGGTGGGGGGGATTAACATAATGTGTTAATATGATAGGGAAGTGACTCGTTCAGTCAGAGTGGAGGTTAAAGTATAAGAGAGTCGTGAAATACAAATTTATATAATGATGGTTGACCCATATAGAAGATCTTGAAGCAGAGGTGGAGGAGTGTAGATATTTTATAGTATTAAGTGAAGAAAACTGAAGGTTTTAAAGTAAAGAAAGGGTGTGACAAAACTCTTAAGGAAGATTAATCATAAAACTATGGTATTTTAAAGCTAGAAGGAACCACAGAAATGATTTAGTTTGACCCCCTATTTTACAAATGAAGAAAGTTAATCAGTCATAATCTGGGTATAAGGTGATACATATTAGAGAGAGAGAGAGAGAGAGAGAGAGAGAGAGAGAGAGAGAAGTTATTAAGCACTTATTATGTGCCAGGCACTGTGCTAAATGCTGCAAATTCAAATACAGGGGAAAAAAAAGATAATCCCTACCCTGAAGAGTCTTATATTTTAATGGTGGGAGGGGAGAAGTACACAGAGGGATCTGAAAATCAGGTTGAGGTGAGGAGCATAGGGTACATATGGGTACATATGGATGGAAAAGTCCCAAAGAGTCGAAGCTGAAAATGGGAGTAAAGTCGATCAATTAGTTAACATTTATTAAGTGCTTACAAAGTGTGCCAGTAACTGTGCTGTCATCAGCTTGATGAGGGTGAGGAGAACAGTTAGTGTGAATAAGAGTAGGAAAGGTAGGAGAAGCAGAAGAATTAAAAGTTGTGGTCATGGATTGAATTTTTCATGTTCTAGATATTGGAGATGATGATGTTCTAAGATATGGTGAGGTTTAAGGTGTGGGCATATTAAATTGTTGAAGTAAAATGGAAGAGGAGATCTTTAGAGAAGATCATTAAAATTGAGGAAGTTGAAGAATTAAGAAGTCAGGTTGCCAGAGAGTCCATCAACACAAATACTGAAGTCTCAAAGTATGATCCAGGTGATAGAGTGGAGAGAAAACATGTGAATTAAATAACAATCTCATTAAAAATTTTGGAGTATAACCTAGGGATTGATAGATGATCACAACAAGGATGTAGAGAAGGTATTACAAACAGATTGAATGGATTTTTGTAGCGGGAAAGTTCACTGAGGGATGGTTGAGGAGGAAGAGTTTAGAAGTGAGGAGGAAGATTCATCTGGGAGGGGCAGGAAAATGCCAGATGGCCCATTTAGACCTTTAGGGACATGTTTTGTGGAACCCTGAGGCCAAAGGGAGAAAAACACCAGCTGGAAGAAGAGTGGAATTCCAGTATTTTCCATGTGAGAAAAAAAAAATCTAGAAAGGCACCTGCATCTCATATGTCAATCAGCAATTCCAGTGGGAAACAGATCAAAAGTAGAAAACCTAACATGTCTCAGAAATGTAGCACAGATAATAGCTGAATTGAAAGGGATGATTTGCAATCAACTCTCTTTGAAGGGCTCAGAATTTCACTTCCTAATTTAGACCTTTCAGCTCTTAATGACAAACATACACCAGAAGTACTCCACAATTATCCAATAAGGCTAAGACCCTGAAAACAGGCAAATTGCTATGTCCAAATTCTCTCTCTGTCTCTCTCTCTCTCTCTCACACACACACACACACACACACACACACACACACAGAAATTGTAAAACAAACAAAAATCTCAGTAGAATAAAGTCTGTTCTGTATTTAAAGGAAAGGCAGAAAGAAATCCAATATTGTTATACTAAGAGAAAACACTACCTCCACAAGCACACAAATTGAAGGGCATGTTTTCTGTTCATCACAAAGAACAGGAGCTAATGGACATCAGTGCTACTCAGAATGAACTGCTTACTCCCTTGTGGCAATGACAGTGTTTTCATAAGGAATATGAAACTTTTGCAATTGCACTGGACTCTATCAAGCATGACCTGCCAATTCAATTTATTCAAACAGATAGGAACACGTTTTTAGATGATTTACAAATCCAACTACCTATCACGCTAAACTTATTGGCAGAAGTTACATATGACTACTTAGGACAAAATGCTAATGTTGGTTGAACTCAAGGAAGCAACGCAGACATAGAACTCAAAAGAAGCTTTGTCCTTTGGTTTAACATATCTTCTGAAGTGAGTAAAGAAGCTACTTTAGTTAACTAAGAAGTCTGGGGAGAGACTCATGACACAGAGACCTTAAGCCAATGATATTTTCATCAAGAGCATTCAGAGGACACTCTAGGCAGCTAAAGGCCTAATAGGCACTTAAGTGTCAAGATTTATCAAATCACCATTAAGTTGTCTTTGACCCTTCTTTACTGGTTTGGATTTTACATGTAAAAGTGCTAAATAGTATCAATATTTGAATGGAATGGAGAATACATTTTTGTCTTTTATGATATTCTAGAAACTTATTTTAAAGTCTAAAAATTGCTAAAAAGCAATTTAAATCAATATGTATTAGATATTTTTGTATTCATTACATGGAAAGTTTGGAATATTTAAAAGTAAGTGTTTCCTGATATTAAAAAAATGGGGTAGAATAAGTACAACTACTCTTCAAACAATATTTATTGAATTCTTACTATGTGCTAGGAACTGGGAGGAAAAAAATAGACACTGAAAGATGTATACAGAAAATTATGATGTTACTCCTGTTCTAATGGAAACTACAGTTTCCATGGGGGAGATTAGACATGTGGACATGAATGATTGATACAATATGCAGTGTGCTGAATGAGCATTACCAGACAGTAAATGCTCTAAGAATTCAGAAGGATAGATCACTGTGGGCATCCTATTTAAAATGCTAATCACCAAAAAATACCATTTGGTGGGGGTGGGTTGAGTAAAGGGTAACAGGTCTCCTTGGTTTTCCTTTGGAGTACTACCTCATTTCATTTATTGATTTCTGGATCATTGGTGGGCTTTTTTCTTTTCCCTTTCTCCCTCTTAAAGCTAATATCCTAGGTATTGCAATAACAGTCATTGCTTCTCTCCTTTGAATACTGGATAGCTGCCTGGAACATTAGCAGAACATTTAAGTGCTTATGCCCTTAATTTTAGGGTCAAATCTTAGATCTCTTTCAGATGCTCAAAATGTATGAGTCTAAAACCTGTTTTATATCAATAGATTTTAAACAGTTATTGTAAGTGAAAGACTGCTTTTTCAAACGGTGAAAGAGAAAACTTGGTCTGTCAGCCAAAGACACAACCCGGTGTAATGATTCACAATATGATGTGTCAGGTGGAGAATCTTGAAAAGGCAGCATTTCCTTGTAAACACAGCAGTAGAAATCCTGCACAGCTGAGGGCTGAGATGGTTGGGGTGGGGGATGGACAGTTAGGGAGAACTATCAGGGCTCTCATTACAGAAGAGATCTTGATGCAGCTACAAGAGGGTAAAGAGTGTTGTGTTGTAGATACCGTCGACTCTCTATCACTTAAAGGCTGACCACAAAGCATGTGCCTTATCCACACCTTCCCTCTTCTTTTCACTGGCTACATGGTCATCCAGCTCCTTTTGGATTCTTCCCCAGTAAGAAGTGTTCTTTCTACATATTGTGTGCAGTTCTTGAAGAGTTTAGAATTAAAATTTAGACCACGGGACTAAACTGAGGTTTGGGGATTATCTGTTGGTTTTGATTACACATCCATTTCCAAGAGAAAAATGAAGAAAAAGGGTTCTGTAAGTGGAAAGCACGCTTAATTGGGAATCAGGCCATCCCTGCCACCAGCAAACTGGGTGACTGGGAAAGTGGCTGCATCTTTTCAGGCCTTGGTTTTCTTATTGCTTATAAGGAGAGGAAATAAGTTCAAGCAATGCTTTTGAAGTCTTTAATTCTAATTTGGAGTAAGTTAAAAATTAGAACTGGCAGCTACATGGTACAATGGATAGCTTGCTGGCCCTACAGTTAGGAGGACCGAAGTTCTAATCCAGCCTCAGACAGTAGCTGTGTGACCCTGGGCAAGTCACTGTTTGCCTCAAGTTCCTCATCTGTAAAATTAACTGGAGAAAGAAATGGCAAACCTCTGTGATATCTTTGCCAAGAAAACCTCAAAAGGGCTCATAAAGAGTCAGGCAATGCTAAAAACAACTAAATAGCAATGAAAACATGGAGTCTAGCACTACAGAAAAAAAAAACCAAAACTCTTAATAACTGCAGTTTTAAAGCTTTTCTCGGATACACAAATCCCAGTGGAAATGATGGGAATCGGGAGATTAATTCAAGCAGATCTTAAGCAACTAGCTCTTGAGCAAAGTTGTGCAGGGCTGCTCCTCTTGTAGGGAGTCTTCCCTCAGGGCTTACTAGATTAGAAGATGGTTTGTGGGCAGCATCAGGGTGAGACACACATAACCCGCTCCCTGCCCCTGCGCGCCTTCTGTCTGCCTCTTTGTAGGCAGTTGACAAGGCTTCTTGCCTAGGATAGGAACAGAGAGCATGTTGTTGCCCTAGATACTAGTATTAGCCCCTAATCCTCCTGCCTCCCCACCGGTGCTCACCAGTATCCTTTCATTGTCAAGTCTTTGTGCCATGAAGAGAGCTGTGCCCCAACCTTTCCCCATGCACCAAAAGTGTATAAGGGGGAAATTTCACAGTTACTACCCCCTTGTTTTTATCCCTAGAGAAAACCATACTCCCCTCCCCCAAATCATCCCCGTATTAGGAAAGCAAAATGTCTTGAGCCAGTCCAGTTTGGATCTCCAAGAGTTTCTATACAAGCATTACAAATTTATCATTTGTATATTTTAATTCAAAATTACAAAATTATACAGTCTTCACTTTTCATTTCATCTTTGAGACATTCACAGTTTAATTTGATGCCAAGCTTATTGATCCTAGGCAACTAAACCCCATGTTTCCTTCCTTATGTTGCTGCTGCAGACACAAACTGTCATCTCTTGATATCGGCTAGCACCTTACCCAAAAGATGCACCAAAGCAACCAACAAGTATTTGTTGCATCTCATGTAATTGTCATTGAGTTGTTTCAGTTGTGTGCAATTCTTCATGACCCTATTTGGGGTTTTCTTGGCAAAGTTACTGGAATGGTTTGCATTTTCCTTTTCCAGCTCCTTTTGTAATTGAGAAAAATGTAATGGTAAATGCTTACTAAACATGTAAATATGGATCTTTACTGGATTGAGTTGAAATGAATTTACTGAGCAGCACTAGGACTTCACTAAGTGCTGTAGTGGTGGTTCTCAACCTGTGGGTCATGACCACTTTAGGGTCGAATGACCCTTTCACAGGAGTCACAGGTGTTGCCTAAGACCATTGGAAAACACATATTTCCAATGGTCTTAGGAACCTCCTCTATCATCTCCAGGAGGGTCCACCCACACGCACACCCACATATGACTATTAAAGGGTCGTGGCATTAGAAAGGTTGAGAACCACTGTGCTATAGTATATAACAACCAAAAAACAAATATATAGGAAGGTCCTTGCCCTTGAAGAGTTTATAATTATTTCTAGTAAGGCATGACTAATATACATAAAGTAATAATTATATGATAAAAGTCTGTTGTTAAGATAGATGTCCATCAATTGAGCATATTAGACTAAGCATATTATGGCCTATAAATGTTATGGAATGCTATGATAGTATAGGAAATTATGAAAAGGACAGTTTTGGAGAAAACTGGGAAAACTTGTATGAAATGATGAAGAATAAAGTGAGCAGAACCAGGAGAACAATTTATACAATAACTACAACACTATGCAAGCAACTTTTGAAAGACTTAAGAACTCTGATCAATACAATAATCAATTATGATTCCGGGGAACTGATGATGAAGCATGCTATCTACTTCCTGACAAAGATATAAAGATCTCCGGATACAGAAAGGGCTTTTTTTTACATGGACAGTATGAAATTTGTTTTTCCTCACTATGAATATTTGTTAAATTTGTTTTGTTTTGCTTCAAATGGGGGAAGAAGAAAAAAATAAATTTTTGCTAATTAAAAATGGTAAATTAACATTTAAAATCCTATGGGTTAGGCTTGGAAAAAAGTGGACTCTTTCTCAAAGATACAGTTCATATGTGTGATTTCTTGATGAAGAAAAAAGTGTATCTGTCAAAAAATATGGGAGACAAGATTCTGTCTGTTGAGAAAGAGGATAAAGTTAGATACTTTGAGCAGAAAGGAAAAGGTTTCCATATCAGCAATCCAATAACATCAAGTACTATCTGAGAGGTCATAGAAAGCATATGACTAAAAGAGCTTTTAGAGTTTGTAAACTTTATACACCTTTCAGAGGGCACATCTTTGAGACAAGGAATGAATTCAATTCATGAATGCCCCATATAACATTCTCACAATTAACAAATTGCTTATTCTTATTCGATGGAAAATTTTTATAAAAGGAGTGCCCTTTTCTTCTGAGTCACAGATACCTTTTCCTCTAAAAGCTGCTGAGAAATATAGGGCTTGTCTCTCTCCCTTTACTTTTGGAAACCTCCAAGGATCAGTCGAGGTTATCTTGTAATAACATGGTCTAGTTTCCTCTAGGAATTTTGGAGACAGTAATACAGACTGAAGCAGAGTGGAAAAGCCTCTCCAAATGCCTAAAGAATCATTGGGACAGAGTGTTGACATGACTCAGAGGCACGATCCCTGACCTTTAGGGAAAGGAGGAGGTAAATATGAAAAAAGCCCAAAGATAGAAACACTGTCCCAGCAGTCTAAGAAAGAAACATTTTCACAGCCACATCAAGAGAACTCTTGGGTAGAAAATGGAGATTTAGGACCCCACTGTAAAACAGCAGTCTTTTTCAATCACATCAGAGGTCCTCAATGCCTTGTCGGCAAAAAAAAAAGAGTACTAATACTGTCAGCTGAAGTTCATGTACAAATCACTCCACTCTCTCTGGCTTCTCCAAAGATAGTACTTGGAGAAGTGGAGAGCAAAACAGTAAGGAAGATCAAAGCAATTTTGTGGACAATGACGGTAGGGACAAGTGCATGTGATGTCTGCTGGGGAAAGGGGAAAGTGACCACAGTGAGAAGGGCTCACAATACCTTGCTAGCAGTGGGAGATAACCTACAGAAGAATGGTAAAGAACTGACCAGAGAATTGTAAAGGCACAGAGAATTGTTGTATTAGAATGAACCTTAGGCTTATCTCTCTCTAGGCCCCACCAAGGATTGTATTGTAAAATCTATGAACTGGAGGAAGCGTGGCTGACTTTGTTTTCTGGACTCAATAGGCTCAATTACAAATCTTTTCTGTGCCTTTTACAGTATAAATATAACTATTCCATGTTTTGATATCTTACAAGCTTATAAGGGGAGTAGTTGACTATTCATGAATTAATTCGAAATATTAAAGCTCCTAGGTTTCAGTTGGATCAGAACAGTGAACCAAATAAGTTAGAGGTCTCTAACCATCTGGGCCCATCATCTCAGGAAGTAGGTTCTGACATGAGAGATTACAGATGGGTCACTTTAGGTGCCCAAATGGAATTTTTAATGCATTAACATTCATTCCTGAGTATGTAAAAAGTCTTTTAATTTTAAAGAATCCCTTAAAACAAGTAATGTCAGTGTTCTTACCTATTAGATAAGGATATCAGAAAGTCAGACTCAAAGTTCTCACTTGATTTCCTGTTCACTCAAAAAAGTTAAACAAAGGTTTTACCCAGAACTATCTTCTCCTGGTGATAAGGACTACCATTACTTAAAGTTTTAAACTGTAGTTTGTACATTGTTTTTTTTCTTTGCAGACTCACATTGGAACCTTATAAACCACTGCCAAAGGGGGCTTGGTTGTCCGTTTCTTGTATGATATCCAGATAGTGCTGGATTGCAGTTTCAGTACATACATATATGCATACATATATGTACACACATTCACTAGTAGTTTGTTTTGCATCATCCCCAGGCAAGTGGATGGGGGAAAAAATGTCAACAGGATCACAGGGGAATTTTCCTAGTAAATTCTGTAACCTGAAGTAATTTGTGAGATTGACTGTGGCCCAGAAACAGAACTATGGTGCCAAAAGAAAAAGTTGCCTCAAGAACCTACCTCACACTGCTAAAGGAAAGAGAGTCTTGGTTGCTATAAGGGAAGATATTAGGTTTTTTATATGTCTTTTAGGGGAGTGTTCTCACACATGAATGAATGCCTATTTCTATCCCAAACTGCTCCTATGTGTATAGTGCTGACTGATTCCCCTAAATTAAAGCAGCAGAACTACTGCTACCAAACTAATGTGAATTTTTTAAAGAGACTCAACGTTGCCCAGAGTTTACTAAGAGAGTCCCTTTGTGGGAAATTGGAGGATTCACATTTCTCCCATATCTTTCTTTTTTAGTTAGTTCCCAGGTATACTGGCAGAACAAGCTTTCTACTTTTTTTTTCCCTTGCCTGGATTATTTGCAGTATCAGAACCCCAAAGGAATTAAAATCTAGAGTGGAACAGTGGAGAGGCAATCTGCTATAGTAGAAAAAAGAAAATTGGACTTGGAGTCAGAGAAAGCGTTTGAATATTGGCTCTGAAGCTTACTACCCATGTGACGTTGGACAAAGAAAAGATTGGACTATATGCCTTCTAAATTCCCTTCCAAATCCTAAATCTTATAATACGAAATCCATCACATGTGCTTGTTTGCAGGACACATGTGATTTTGTGAATGAAAGACCAATAATGACTAAAACCCTAGATACAGTTGCTGACTCTGGGCATGTTACCAATGTCTATACCAAAAAAAAGAGTTTTGACAGATGCAAATGGGTAGCCGGCCTGGAATATTGGGAGAATTCAATCTCTATGCCCAGACAGGAAGAAAATGAGAGGGCTGGGTGTGGGAAGCCCAGGCATAATGGTAAGAAAGACAAGAAACATCAAACAGGAGGGAGCCAGACACAAAAGCAGCAGGCAGGAATTGAAGCAACAATCCTGGGCCTTCAGCAAAGCCCACAGGGTGGGAGAAACAAAAAGCGGTGGGTTCCTCTGCCTACCAAGAAAACATGGAGACTATCAGAGATATCAGGAAAAAGAAGACCAAGAGAAAAGGAAATGAGAAAAGAAGAGAAAAATTATCACATTTCTTTTGGCATTTAAAACACTTCCAGATTGTGAGATTGTTGGACTGCAGATGGCAACTTCTGGCCAACTTAAGTCCTTAGCTTTGGCATCACTTTTCTCGTAACATCAGTTCCCAGGCCTACATTCAATTTTGTCATTCAATAGGAATTAAAAGGTCAGGGATAAAAAGACTTCTTTGATGTTCCATTAAGGGGAAAAGTCTCATCATCTTCAAGCAAAATATTCTTAATGGAGTTCATTTCTAAAAGTTCATCTGTCAGTAAAACTGTTATAATTTTACGTGAAAAGAAACATGATAAGCCAGTGACAAAGGGCATGAGCTCCTAAATCTAGTATGGCCTGAGCATATTATCTTCTCTGTCCCCTGGAAACCTAGAAAAGGAAACCATGTTCTTATCCTTCATTGGAAGGGCCAATAAACTGTATTAAAACTAATTTAATGACATCAGAATGGAAATTTGATTTTAGTATCCTTTGACACCAATTTATTAGAATATACAGTCTCTAAAAGAACCTTTTATTTCTTTTTTTAAAAAATTATCCATTTTGAACTTAAATATAATAAGACAAAACAGAACATTTCCATGTGCAGAGCACAACATGAGAAGAGGATTTAGTATAAAACTATGAATTTCTATTTCACCCTGTTTAGTTTTTTGAAAGATTATATAATAAATAATTTCAAAGCTACCTGGCATATCTGTGTTTCCTTCTAAATTTCCTTATGTTCTCTGCTATGTTTTATTTTTCTCTCTTCCCATCCAGCCCTAAAGAAGGGTATCATTAGACACAAATATGTATATATGTGTAAAACCATACTATGCTTCTATTTATCAGTTCTTTTTCTGGATGTAGATAGTAACTTCTTTCATAGGTCCTTTGTAGTTGAATTGAGTATATATAATACTCAAAATGAGTTAGTCATTCTTAGTTGTTCTTAGAACAATATGACTTATTGTGTACAACATTATCTTGGTTCTGCTCATTTTACTCTTCATTTTTTTGTTCGTCTTTCCATATTTTTCTAAAAAAATCAACCATCTCATTTCTTATAGCAAGGTAATAGTCCATTACAATCATATACCATAATTTGTTTAATCATTTGTTCCTGAATTGATAGGCATCCTCTCAATTTCCAGTTCTTTACTGCCTCAAAGAGTTCTG
The DNA here is from genome assembly GCA_028646575.1 of Pseudocheirus occidentalis. Classification (NCBI taxonomy): domain Eukaryota; kingdom Metazoa; phylum Chordata; class Mammalia; order Diprotodontia; family Pseudocheiridae; genus Pseudocheirus; species Pseudocheirus occidentalis. The sequence continues at coordinate 207,870,412 of CM053593.1, forward strand.
CTATAAATATTTTAGAACATGTAAGTTATTTTCAATTTTCCCTAATCACCTTGGGAAGGAACTCTTATAAGTAGTATTGCTGGGTTGAAGAGTATACATAGTTTTGTGGTTCCTTGGGCATAATTCTAGATTGCTCTTCGAAATGGTTGGATAAGTCCAATAACTTATCTATTTTATTGTGTGATTTTTTCCCCATAAAACCAACTCCTAGCTTTATTTATTAATTCAATTGTTTTCTTACACTCAATTTTATTAATCTCACTTTTAATGTTTAAGATTTCCAATTTGATTTTTAAATGGGGATTTATAATTTTTTTCTAGTTTTCTTTTAACTGCATACCCAATTCATTGGTCTGCTCTTTCTCTATTTTATTGATATAAGTATTTAGAGATATAAATTTTTCTCTGATTACTACTTTTGCTGGATTCAATAGATTTTGAACTGTTGTCTCATTATTATAATTTTCTTTAATGAAATTATTGTTTATATGATTTGTTTTTTAACCCACTCATTCTTTGAAATTAGGTTTTTAGTCTCCAATTAGTTTTTATCCTGTGTTTCTATGGCCCATTATTGAATATAATTTTATTACATTGTGATCTGGAAAGGATGCATTTAATTTTTCTGCTGCACTTAACTATATAAAGTTTTTATGCCCTAATATACGATCAGTAAATTTTAAAAGGTACTATGTACCACTGAGGGGAAAAAAGGTTCCTTACTGTTCTCATTCAGTTCTTTCCAGATATCTATCATATCAAGCTTATCTAAGGTTCTATTCACCTCCTTAACTTCTTTCTTAATTTTCTTTCTTAGATTTATCTAATGCTGAGAGGGAAAGATTAAAGTCCCCCACTGTTATTGTGTTACTTTCCACCTGTAATTCATTTAACTTTTCCTTTAAAAACTTAAACGCTATAACATTTGGTGCATATAGGTTTAATATTGATATTGCTTCATTTTTACCTATTATCATAATGTAATTTTCCTATTTAGCTCTTTTAATTAGATTTATTTTAACTTCAAATTTGAGATTGTGATTGCTAAACCTGCTTCTTTTTTCTGCCTCAGTTGAAGCATAGTAAATTCATTCCTGAGAAATTAAAATTTTGTTTTAAAATGCATTTTGTACGGATAACACATTGTCAGATTCTGATTTTTAATTCATTCTGCCATCTGTTTCCATTTTATGGGTGAGTTAATCCCATTCACATTCAAAGTTATAATTACTGTTTGTATAATTCACTCCATACTATTTTCTTTCTCTGTTAACCTTCTCACTTTCTTTTTACTCTATTTTTCCTTATACATCTGATTTACTTCTAACCACTACCTCCCTAATCTAGACCCTTTTAAAGGATCCCTCCCTTAGATGTATGTTATTCTCTCTTTAACCCAGTTCTAATGAAAATAGTGTTCTAGTACTTCTAGCCCTCCACCTCCACCTACTTACACTATAACAGTTCTTTATTTATGCCTCATTTGTATAAATGTTCCATGTTACCACTCCCTACTCAATATTATTTTTTAGAATCATCTCATTGTATTCAAATCAACCCCAAGCCTTCTATCTATGTATACTCTTTCAAATTTCTCAAGTAATGATGACATTCTTAAAAGTACAAAAAAACATTTTCCGATATAAGAAGTAAACCATTTGATCTTTTTGAGTCCCTTATAATTGGTCTTTAATGTTTACTTCATGTTTCCCCTAGATATTATAATCTTATATGTCAAATTTTCTATTGAATTCTGGTCTTTTGTCACAAATGCCTAAAACTTTTAATTCCTTAAATATTTGGGTTTTTTTTTCATTCAAGATTATACTCAGCTTTGCTGGGTAAGTTATTCTTGACTCCAAATCCAGCTCCTTTGCTCTTGAAAATTTAATGTTCCAAATGCTTCAGTCTCTTCATGTAGAAGATGCTATCTTGACTTTTGTCCAGAATATTTAAAATTTCTTTTTCTTTTTCTAATTGATTTATTTACTTTTAGTTTACAAGATTCAGTTCCAGAATCCCTTGAGTTTCAAATTTTCTCCCCTGCTTCCTCCCCCCCACCTATGGCAGTGTGCAATCAAGTATAGGATATGCAAATACTTTCACACTGGACATTAGTCTGGTTGTAATCGATGGAGTTAACAATGGGGAAAAAAGAAACAAATCCAAACACGGAAAAGAACAATAGCATGTAGATTGTTTCAGTCTCCATTTAAACTCTGTTTTTCTAGATTTTTCTCTGAATGTAGAAATCTCCTTCCATCCTGAGACTTGTAGAGTTGTCTTATAATTGCGCATTGCTGAGAAAAGTCCAGTTTATCAGGGTTGGTTGTCACACATATGATGTGTCTGTGATTGTGTACAAATTTTTCCTGGTTCTGCTCTTCTCGCTTAGCATTAGTTTGTATAAGCCTCTCCAGGTAAATATGAAGTCCATCTCCTCCCCATTTCTTATAGCACATTACATTCATATACTACAACTTGTTTAGCCATTCCCCAATTGATGGGCATCCCCTTCATTTCCAGTTTTTTGCCACCACAAAGAGAGCTACAATAAATATTTTTGTACATATGGGTCTTCCTCCCCCTTCTATGATCTCTGGGATACAACCCCAGATGTGGTATTACTGGGTCAAAGGGTATGCAATTATTTATAGCCCTTTGGGC
>CM053593.1:207873578-207888004 GCA_028646575.1 Pseudocheirus occidentalis
ATGAGCCCCTGCTGCCGAGTTGCCTTCTGCCAGAAATGTGTTCTCTGTATTTTTGTGTGAGTCTGAGAGTCCTAGACTTTATCTAGGCTCATAATTTTCTGGGTGATTAGGGTGGCGGTGTAGGAGCTGTGGGACCTTGCTGCTTCTGCGCCGCCATCTTGGCTCCGCCCCCCGAGCAAGAAGTCTTAATTAAATGAAAATATAATGCCTTAAAGAAGCCAAAGGAAAATAAATTAAAAACTAAGTTGTGGGAAAAAAAAGAAAAGTGAAAATCAAAGGAGGTGGGAGGTGGGGAAGAGAATGATAATTTATTCAGACTTCCAAAAACCTTTGACAAGGTTCTAAATAAAAGGTTATTGAAATAAAAAAAAACTGAGTTACCATTGGATTGATTAGAGTTTCTGATAGGAAGCAAAGCATAGGGATAATAAATGTCTTTGGATGAAGACGCATAAATAATGAATCCCTTAAGGAATTGGTGCTGGATTTCATCTTAGATGTATACACAAATAACTTGGAAGAGTAAATACACTGACAATGGGTGGCTGGGACCCAGAAAACCACTCAGCCTTATTTAAGGGATGGGAAACTTCATTGGCAAGATACACAAGCAGTGTTCACAGAATAAAGATGGAAACCAGTGATCAAATTGGGGAGAAGTCCGGCTGATGGTCCTGCACTAGAAATAAGAAGTACAGGAAGGTGTACTAACTCTATCAGTGGGAAGAATGGTGAAATACTATCAGTGGGGCATTAAAGCAGTAACATCTGATGAGATAACAAGGCGATTGATTGTCCATAAGTGAGGCTGAAAGGTTAGGAAAAGGTTTTATTCTGGAAGATGGGGAGAAAGAACATTTCTTTGATGCAAGAGTGCTTGAACTTGTGTAGGCCAGAAAGAGGAAGATCTCATTCTAAAGAACAGTTTTTTTCTTAAAAAGTTCTTGCAACTGTTTAGCTCTCTCTCCTTTTTCTTTCTTTTTCTTTTTTGCAGTTTGGGTATGACATTTTAGGGACACAGATATTCAGGAGGGGAGAAAAGGAAGGAAGAGGCATTTATATAATTCCTAATATGTGCTAGGTATATAATAAGTGCTTTTTAGATTTGATTTTCACAACAACCATGTGAAGTAAGTATTGCTATTACTGCCATTTTATACAGAAGGAACCAAGGATAAGTGCCCTGTCTAGGGTCACATAGCTAGTATATATCAGAGGCCAGGTTGAACCCAGGTCTTCATGCCTCAATGATCTATCCACTGTGCCACCAAGTAAATGTCACAAATAGCTTAGTGGGGCCAAATAGTCTCAGAAACCCAATCTTAGACTAATGGAGCTATAAGTATCTAAGAAACAATCCACTTTCTTGGTCTTACAGATGAAAAACTGGGGTTTTATAAGGTTAATTAATTGATGTTCCTGGTCACACAGCTAGTTAGTGAAAGAAAGGGACCCCAAAGTCCTTGCCTGAAACAGTCTAGTGCTCTTTCCATTCTACCACAGTGCTTCTTACTTCTTGATCATCTGGGCACAGATGGCAGTGTCGTGTTCCAAAGTAGATACAAAGGAATTTCCAGTAGTGATAGGAGATCCAGGCTCTCATATCCTCAACCCATCTCCCAACAAACTAAAGAAAGAGACTGATTTTAAACTGACTCTTGAAATGAACATATCTGTTAAAAAAGTGTTGGTGTAGATGTTTTAAGTTCCTTGACCACAGTGAGGACCCTAAGAAGAAATGGAGCCCATTTGATAAAGAAAGGGCAAAATGTTTTTGAGAACATCCTGTTAATACAAGGGTTTAATGGGAACAGATGAAAAAAAGTTCAGAGTCAAATACACTCACTGTATAGTGGTATGGGCAGAGCTCTGAATTCCATAGTGCTTTAGTGAGAACAAGGGAAGAACTGGCAAGGAAGACCTATGACTATTAAACTCAAAGAGCATGAGAATTAAGTACTAAGGGATGAAGGATGATACTCATAATATCAACAAGGTCATCACATTATCACAGGTGTGATTAGAAAATTAGATGATGACACCAAATACTAGCAATTGTGGACTAGGTGGGCATCTTCTTGGAAAATTTACTAATTTCTCTGGGCCTCAATTTCTACTTTGAAAACTGGGGATAAGTATTTAATTGAAGGTTGGAGATTAGGTCATTTTTAGGCTCCTTCTAAATCTAAAATGTCTCAAAGTGAGATAAGGAACAAAAATGTTTTCCTATATATGAAAAATATATACACATAAATTAGCTAGTGGTCCACTGATACCATTTTCATTTTCACAGTGAGTGATTCAGGTTCAGTTGTTGACCAGAACATTTAACTTTTTGTGGTAAAAGGGTATAGCAAAAAAGCATTAGATTTGTAGTCAGAAAAGTTGCTGTTTATTCTTCTGTGTGGCTTTGGGCAATTCACTTGACCCCTCTGAGCCTTAGTTTCCTCATTTGTAAAATGGGAATGGTAATACTTAGATGACCTACCTCGCAGGCTTGCCATGAATAAAAGACTTATAAATCTTGAAAAAAACCCATAAATATGAGTCATAACAGCTGTTGCTCTTATGCTCATTATTCTGACAGGTTGAGCACTATGAAAATTACATGTAACACCCCTCCTTGAAAAAAAGAGAGCAGTGTTAAATGGTGCTTCCATAATTTATAACATCCTTGAACAAAGGCCAAAATTTTTCTAAAAATTCATTTTGTTTTTTTCTTTTAAATTTACTTACTTTTAGTTTACAACATTCTGTTTGACAAGTTTCTAAGTTCTAAATTTTCTTCCCCTCCTTCTTTTCTCCCCCTTCCCTCTATGAGGTGACATGCAATCCGATATAGGTTCTACATATACCTTCACACTAAACATTAGTCAGCTTGTAAAGAAGAATTATAACCAATGGAATGAACAAGGAGAAAGAAGAAACAAAACAAAACAAAACAGAAAAGAGAGAGAGGAAGTCGTTTGCTTCAATCTACATTCAGACTCCGTAATTCTGTCTCTGGATGTGGATAGCCTTTTCCATCATGCGTCTTTTGGAGTTGTCTTATATAACCTCACATTGCTGAGAAGAGCCCAGTCTATCACAGTTAGTCATCCCAGATACAATGTGTCTATAATTGTGTACAGTGTTCTCCTGGTTCTGCTTCTTTCATTCAGCATCAGTTTTAACATATAAGTCTCTCCAGGTTATTATGAAGTCTGCTCCTCATTTCTTATAGCACAACAGTTTTCTATTACGTTCATATGCTGCAACTTGTTTAGCCATTCTCCAATTGAAAGGAATCCCTTTGACTTTAAATTCTTTGCCAGGACAAAAAGAACTGCTATAAAAATTTTCATACATACAGGTCCTCCTCCCACTTGGATGATCTCTTTGGGATACAGTCCTAGAAGTGCTATTGCTGGGTATGAGCATTGCTGGGTATGAGCATTTTTATAGCCCTTTGGGTATAGTTTCAAATTGCCCTCCAGAATGGTTGCATCAATTCACAACTCCACCAACAATGCATTAGTATACCAATTTTCCCACATCTCCAACATTTACAATTTTCCTGTTTTGTCATGTTAGCCAATCTGACCAGTGAGATGCAGTACCTAGGAGTTGTTTTGATTTGCATTTCTCTAATCAATAATGGCTTGGAACATTTTTATATGAATATGGATATCTTTAATTTCTTCCTTTGAAAACTGCCTGTTCATATCCTTTGACCAATTATCAATTGAGGAATGACTTGTATTCTTATAAATTTGATTCAGTTCTCGGTATATTTTAGAAATGAGGCCTTTATCAATGACACTAGTTGTAAAAATTCTTTCCCAATTTTATGCTTCCCTCCTAATCTCGGATACATTGGCTTTGTTTGTACAAAACTTTAATGTAATCAAAATTATACATGTTGCATTTTTAATGCTCTCTATCTCTTATTTAATCATAAGTTCTTCCTTTCTCCATATATCTGACAGGTAGACTATTCCTTGCTTTCCCAGATTGCTTATAGTATTAGCCTTCATATCTAAATCATGAACCCATTTTGATTTTATCTTGGTATAAGATGTAAAATGTTGGTCTATGCCCAGTTTCCACCATATTATTTTCCAGTTTTCCCAGCAGTTTTTGTCAAATAGTGAGTTCTTATCCCAGAAGCTGGAGTCTTTGGGTTTATCAAGTACCTAAACTATTCCACTGATCCATCACTCTAATTCTCAACCAGTACCAAGTAGTTTTGATGACTGCTGCTTTATAATACAGTTTAAAATCTGGTATGGTTAGGCTACCTTACCCAGAATTTCTTTTCATTAACTCCCTTGATATTCTGGACCTTTACTTCTTCCAGATGAATTCTGTTATTATTTTTTTTCTAGCTTCATAAAATATTTTTTTGTAGTTTGATTGTTATGGCACTAAATAGGTAAATTAATTTAGGTAAAATTGTCATTTTATTATGTTAGCTCAGCCTAAACCACGAGCAACAGATTTCTTTCCAATTATTTACATCTGACTTTATTTGTGTGAAAAGTGTTTTGTAATTGTTTTCATATAGTTCCTGGGTTTGTTTTGGCAGATAGACTCCCAAATATTTTATAATGTGTACAGTAACTGTAAATGGAATTTCTCTTTCTATTTCTTGCTGTTGGGCTTCATTAGAAATATATAGGAATTCTGAGGATTTTTGCAGTTTTATTTTATATCCTGCTACTTTGCTAAAGTTATTTATTATTTCAAGTAGTTTTTAAATTTGATTCTCCAGAATTCTCTAAGTATATAATCATATCATTTGCAAAGTGTGATAATTTAGTCTCTCCTTTGCCTATTCTAATTCCTTCAATTTCTTTTTCTTATTGCTACAGCCAACATTGTTAGTCCCAAATTGAGTAACAGGGGTGATAGTGGACATTCTTGTTTCACCCCCAATCTCATTGGAAATACTTCTAGCTAATTACATGGAAATACATGGAAATACTTCTAACCATTACATATAATACTTGCTGACGGTTTTAGATAGATGCTAATTATTATTTTAAGGAAGACTCCATTTATTCCTATGCTTTCTAGTGTTTTTAATAGGAATGGGTGTTGGACTTTGTCAGAAGGTTTTTCTGCATCTATTGAGATAATCATATGATTTCTACTAGTTTTGTTGTTGATAATGATTGATTATGCTGATAGTTTTCCTAATATTGAACCAGCCTTGCATTCTTGGAATAAATCCTACTTGGCTGAAGCATATTATTCTCATGATAACTAGCTGCAATCTTTTTGCTAATATTTTATTTAAAGTTTTGGCATCCATATTCATTAGGGAAATTGATCTATAATTTTCTTTCTCTGTTTTGGCTCTTCCCAATTTAGGTATTGGTATCATTTTTTCATCATAAAAAGAATTTTGTATGACTCTTTCTTCACCAATAGTCTATATAGTATTGGAATTAATTGTTTAAATGTTTGATAGAATTTACTTCTAAATCCACTTGACCGTGGAGATTTTTTTCCCTAGGGAGTTCATTGATGGCTTGTTCAATTTCTTTTTCTGAGCTGGGGTTATTTAAGTATTTTACTTCCTCTTCTCTTAATCTGGGTAATTTGTATTTTTGTAAATATTCATCCATTTCACTAAGATTGTCAAATTCATGGCCGTACAATTGGGCAAAATAATTCCTAATTATTGTTTTAATTTCCTCTTCATTGGAGGTAAATTCACCCTTTTCATTTTTGATACTGGTAATTTGTTTTTTTCTTTTTTTTCATCAAATTGACTAAAGGTTTATCAATTTTATTCGTTTTTTTCATAAAACCAGCTCTTAGTTTTACTTATTAGTTCAATAGTTTCCTTAATCTCAATATCATTAATCTCTCCTTTGGTTTTCAGTATTTCTAATTTAGTATTTAACTGGGGATTTTCATTTTTTCCTTTTTCTTGCTTTTTCAGTTGCATGCCTAATTCACTGATCTCTTTTTTCTCTGTTTTATTCAAATAAACATTCAGAGATATAAAACTTCCCCTAAAAACCACTTTTTCTGCATCTCATAAGTTTTATTATGTAATCTTATTACTGTCATTCTCTTGAATGAAGCTACTTATTGTTTCTATGATTTGTTGTTTGACCCACTCATTCTTTTTTGTTGTTGCTTTTTGGAGGGCAGTTGGGGTTAAGTGACTTGCCCAAAGTCACACAGCTAGTTTTTGTGTTAAGTGCCTGAGGCTGGATTTGAACTCAGGTCCTCCTGATTCCAGGGCCGGTGCTCTATTCACTGCACCACCTAGCCGCCCCCACTCATTCTTTATGATTAAATTATTTAGTTTCTGATTTGTTTTTAGTCTAACTTTCCCTGGCCCTTTATTTCTTATAATTTTTATTGTATCATGATCTGAAAAAATGCACATTTCTGCCTTTATTCCATTGATTGTGAGGTTTTTATGCCCTAGTACATGGTCAGTTTTTATATATGTGGCATGTACTGCTGAGAAGAAGGTATAGTCCCTTTTGTCCCCATTCAATTTTCTCTAGAGGTCTATCATATATACCTTCTCTAAAATTCTACTCACCTCCTTAACTTCCTCCTTGTTTATTTTGAGGTTAGATCTATCAAGTTCAGAGAGGGGGAGGGGAAGATCCCCCACTAGTATAGTTTTTCTATTTATTTCTTCCTCTTACTCTTTTAACTTCTCCTCTAAGAATTTAGATGCTATACTATTTGGTGCATATATGTTTCATAATGATATTACTTCATTGTCAGTGGGGTCTTTTAGTAGGATCTACTTTCCTTCCCTATCTCTTTTAATTACATCTATTTTTGCTTTTTCTTTGTCTGGGATTAAGATTGCTATCTCCACTTTTTAAAATTTTAGCTGAAGCATAATGTATTCTACTCCAGCCTTTTCCCTTCATCCTTTGTGTACCCTCCTGTTTCAAATGTGTTTCTTGTAAACATCATATTGTAGGATTGTGGTTTTTAATCCATTCTGTTATCTGCCTGTTTTATTGGAGAATCATCCCTTACACATTCACAGATATGATGACTATCTGTGTCTTTCTTTCTATCCTATTTCCCCCAGTTTATGCTTTTATTTTTCCCTTTTCCCTTCCCCTCCCACACAGTTTTGCTTTCGACCACTGCCTCCCTCAAAATTCCCTCCCTATTAGCCCCCCTCCTTTTTCTTACCCTTTCTGTTACTACTTCTTCCCTCACTTCTAACCAGCCCCCTTTTCTTTCCCCTTTCTCCTCCTACTGCCTGTAGGGAAGGTTACATTTACATACCTTAACAAATTATGTTATTCCCTCCTTTAACCAAATCCAATGAGAGTAAATCTCCAACAGTGTTCTTCTCCCTCCATTCTTTCCATCTACTATTATGAGTTTTTTTGTCTCTTCACATTAGATTCCTATACTTAGCTGAATATGTTATTCCATCCTTGAACCAAAGTCAAGAAGAGTAAAGCTCACACAATGCTCATTTTCCTCCTTTCTTTCCCTATACTATATTTTTGTGCATCTTCATGTGACATAATTTACCCTTTTCTGCCTCCTCCTTTCCTCATCCTCCCATATAGGAATGTAAGAAGTTTGCTCTTATTGAATAACAAGTTGTGTGTGTGTGTGTGTGTGTGTTTCCTGTTTACCTTTTTAGTTTCTCTTGAGTCTTGTGTTTGAAGATCAAATTTTTCATTGAGTTCTGTCCTTTTCATCAGGAAGGTCTGGAAGTCCCTTATTTCATTGAATGTATATCTCTTTGCCTGAAAGATTATGATCACTTTTGCTGGGTAGTTGATCTTTGATTGTAGTCCAAGCTCTTTTGCCTTACATTATATCATATTCAAATCCCTCTGATCTTTTAAGGCAGTAGCTGCAAGGTCCTGTGAGATCCTGACTATAGTTCTGTGATATCTGAATTGTTTCTTTCTGGCTGTTTGTAGTATTTTCTCCTAGACCTGATAATTCTGGACTTTGACTACAATATCCTTGGAGTTTTCAATTTGGGGTCTCTTTCAGGAGGTGTTTGGTGAATTCTCTCAATGATGATTTCACCCTCTGGTTCTAGGACCTTAGGGTAGTGTTCCTTGATGATTTCTTGGAAGATACTGTCCAGGCTCTTTTTTTCATCATGAATTTATGGTAGACCAATAATTCTTAGATTATCTCTCCCAGATCAATTTTCCAGGTCAGTTACTTTTCCAATGAAATATTTTACATTTTCTTCTATTTTTTATTATTTAGATTTTACTTGACTGATTCTTGAAGCCTCATAGAGTCATTAGCTTCAACTTGTCAAATTCTAATTTTTAATGAATTGTTTTCCTCTGTTTTTGTACCTCCTTTTCCATTGAGCAAATTTTTACTTTCAGGGAATTCTTTTCTCCAGTTAGGTTCTGTACCTCCTTTTTCCATTTGTCTAATTGTACTTTTTAAAGGAGTATTTCTCTTCAGTAAATTTTTATTCCATTTTGCCAACTGTATCTTTAAAATGATTGGTCAATTTTCCTTCTACCTCTCTAATTTGGCTTTTAAAAGCCTTCTTGAGCTCTTCCAAGAATGCTTTTTGGACTTGAGACTATTTCATATTCCCTACTGAGGTTTCAGATGTGAGTTTAGTGTCAATGCTATCCTCTTCTGAATGTGAATTTTGATCTTCCCATTCATCATAATAGGATTCTATAGTCTGTTTTTCCAATTTGTTTTTTGTCCATTGTGACTGCCTATTTCCTGGCTTTTAAAGTGGATCCCTGCTTCTGGGGAAGAGATGGCTCTGACCCCACACTTCTTGTTCTGGGAGCTAGGGACTTGATTACTGGCTTTCTTTGTTGTAGCCTCTGGTGATGAGCTGGAGCTGGCTGGTGACTACTGAGACCAAGGCCAATGCCAGGACTTTCTATGTTTCCCTGGGATTACACTGAAGATCACAGCATGAAGTGTGAGGGAGGGGTGGTTTGACTGCTTCAGGTCTCCTCCCCACCCCTTGGCTAGGGCTCGGATGGGCTCAGTTGCTGATGGCCAGTGTCGTGCTGGTGTGTGCCGATTCCCATGGCTGTGGGAAGGCACAACTGGGGTTATGATGTTAGTGCTTGTTGGCTCCACCCCCATGGGGAGGACAAGAGCACCTCTGGTCTACTCTGCCATCTTGGGTCCTAGAAGTTCAGGTAGGTGACTTTTAAACATCTAACCTGTGGGCTCATAGCTCCAGGAGTAGCTGCTGCCACTGCCACAGGCCCTGTGCTCGTCTCTTAGCCAGTTCTGACAGACCCCTGTCCTGTGGTGAGAGGTTTGGGAATTGTCCCTGTGGTAGATGAATCAGTTCTCCTGGGCTGGCTCTAGCTCCACTATGGTTGAGTCTGTGCTGGTACAGTTGCACACTCTGCCTCTTGTACTCTCCACCCACTCAGTTCAACAAATCCTACCCATGGGTTTTCTGTGTTGTCCTGGGTTGGAAATCTGTTGCACTCCATCTCCTAATGGATTCTGTCTCTCTAAAATTTGTTTAGATTCATTTTTAGAGGTAACTGAGGGAATTTATGGGCAAGCTCAGGTGAGTCCCTGCTTTTACTCCATAATTTTGGCTGTACTCAAAATTTTATTTTTAAAAACATTTATTGTTGTTATTTATTTATTATTGTTCCCTCTTATTGTTCCATTGTGAAATGAACAATTATTTTTAAAAGTCATAACAAAGAGAAAGTATAGCCAAACACATTCCAACAACAGCAATGTCTAAAATAATATGCCTCATTCCACACTAAGTTTATCATCTTTCTAGCAGGAGGTAAGCTTCCTTTTCAGTCCTCTGTACTCATGGTTTATCATTACATTGATAAGAGTCTTTCAAAAGATCAAAAAAGTCTTTGGAAGTTGTTGTGATTATAGGACAATGGAAGTAACAGGGACCTAATGTGAAGCATAGGCTTAAGTCAAATTTCTGCCAAACTGCTTTTCAGTTTTCCTAACAGTTTATATAAGGTAGTAAATCCTCACTCAAGTAACTAGAGTCTTTGGGTTCATGGCTTTTAAAGGTTTTGTGCCTAATTTGTTCCAACAATCAGTGTATTTTTTTTAAACTAGTGCCAAATTGTTTGAATGATTACTTCTTTATAATACTTCTTTGTAGTATTGCTTTGAGATCGCATACTAATTGGTAGCCACCCTTCCTTGCCACTCCCCCCCATTATTACCATTAAGATTTTTTACCTTTTGTTCCTCCATATTCCTTTTATTATTATATTTTTCTAGGTTTATACAATATTTCTTTGGTAGTTTGGCTGTATAGCACTGAATAAATTGTGTCATTTTACTACATTGGCACAGCTTATCCGTAAACAATTAATATATCCCCAACTATTATATTACTGAAAAGTGTTTTATAGTTGGATTTGTATAGTTTCTGGGTAGGTTTTGGTAGACCCAAAGATATTTTGTGGGTTTTTTTATAGTCATTTTGAATGGAATACCTCTTTGTAAGCTATTCCTGTTGGATTCTGTTGGTAATATGCAGGAATCCTGATGATTTACAAGGATTTATTTTGTATCTTACAACCTTGTTGATTTTATTGATAATTTCAATTTATTTTAGATGAATCTTTAGGTTTTTCTAAGTAAGTTATCATCTGATCTAAAACAGGTGATAATTTCATTAATCTCTTTTGCTTTATGCTTGTTTCTTTGATTTCTATTTCTATTTCTTGTCTTATTGCTACACAACAAAAAAGAATAAAATTCTTCCTTATTATAACATTATCAACACATTTACCATGATATTTAGTCAATAAATATGGTGCTTCCATAGCAGATTTCTTCCACCTTGACTGACTTTTCAACAAGCAAGTTACTTAAACAACAGAATTAAATGAGATAATAACATCACTTTCCTGTTAGCCATTAAAAATGCTTTCTAATAAGTCTATAAGGAGTTCTAGGAGTCTTTATTTTGTCCATAACTACATAATTAGATTTATTTCCTGGTGTGTTAACTTAAAAAAAACATTACTGGGACAATACACAGTGAACAGAGGGCTAAACCTTAAAACCAAGACCATCTGTATTCCCAGATCCTGTCTCTAGGACATACTGGCCATGTGACATGGACAAATCACTTAACCTCTTCTATCTGAAGATCTCTAAACAAAAGATAACAAAGGTCTAGACCTTATTCTGATTCCTATACTCTACAATCTCCACAGTGGGGAAAAATAGAAATCTAAAATTACAGTAACTCAAGCTATAACCAAGGAAACTATATAAACATTTCTCAGGGTGATTAGTTTCCTGTTTGCTTTGTCATTGTTATTTTTAGGTTTTGATGAAAACTTTGTTCCCAATTTTCTTTAAAGAGGTTATTTAGGAAGAGTTCATGAAAATACTGAGAAAATGGCAGAGTAAAAGCAGAAACTTGCTTGAGTTCATCCCCCAGTCACCTCTAATATCTGTAAAAATAACTAAACAAATTTTAGAGCTATAGAACCCACAAAATGACAGAGTAAAACACATCACCAGCTGAAGACAGTCTGGCAGGCTGACAGAAGAGGTCTATCACATTGGACTGGGAGTGGAGCACAGACCCATGAGGGCTGCACTGCAGATCAAGCTGGAGAGACCTCATGGGACTAAATCACTGGCAGAAGTGGCTGTTCCCAGACTTCTCAACCCCCAAATGCCAAAGAAAAAGAAAACGGTCAGTGGGAAAACTCTGTTGGACCTGGTTGAGAGAAGACTGTGTTCTAGCCCCAGCTGCAGGGGTGGCAGAGGTGGTAACGGCAGCAGAAGCAGCAGCCAAAGTGATTGCTTCTGGAGCTCCAGGGCTAGAGATGGTGGGGGGATCGAGCAGCTGATCAAAAGGCAACTGCAAGAATCTCCTTGCTGGCACTGAGGCAGTCTTGCGTTGCCCTGCTTGGATTTGGGTTGCAGTCTTGAGTGGTGGTCCTAGGGTGAGGATGAGAGCTGGCATGGCAGAGTTTGTGGCAGCTGTGAAGAAAGAGCCCTCCTCACAGTTCTAAGGCCTAGATAGTATCTGGCTCTGATAACATCTGTGTAAAACTCCAGAAATTTGGGACAGAGCACTCTCCACTCTGGAAGCAGAGTCCTACCTGGGCAAAGAGCTCAAAATTCAAGTAATTTACTGAGAAAATGAGCAAACAGAGGAGAAAAAATGAGACGATAGAATCTTTCTTAAGTGACAAAGTAGAGCAAATCATACAACCAGAAGAAGACAACAAAGTCAAAATTCCTGCATCAAAAGCCTCCAAGAAAAATATGAATTGGTCACAGGCCATGGGGGAGCTCAAATGATTTTGAAAATCAAGTAAGAAAAGTAGAGGAAAAATTGGGAAAAGAAAAAAAGTGATGCAAGAAAATCATGAAAAATGAGTCAACAGCTTGCTAAAAGAGACTCCCCAAAATACTGAAGAAAATAACACCTTAAAAATAGACTAACTCAAGTGGCAAAAGAGGTCCAAAAAGCCAATGAGGAGAATGCCTTAAAAAGCAGAACTGGACATATGAAAAAGGAATTTTGAAAGGTCACTGAAGAAAATAATTCCTTCAAAATTAAAATGGAGCAAAGGGAAGCTAATGAGAAATCAAGCTTATGAGAAATCAAGATATTATGAAACAGATTTAAAAGAATGAAAATATAGAAGACAATGTGAAATATTGTCATGGCAAGCAAAGAAGTACTTAGCACCTTGTTTCAGTTATTTAAATATTTAGCACCTTGTTTGAGCCCTGCCTTGTGATTTGTAGGTGGGAGGAACTTGCTGACACCACAGGAATGGTGGGACAGGAAGGAGAACCACCATAGAAAAGGAAGAATACAAGCTGGAACTGAGCATAACTGAGGAGAACACTTGTGGTGGCAGGCACTCTTTGTTCTGTCTGTTTTGATTGTGTTTGTCACTGTCAGACAGAAACATTCTGTCTGTTGAATTGTGTTACTTTGTCAGATAGAGGCCTTCTGTGTGTTGTTTATATTACTTCATCAGATCTGTGTGCTGATAGAGGACATTGCTGTTGTTATAAAAGCCCTGGGACCTTACTGCTGGTTCAGAAACCCTGAAAGAGAATTTTCTTGTTCTCTGCTTACAGGAGTCCTGGAGCGGGGTTTTACTGATGTTTTCAGAGGTCTTGGGACTATACTGATGATTTGTGTTGATTTCTCAGACCTTGTTTGTGGGTCTGTGTTGATTTCACAGGCAGAAATGAATTGATGATGGTGCCAGAAATCTGTATGCATGTTGTTGTGGCTTTGTTAAGCTTTGTCTTCCAAGAAACAGAAACTGCAAAAGGCTTGAGGTGGACTGGTCACTAGCTGGGCAAGGAGCCTAGAGCTGCCTACCTGTGAATCCAGGTGAATTCAGGCAAGAGCTAGGACCATGGAAAAGGAACCATCAAGTTTGAGAGTCAGCCTCCACCAAGATGAAATTAAGTACATAGTACTTAGTACAACACTATGTACTTAACTAAGTATATAGTGTTGAATAACAAGATAATGATTTGCTGTGACCTGGGGGTGGAAGATTTTGTACTTTTTATCCCTTAAGGATGATTGAGTTAAGGATGGTTGGAAGCTAATCTCCAATCAAGAAGAAAGGAGACTTTCTGATTGATGAGATTAAGACAATGTGACCTAGGGGTGGGAGATCTTTGTACTTTGTTTCCCATAAGGAAGATTGCTCCTTAAGGATGACTGAGTTAAGGACTTACTGAATGATATATTTTCTTTAAAACTATGTGGCCATTTTAGTTATAAGTTGTTATATCATTGTGAACTCTGTAATTTGGTTTCTGTGAATGTTTTCCTTGAGTTTACTGCTGAATAAATAGAGAATTCACTATACTATGTGATCAGGACCTTAAAGCTATTCACAGCAGCAGTCCTATGAAAAGCTGCTCAAGCCTGACTTTACAAATATCTCATCAGAAAAACAACTGACCTGGAAAATAGACCCAGTAGAGACAATTTTAAAATTTCTGGACTACTTGAAAGTCATGATAAAAAAAGAGCCTAGACAACATCTTTCAAGAAATTATTAAGGAAATCTTCCCTGATATTCTAGAACCAGAAGGTAAAATAGAAATGGAAAGAATCCACTGATCTTGAAAAAGATCCCCATAAGCAAACTTACAGGAATATTATAGTCAAATTCCAGAGTTCCCAGGGCAAGGAGAAAATATTATGGTTAAAAAGAAACAATCCTAGTATTGTGGAAACACAATCAGCATAACAAAAGATTTAGCATTTACTCCATTAAAGTATCAAAAGGCATGGAATATGATATTCTGGAGGTCAAAGGAGCTAGGATTAAAAACAAGAATCACCTACCCAGCAAATACTTCAGGTTAATGGGGATATTTAATGAAATAGAGGACTTTCAAGGATTCTTGATGAAAAGACTAGAGCTGAACAGAAAATTTGACTTTCAAATACAAGAAACAAGAGA
>CM053593.1:207888104-207902141 GCA_028646575.1 Pseudocheirus occidentalis
ATAGACAGAAGGCACAGGATAAGTTGAATATGAAGTGATGATATGTAAAAAATAAAATTAAGAGGTGAGAGAGGAATATATTGGGAGAAGAAGAAAGGGAGAGATAGAATAGGATTCTTTCTTTCATATAAAAAGAAGCAAGAGAAAACTGTTACAATGGAGGGGAAGATAAGAAAGGTGAAAGGGAATGGGTCAACCTTACTCTCATTGGATTTGGCTTAAGGAGGGAATAACACACATTCAATTGAGTATTTTACACTACAGGAAAGTAGGGGGGGAAGAGGATAAGAAGGGAAGTGATAGAAAAGAGGGCAAATTGGTGAAGAGGGTAGTTAGAAGCAGACACTTTTGAAAACGGATAGTGTCAAAGGAGAAAATAAAATAAATGGGGGCGGGGTACGACGGAGGGAAATGTAGTTGATCTTTCACAATATAACTACTATTGAAATGTTTTGTGTAACCACACACATACAATCTATATTGAATTGCTTGTCTTTCCAGTGGAGGTGGGTGAGGAGGAAGAAGGGAAAGAACCCAGAAATCAAAGTTTTAAAAACAACTGTCAAAAATTGTTTTTTATGCAACTGGGAATTCCATCTTGCCCTACAAGAAAGTAAGGGGGGAAAGAGGGAGGACATAAGAGAGAACAAATTGGGGGAAGGGGTATTCAGTATGATTGCTATCTTGGGATGGGAGGGTAGGGGAGTGATGGGAAGAAAATTTGTAACTTAAAATCTTGTAGAAATCAATGTTGAAAACTAAAACATAAATACATTTATGAAAAAATAAAATTAAGAGGTGAGAGGAATATATTGCAAGAAGGAGCAAGGGAAAGATAGAATAGGGTAAATTTTCTCACATAAAAGAGGCAAGAGAAATCTGTTACACACATGGAGGGGAAGAACAAGGAGGTGAAAGGGAATGAGTCAACCTTACTCTCATTGGATTTGGCTTAAGGAGGGCATAAGAGGGAGGAATGATAGAAGGGAGAGCAGATTTGAGGAGGGGGTAGTCAGAAGCAAAAACTTTTGAAAAGGGACAGGGTCAAAGGAGAAAATAGAATAAATGGGGGGCAGGACAGGATGAAGGGAAATATAGTTAGTTTTTCACAATATAACCACTATGGAAATCTTTTGCATAACTATACAGGTATAACCTATATTGAATTGTCTGTCTGTATGAGGGTAGGGGTAGGAGGGAGGACAGAAGAAGGGAGAAAATATGGAACTCAGAGTTTTAAAAACAAATGCTCAAAATTGTTTTTACATGCAATCAGGAAATACAAAAAAGTAAGTGGGAAAGGGGAAAGGGAGGGATAGAAGGGATAGAAGAGAGGGTAGACTGGGGGCAGGGGTAATTAGTATGCTTGCCATCTTGGAGGTGGGGGGTAGAGGAGAGATGGAGAGAAAATTTGTAACTCAAAATCTTGTGGAAATGAATGTTGAAAACTGAAAATAAATAAATTCTGAGGAAAAAAATAAAGTGGTTATTCAGAGGTTTCAACAACTCTTTGGCCTGTTAGTATCTGAGAGAGAGAGAGAGATAGAGAGAGAGAGAGAGAGAGAGATATGGATGGATGGATGGATAGATAGATATTATACTCCTTTCCCTCTTACTTTTCTGGCTTCTGTCAATAAGTGACAGGCATTAATGGTTCCTCATGAAAAAAGGAATGAAAAGTTCACTATCAAATACTCCACTTGAACTAAAAACAGAAGAAGACTGGAACATTTATCTTTTCAGTGATACAGAGGAAATTCACATCCATATTCTCCTTTGATATTAAACTTAATTATTCCAATTTCCTTTACCTCCAAGAAGGCCTACCCACACATGAAGCTCATAACAGATATGTACAATCATTTGATGATGAAGGGATTTATAGATAATCTGAAAAACTCACATAAAAATCTAGACTAGTTGTACATATGGACTACTTTTTGTATGTAAAACTGTCTTATTTTTTTAAAAATGCAGTTAGTTTAATCTTCCATCACTTTATACATTCTGAATTTCCTTTTAATTCAATGTTTTAAAAATGAAATTATATTTCATAAAAGACTGAAGATTAAAATAGACAAATTTTTTATGGTGGAGCCTTGTATAAAATGAAGCTCTGTTATGAAGAAACAAATGAGAAACTTAAAAATCTGGGTTCTTCTGTTTTTTATTTTCTTAGAGTACATAGGACATATCTCAGTACTGATGAATATATTTAGGCACATGACTAGTGGCCCAGAAATAATAATTTTAATCAAACAAGTATACGATTAAAAAAAAACTGATAAAATGAGGTTAAAAGTCAAATTATCCAATAAATTTTGATGAATAACTCCTCCTAATTATCTGTATATTCTGTGAACTGCTTTTTAGCTTTAGACAGAACTTATGTATATTTTATGTAAATGTGGATAACTTATGCAAATGTAAATTCATGATGAGAAAGTAATTTATTAGAAACAGACCACAGTGGGGCAGAGCCTGGACAGGGTAGCTTTCAGGATAACAGAGAACAAGAAGGTATGAAAGATAAGAGAAATTACTACTCTTTGCTTGTTACTTTTGGCAATATTATCATGCCTTTGCTGCTGAAGACTATGAAATCTTAGGTGAGAAATTCGAGACCTTAAGAGGGCAGAGAGTGTTTTTATCACTGCTTCCAATCAAAGGGAAGGGTTTCAGAAGAGAAAGCCAATTTGGTAAGTAACAGCTGGTTAAGATTGTGTCTCAGAATGGAATTTTGACCATAGCATAAAAATAGGAATTATCAGCCCCTAGATAGGAAGAAGTACACCTAATAAGGATAGATAAGAAAGCATTTGTTTAGAGACTTCTACATCTTGTATATCTACTTTAAAGGACTTTAAATTAAAAAGGAAAAGAGGGGGGAGAAAGCCTACCCATGTGTATTCTGAAAGAGTGCAGTTATAACATAAGAACTACAATAATGATACCCCAAAATTTATAGGAGATAAAATCCAAGGAAAGAACTAACAGTAAAAACAATGACTTCCCATGTCCATATACAAATATACAAATTATAGGGAACAAGCAGGGTTAATTGAGATCCTAATAAAAGAAAGAAACTTGACATTATAAATATCACTGAGTGGGGCAGGACTCATGAACTTGAAAGGTATAGGATAGTTTAAAAAGATACATAGTAGGCTGTAAAAAGTCAGTTGAGAAACGGGGTAGGAGGAGATTATTAAGAAGTTATAATGAGGAAAAAAATCCAGGAATTGGGGAGTGGAAAGTAAGGTATAGAACATCTGGATGAAGATCAGTGGAGGAAGAAATAGAAGTGATATTTTCATTAGAGACCATCTAAACAGAAATAGGAAAAAATGAGCAGTTTGGGAAAGAGATCACAAATTTATCATCAAAGCATGTTTCTGACTTTTCATTTTCCTTTACACTTTTCCCCCTCTTATCTAATAAGTTCCAGAGTCTTGTCAATTCTTCCTCCTCAACATCACTCCAGATTGTGCCCCTCTACCTGCTCAAAACATGACAACCATGGCCTAGGCCCTCAAAAATCTCTCACTTGGATTATTACAAGAGTCTCCCAATTGGTTTCTCTACATCACACCTCTACCTTCTACATTCCATTCCACACGATTGCCAAAGTGACCATGAGTGAAAACGATCATATCATTCCTCTGCTCAAGAAGTTCCCACTGACTTTTAGGACCTTATACCAAGTCAACAGTAAGTGAGTGAGTGAGTGACTGAAAAATCATTTGTTAAGTGCTTACAATGTGCTGGATATTGATAAATGTTGGATATACAAACACAGGCAAGCAAGACAGCCCCTGCTCTCAAGAAGCTTACACTTGATGGAGGAAGATAACACATATGGGGAGTCAGGTCGAAGGAGAAGTTTTGATGGATAAGTCAAGAGCAATCTTCATTATTTGTCACTTGATTGGTATGTTCTTCTTAGAATAATATCATTGATTTGATTCCTATTCATAGAACTAAAGGAGGGATACAGTTTGGAGAGGTCAGGAAGTGAAGGATCTCAGACCCTGTCTGACATGCCTGATAAGCTGCTGTCTAAGGCATGGAAGAACTCCAAGGAAAGGGAACCTACCACCACCTAAGGCAGCCTATTCAACTTTTGGACAACTCTCCTTGTTAGGAAGTTTTTGTTGATATCAAACCTAAATTTGTCTCTTTGCAACTTCTACTTTTTACTCCTAATTCTGCCTTCTTGGGTCTAATACAACTAGTCAAATCCCTCTTCCACAAGACAGCCTTTTGAATGCTCAAATATTTACTAGAAATTTTAAATAATATATTAACAATTATGAAAATTACAATAGATTTATCAGTTTTTAGAGCTAGAAGGGACTTTCTAGGTAGGTCCAAAGTCTTCACTTTGCAGACAAAAATGATGCTATCACTGAAACTGAGAGTAGATTTAGGAGGGAGCTATGCTACATGTGTTGTGCAGGCATTTACATTTAGTCTGTACTGTAGTTCTATCTTAAATCCTTAAGTCAACTTCTCCACTTGAAACCCTAAGTATTTAGCTGTCGCTTTTTAAAGGAGGTTTAATTTGGTTCTCTCTCCTAAATGGCTTTTTAAATTTAAATTTGACAGTATTAATTAGGGTTGCTAGTGGTTAGTAATGTATTTGTTTATCATCCTTTGTAAATTCTTTACTCTGAAGAATGGTTTAGTGTTCATCACGGACAGGGTCTTATTAAACTTATTGGCTCCATAATGTTTTACTTCCGTAGGTGTAAATCTTTCCATCCTGGATTTCCTCTGAG
The DNA here is from genome assembly GCA_028646575.1 of Pseudocheirus occidentalis. Classification (NCBI taxonomy): domain Eukaryota; kingdom Metazoa; phylum Chordata; class Mammalia; order Diprotodontia; family Pseudocheiridae; genus Pseudocheirus; species Pseudocheirus occidentalis. The sequence goes on from CM053593.1 coordinate 207,892,886, forward strand.
TTCACCTGTCATATAAAACTGTAATTAGAACAAACATTTTCTTCCAGAAGCCTTAAAAATCTTCAAGAGTTACATATAGCACATATAAAACGTTTTTCAGTGAAAAGGTTATTGGGAAAAATAAAAGAGAAACATTCCTAGTAGGGATGAAAGGGATCATTCTTTCTTTGGGAAGAATTCCACCCAGCCTGCAAAACCCCACAGGGCAGAGGCCACAAACATTGGGAAAACATTAAGCAACTAGAAGAAAGAAACAGCATGTTCATGTTTTCACACTCAGACTTTCTAAAACTTAGAACTGAGTGGTTGAATTTGTGATGAAAGATCTTTGTAGGCCAAAACTCTCATGCATGATGCTAAATTGCTAGTCCAATAAAAGGTATTCCCACTTATGCCTCATCTTTTTCATATTAGATGCTTTAAATGGTCATTTACTTGGTCTATCAGGACTTTGAATGCAAACTCTAGTAGAACAAAAATAATCATTAAATTATAGGAAGTGCTCTGAAACTGACAGAACTTTTAAGTTACTTTAGATAACTATATATTAAGAACTCAAATGCTTCCATAAAATGCTCTGGGATAATTAACACAAGCTGTATACCATGCTTTTAGTTTTGTTTTTAATATCTTCAAAATGAATATCTAGACTAAAAACACTTTGTGTTGGAGTGGAAAAACTCATCTGTCATGAATTAAGTCTCATGAATGATTTTAGAAATTTGATTTCTTGAAAAATGAGAGAAGGGAGCATTAACTATTAATGATCTCTGGGATATGATAAAGATGGTCATTAGTAACAGAGGGGCAGGCAGGCAAATATGATTAGAGTATGTGAATTTAGGACTACAGAGAAAGTCAATCCAGAACATTTAAGAAATAAATCAGTTATGGGGAGGGATGAGTAATTAATTGTGCCAACAGCTTTTATGGGTGTTTGAATCAGTCTTTTGAGAAATATTAGCTACATATGTAAGTGTTTTCCAATATTTACTACTAAGGTATTTAAAGAGAGAGTAGATATTTTTTGCTCAATTTATTTCCTATAGTAAGAGAGATTTAAGGAGGATAAAAGAAGTCATTATTAAGAATGTAATAGATTATTCAAATTAACTTCATTCTTTAGGAAATCTTTTAGAAAATGATGTCCAAATTTTTTCCCTTAAAGAAAAAAAGTAATATTTTCATCATTTTTTACGAGTAGAAATAGATGAAAATTATCCAAATTTGTAAAAATTCCTGATAATTAGGTAGTTGAATTCGTGGGACCTTGCAGTAATTTCTGTTACAGGATCAGCCAAGGAAGTATATATTTGGACTTGTTGAGAAGGTTAGGTTGGGCTGGATAGTTGATGACCACCTCTGATAAGGGTAAAAAGTCATGCAAAATCATCCCCAGCATCTAAAAATTATATCATCCCAGTAATATGATACATGTTCAGTTCATCAATGTTGGAGCTAACAGTGTTGAATGTAATGAATAATGAGGATTGAACCTGTGACTTCACTGGTATGAAAATTTTCCTGTACCAATGCAGGCAGGTACCTTTGTTGTACCTTCTCTAAAACAGTCTTAAAGAGACTTGTCTTGGGCACTACAAAGGTTAAGTGACTTGTCCAGCATCATACTCCAAAGATATACTAGAATCAGAACTTTAACTCAGGTCGTTGTGATATCAAAGCTGATTCTCTGTTCATTACAACAAAACACAGCTTCTTTAAGTGGTAAAATTCCTAAGAGATCAGCAAGAAGAAACTTTCAGCCTAGAATTTATGAATTTCAGTTTCCTCATGTGAAAATATAGTTTGCAATAAAAAGTTAGCTTTACAAGTCACTTCCCCTTTATGGATTTGTGTGTCCTCATCTGTTAAATGAAGAATTGTGCCCAGTGATTTCTAAGGTCTCCTTCAGCTTTAGCATTCTAAGTCTTTGAGTGTTAAGTATTCATGCTTAGAGCTTGACTGTTCTTGGAAAAGTAACCATTTTTTAAAGAATAGCACATAAAATTTTTATTTTTCTAAAAAGTATTAAAGTCAAATTATTATTATTGTTGTTGCTGTTATTTTTACTTTTTGGAGGGCAACTGGGGTTAACTGACTTGCTCAAGGTCACAGTATTAAGTGTCTGAGGCCGGATTTGAACTCAGGACTTCCTGACTTCAGAGCTTGTGCTCTGTTCACTGTGCCACCTAGCCACCCCTAAACTCAAATTTTTAAAAAAATTTTTAATAAAATTTTGCCTTCCTAACACTATGAGGAAACATGATTTATTTTTTAAACAATGCAAAGTACTATTGAAAGATCTCTGACTCTGGAGTCAGAAGGCCTGGGTTCTGATTCCACCTCTGATGCTTCCTACCTGTAAGATTTCAGTCAAGTCACAGTGTTTTTTGGCTTCAGTTTCCTCATTTGTAAAATGAATAAGTTAGACTTGATGACCACTCAGGTCCTTTTCAATTCTGTATCTGTGACACTATGACCCATTAACAGTCTTATCACAGAATAAGTACCTACCTGGCAACAGAAAAAGACTTAGATAAGTCTTAAGAGGCCTAGGGAAGCCAGAGACTCGATGGCTACGGAAAGCAAGGATCTAATGGGGGACAATAGAACACAGCTTTTTCCCGTGTTTATAAAATTAGGCACTGGTGGATCTGATGGTTTTTACCAGCTCTTGAATTCCTAAGTTCCTAACTGTATGACATTCAAATGAAGCCAAATGAAAATTTTTTTTTCTGTGAAGTGATACTAGATCAAAACAGCTCCAAACAATTTTTGCATTCCTCATTGGCTGATAATGAGGAAGAATGAAAGGGGCTTTGGGAAAATTGCCCTTTGGCCCAAGAGAGTGGCTAATATGAATAATTAGGAGCTGTTTCTATGCATTTTAGTGTAAGCTTCATAGGATAGTGGCCTCCTGATTACTTAAACTACAAGAATTACATGGAACTTGAACCACAGGGAATTTAACTATTAGAATGTATTTTTCAAGCTTATCAGCTGTGGTTTTTCAGTACAAACTGTCTGCAAATAAAGTAAGCAATGGTTAGTGACATACGAAAAAGCAGCCAAAGGGAATGGGTAAACATTCACTTAAAGGCTCTATTCTTACTTCTTAGTTCAGAGGCCAGCCTCTGGAAATACAATGAAGGAAACCACTCACCGAACCATAACAAACTTTTCCTTCCCTCTTATTAGAGGTCTCAGTTAAGTCCATTATTCAGTCTCTTCATGTCATGAGTCCCATTTAAATCACATGGTAATATGGCAAACAGCTGTAATGTAAGTCCAGTCAGCTATATAATCTTTAGATTCTTATAATCAACACATGTAGAACTCTAGAATACTGCTAACATCTGGCTATTTCTCTTATTACGTGGATTCCTTTCATTTTTATTCCTTCATTTTAAGTAGCCCATAGACAGTGTTTAGGGTTTGAACTATAGTGGCTGATTTCCAGTACTATTTCTTTTTTTTATGCTATCACTGGTCCATTTTCTTCCCTAAAACAGAATAAAAGGGGGAGACACATGAAACTGGGAACAGTTTAGACAACTGGTATCCTTTATCCATTTGGATTTTATAACGTGGATAACTAAGGTAAACATTTTGGAGTGATAACGTATTTCATTTGGGTGTGTCAGCAATGTTCTGGGGCCTAATGCAAGCAGCCTACGGTCATATACAAACAGGAACATCTGGAGAACCTCACTATCTATAGAGAATCTGTATTGGACTCTGTGCTGGACATTCTCCATGACAGTGGCAAACACTTTTGGTGACTATTCAGCTAGCTTGATATTCATAATAAGGGGAGGGAGATCATTGAATAGTTACTTTTTTATTGCATCTCTCAAGCAATCTTGTAAGATTTTAAAATGTGCAAAGGAAACACAAGAATTTTACTTTATAGAATCAAATACTTTTTAGAACCACCCAAACATAAGCACTATAGGATCTTGTACTTTGGATACCTTGCAGTCAATTGAGTGATTATAAAGATATGATGTAGCCATCTGTGGAATACCACTTGCAACCTCCCTCTCTCCCCCACCCCCACCATTCTAGCTTTCTCAAACCTTCATCAAGGATACCCTCAAGGTATATACAAATTATTCTTAGGGAAAACTTTATAAAGATTGGAAAAAAAGAATATGGATCTCTTGGGTAACAGTTAAGATTGAAGGTATTTTCCACATCTTTGGTAACAACTTGTCTTTCTTATATTGAAAACAAAGCCTTCAAAATTGTTTTGCTTTTCAGCATAGATTTCCTGTGGGTACACTTAGTATAGTTCAGTTTTTTCCCCCCATCTTTATTTCAGGACCATTTTCACTTCCTCATGAAGCAAGTCAAGAACCATGACATTAGAGTTCAAATGTGATAGTGTCATTGATCTCGATGGATTTAAAAAAAAACAACTCTAGCTTCTTTAAATATTTAAGTCAAAGGCTACTTCCTACATAAGGCTTTTCCTAATCTCCACAGTTATCAATATCTCCCCAACTAAAATTATTTTACATACAGTATGCATTTATATGGATATATCTTTATAGAGTTTTTACAAGAATAATTCATCAAAAACATGGGATCCCACACTTTTGTTGATTCTAAAAGGATATGGGGGTATGAACATGTTGTAGTACAGTAAACACAAATATATATGTATGTGTGTATATGTGTAAATTTACTGCAAGATTCTTGAAATCAGAGGTATCCTTTTTGTCTCTACATTCCTAGTGCTTGATACAGTACCTGGTACATAACACATAATAAAAGCAAGTTAATTGAATGAACGAACAGATGGTGAAGAGAGTTGCCTCAAACAATATAAGGATAGCAGACTGGATTGCCTTTGGGAAAATTTACAATTCTCTGAATGACTTTAAGGTTTTCTCTGAAACAAAGGCATATATATACATATACATATACATATATATGCATGCATGCATGTATGTGTATGTATATTTTTAACAGCATCATTCTTTTGTAATATCAAATAGTTTCATATCATGCAGCTATATGTCATGGAACATTATTGTCTCTGAAGGACTCAAGTTGAAGATGACCCAGAGGGTAACAGAAAAGCATATGATGAATGTGAACAGGTTGTAACAGTACAAAATGAGGAATGACACACACTGATATAAAGGCTAACATCTGGGAGAAATATGCTTGGGGAAACAGAGAATACTAGTTACAAAGACAGAATTAAGGGTTGGGGGTGGGAAAAGGGTAAACCAATGGACTGTCTATATGCCTCCATGAAATGTCAAGGGGATAAGAAGAAAGGCATCAGTATGTTGAGTGCACTCTACCTGGTAGATTTATGGACTGACTGGCAGGTATAGACAGGTTATATTCTGCATTGTTGGAGAGAACAGCCCCATCTGTCATATCACCATGACACTGATGTCTTAGAGAATATGTGTGTGTATACATGCACACATATGTTCTATTATTATTAAATGTAGACTATCTGTAACAGACTGGGTCTGCTATCTAATGTCAGGAAGGATGGGTGGCATGGGAGACTTGAGAGAAGAAAAGTTTTGGTTTAGATGCTGTGCAGAATATAAAATAAAGTCAATTAGAGAAGATTTAAAGGATAATGATACCTGTATGAGCTCTTTAAGTCAAAATGTCAAAGCAGTCCACCAGACCTATCAGGAGAATGTGGATAGTTCTTTTTATAGAATGGATATTTAAAGAGAGGTTAATTGCTTGATCCAATGCCACCTAAGGAGGCAGTAGTTGTAGTCTTTAGGTTTATTAGGCTGTTTTGTACCCTACTTGGTGTTCAATTGAATTACATTTATAATCTACACAAAGGAAAGTTGGAAAAAGTGAGTTTAGTGGAGCAAAGATGGCAAATTAGGGGCAGCAACCCAGCTGAACTCTCCCAACATTCCCCTCCAAACAACTTTAAAATAATGTCTCAAATCAAATTTTGGAGCAACCAGGTAAGACCCTTTTCCAGTCTAAGAAAAATTAAGAGATTGGCTGGAGAAATCTCTGATATGAGAATGAAGGCCTATTCAGAGTCCATACATGGTGGCAACGGTGGCCAAAGCAGCAGCAGCTTTGGGAACTCTCTGCCCAGAGACAGTAAAGGGGTTGGGCAACGGGTCATAAAGACATTACAGGGGACCCTTTGCTGACACTGACTATAGCTGGTGCTGATTGGCAATTCTAATACCCATATGCAGTTCTGGGTTATAGTTCTAGGGTAGAGGGAAATGCTGAGGACTGCTTACAAGAAAACAAGGCCCTGATCACAGTTTCAAAATGAAAATGAATGCTAGCAATTGTGGCTGCAGGTAACAGAAGGTAAAGATTCTTTTGGGTAAAGACCAGAGTGCAGACCAGGAGATGAGTGACCATACCTCTTCCCCATTCACACCACCGTGGAAGCACTGAAAACTTGCAGACCCCTAAAAATAGCTCTGAAAATAGTAGGACATACACACAAAAAAGCTTGAAGCTTAAGACAGTAGCTTTCAACCCCTAGATGAACAGAGGCCAACTTCAAAATAAAGTTCAAAGTTAAGAATAGGCTAGAAAAAATGAACAAACAACAAAAAAGAATTTGACCATAAAAAGCTACCACAGTGGCAGGGAAGATGAAGACATTAACTCAAAAGAAGACAATAGTGTGAAAACAGCTTCGTATAAATCTCAAAAAGTGTGAACTGAACTCAAACCCAATAAGAATTCTTAGAAAGTTTAAAGAAATGAATTAGAGTGGTAAAGGAAAAGAAATGAGTGATAAAACGATATTATAAAAAAAAATCAACAACTACCAGAGACAGAAAAAAAATATGGGATAAAACAACACCTTTTTAAGGTTAGCGTTACAGAATTAGTATAATGGTAAAAGATGTAGAAAAATTCACTGAAAAGAAGAATTCCTTAAAAAGAAGAAAAAATAAGAACAGATCAAGAAAAGGAAACATAAGAATAATCAGACTATCTGAAAGCCATGATAAAAAAGAGAATCTTGATACAGTAATACAAGAAATAATTAAAGTAAAATGTCCTAAAGCATTAGAAACATTAGAACAAAGGGGAAAGTAGAAATACAAAAAATCCATCAATCACCACTTGAAAGAGATCCAATGAGGAAATAGGAATATTATAGTCAGATTCTCAGCCCCCCACCTCAAGAATAAACTGTTAAGAACAATAAGAAAACAATTTAAACATGACAATGGCACAATTAGAATTACACAAGACCCAGAAGCAGAGACACTAAAGAACTGCATGTCTTGGAATACTATATATTAAAGAGCAAAAGAATTGGGGTTTCTGCTGAAAATATCATACCCAGAAAAGTTAGGCATAATCCTGAATGAAACAAAAGGGGACATTTGGTCAACTGTCAGACTTCCAAGGCTTGTTTAAAAAAATGGAACTTAATAGATGTGACATCTAAGAGCCAAGAGAAACATAAGGTACATACCAAAGACTGATTACAAGGAATTCAATAAGGACAGACCATTTACCTTTTACGTATGGAAAATGGAAAATGCATGTCTAAGATTGTCATTAGCAATTGGGTAGCTTATAAGAAAGATTGGGGTAGACCTGAGTATGATATGACTTTAAAAAGTAAAACTATCTAGGAACAGTTAAAATGACTAATCATCTTATACAAATGAGGTGTGAGAGGAAGAACTGACACAGAGAAATTAGATGGGTGAGGAAGAATGGTAGTTCTGGTAACCTACTTTCATTGGGAATGGGTTCAAGGGGAATAATACATATATACCTAGAAGAGTAAAAATGTCTTCTAAATCCAGAAGAAATAAAACAGTAAGGGGATAAGAAGGGGTCAAAGGATAAGGGAGGGATCTCTAGATGGGAGAGTGAGAAAATAGATTAAAGAGGGCATTATAGAAGGGTGTTGAGATTTATGGGAATGGGAGGATAGGGGAGGGATCATTGGAGGGGAAGGAAGTCAAAGTAGCAGGTAGAAGTAAGCTAGAGGAGTCAGGAAGGATAAAACAAAAACAAAGATCAGGTATAGAATTTGTTAGAGAAAGTATATGTCTATGTATGTATGCATGTATATGTATATATGTATATGAATATATTTATATCTATATCTTTATCTATCTATCCATCTATCTATCTGAAAATATGTCTGCACTTAATTGTAGCCTTCTGTGGGGGTTACGAGGAAAGATCAAAGTAAATAGTGTACGGCAGAGAACAAAGGAAAGCTTACAAGGGAGCAAAGAAAATACAATATGTAGTATTTATCATCCAGGCTTTCTTGAAATGAAAATGTATTGCTAGGTATTTTAAATCTTCTCCTATGTTGTGAATTCTACATGACATGCTTCCCCTCATTTCTTACCTTGTATTAAATTTTTAAATTTTAAGTTTAAATTTTAAGTTACGTTTCTTTTTCTTTCCTCTATTCTGTATCTGAGTTCTGGTGTGTGAATCTAAAATTTAAAAAAATTAGAAAAGACAAAATGGAAAAGGAGGTAGAAAAACTTTTTTTTCTTGAAGAAAAGAACTTAAAAAGCACAATTGGTCAAATGGAAAAAGAGGTATAAAAGCTTGCTGAATAAAATAATTTTTTAAAAATTAAAACTGACTTAAGTGGAAGCTGATGATTCCATGAGACATCAAGAAACAATAAAACAAAGTTAAAAGAAAATGAAACTATCTCATCAGAAAAGTAAGTGACCTGGTGTAAAACAGATTGCAAGATTATTTAATAATTATTGGACTACCTAAAAACTATGATCAAAGAGGCTAGACTTCATATTTCAAGAAATTGTCAGAGAAAACTACACTGATATCTTAAATTCAGAGGACACAATGGAAAATGAAAAAAAATCTATGATCATCTCCTGAAAGAAATATAAAAATGAAAACTCTCAGGAATATTATAGCCAAATTTCAGAGCTCCAAGGTTAAAGATTAGTTCTTCAGGTGGTCAGAATCAAACAATTCAAATAGTAGGGAGACACAGTCATGATCATACAGATTTTGGAAAGAAATGAAATAGAAGACTTTCAAGCATTCTTGATGAAAAAATCAAAGCTAAGTAAAAAGACTGACATTCAAACAGAAGACTCAAGAGACACATGAAAAGGTAAACATAAAAGAGTAATCATAAAGGACTCAATAATGTTAAATTGTTTACATTCCTATATTGTAATCTTATATTGTTTACTCTTCCTATACTGGAACATTCCTATATTGTAAGACACAGTTCCTAAGAACTTTACCATCATTA
>CM053593.1:207902641-207918350 GCA_028646575.1 Pseudocheirus occidentalis
CCTCCCTGCCCTACCAGAAAGTTAGAGAACAGATCAGGGGAGGGTCTTTACAGTGGGATAGCTATTTTGGGGTTGGGGTAGGGGAAAGACAGGGAGAAAATTTGTAATTCAAAAATCTCATGAAATTGAATGATGTAAACAAGAAAACAAAACAAAACAAAAAAATTATTTAAAAAAAGAACTGAATATGAAGACAAGCAAAACCAGAGTAGAGGAGGTGTGCCAAGAGGTTAGAGATGAGGCATGGGACTGTGAAAAAGATGAATAAGTTTAGTTTTCATGAGAAAGTCAGGGAGGTAGGCTAGGAGTCTGTGGTCACTAAATAGAATTTGAAATGTCCTGATCTTTGAAACTGGATGTTCCCAAACATGACGGACTCCTAGGCAGAGCTGTGACATTTCTGCTTGAAGTAGAAATAAAGAGGGTGATTTCTGGAGTGGAGGTTAAGTAATTTTTGTGTTTTTATCTTGCTAGTGTGAATATTGAAGTTACATGACAGGGGATGGGGTAAAGAGGAAGATTGTGCTGCAAATACTGAAGTTATGATAGTAATTGGGAATATGACCTGGAGGTTAGTAGAAAACTATAACAAATATGGGGAGAAGTTAGTACAAATATGGACTGCTTGGTAGGTGACTTAGGAATGGTAATATTGAATAGTCTGGAAGCTGAAATAAAGAGCAAAGAACAGTCAGGCCCTGATTGGCTCAGAGTGAATATAAATAACAGTTGTTTCTGTTTTGGACAGAAATCCTGAGGGTCATCCCCTCCCAAATTGTTTTGTTTTTTGCTCAATGAAGAATTCATTCTCTGCCTATTTCTTACCTAAACTTAATCACTGAATGGGTGTTACCTCAGTCAAACTGAGACCTAGGAAAGACCTTAGCTTAGAAAGGTCTAGTTGTCCTGACCTATATCTTGTCCCTGGACCCAGATGTCTCTAGAGGAGAGATTGAGGCTGGCAACTTTGCACAATCCTGCCTCACTTAAATCTAATTCACTCACATGTCATAGCATCACCTCCCTGATGTCACAGTACTCTTCAAGAATGAAGGGCAAACAACAACAACCCTGGGAGATGGAGCAAAGGAACACATGGCTACTGGTCATCTGGGTTACAAACTGTATGGAGAGAATATGGGAAAATCGGGTTTCTATTAAAGTGAACAAGTAGAAGAAATATTGTATGAAAATATTTGAGATGTAGCAAGGACGCTATGAAATGATTCCTCTTGTCTAAGGTGGTCATCTAATCAGAGCAGATGACTGGAAACAGAAGCCGATACCACAGGATTCTTGAGACTTTCACAGTTAATGAACAGAACCAATACAGAATTTGCAGAGTTAATCCGTCCCAGAGTCTGAGATAGATTTTAGTGTGCTACTATTTTGGTACAGATTTCTAAGAGATTTCACCATCAGGGGTGCTGCTGCTTGTGATTCAGCAAATATTATTTTAATGGAATATCTCTGAATATACTTGAAGAAGTAGAAAGAGAAACAACAGGGAGACCACTGTAAGACTGTTAGAAGGCCAGAGAATAAGATCTTTAGTTATTTGGGGGTACAGTTTCTGTAGTGGGGGGTTACAGAAATCAGACCAGAGGGTTGTAAAGAAAAATGGACTCTTAGAAATGTCATACTCTGGCATATACAGAATGTTTCTAGATGTTTGAGGAAAATATGAGTCACTAGCTGAAGAGTAAAGATACATTTGTCATTGCTTGTCCCTAGAAATAGTGCCATTAAGCTGCTTAGAGAACTGGCAGATTTGATTATGAACACAGTGCCTTTGATCCCCGAAAGATCATGGATAATGAGAGAGTTAGAACAGGAAAAGGGAAAATAAAATTATTTTTTAAAAAGGGAAGAGAATAGTCTGTAAACTCTAGACCAGTAAGCTTGATTTTGATTCTTGACAAAACTCTACAAAGAAGGACAAACAATAAGAAAAACAACAACAAACATATTATTAAAAGAATGAATTATTACAGTAATGATTAATATACATTTAGAAAAGGAATCATGGACCTCACCCAGAGCAAATTATGGCAGATGAACTTTATTTCCTTTTTTTTTAAATAGTTGGTCATCTGGTAAATTCATTTAACTTCTGTGTAGTTTACTTAGATTTTGGCAAAGTATTTAACAAAGGCATGTTTTCTTGTGGGCAAACTAGAGAGATATATATACTAGAGAAGTACTTCTCAAACAAGTCTTTATACTCTTAATAATTATTGAGGATCCCAAAGAGTTTTTGTTTATGTAGGTTATATCTATCAATATGTTCCATCTTAGAAATGATAATTGATAAATGTTTTAAATATTAATTACTGTAAAATAATAAAAAAAAAACATTGTATGTTATCACAGATGACATTTTTATGAAAAACCTTTTCCAAAACAAAAAATTAGTTACAAGAGTGGCATTCATTGTGTTTTATATTTTTACAGAACTCTTTAATGTCTAACCTTACATAAATGTATAGATGGCAAAGAGAAGGGTATTTAATAGACAAATAACATCTTAGTATAATTGTATGAATGATTTTGGCCCCACATAACCCCTGAAAGGGTCTCAAGTACCCCCGGGGTCCACAGATCAGACTTTGAGAAAACTTGCACTAGAGAATAGCCCAGTTAGGTTAGTGTTAACCTTAGAAGGTCTAAATCTGTATGTCGTGGAACACACCATGGCAAGGTTATAATCACAGCACAGAATTTTTAAAACACTAGAAAAAATAAGAGGTAAGTGGGAGATGGGTGATTCTGAATGGTAGAAAGAACTCCTGTAACATCATTGAGGAACAAACTAACCACACAGGCATTTTCCCAGCATTGTCAGTTTGATCTGGGCAGAAGTCTCACTGAGCTAGGCCAGAGAAGTCCTTTATATAGGAAATGGAATTCTTTGTCTGAGAAGCAGCTTAGTAATTGGATCTCGTGCAATAGGTATCACCCAATGGTTTAGCTTGAGGGTGTTACACAACATATAAGGACAAATAAGGGAACTCCAAGCCACTGATTTCAGGCACAATTCATTACCTGTGTAGTGTCTGAAACAAAGAGAGACCTTTTATTTACTGTTTTTGTTACAGCAGAATTCTCTGTGGGCTCCAGTTATCAAATTCTTTTGGAGTTCTGAGACTTCATACACTCAAAGGTGTCTGTATTTTATATATACATATACATATATATATATATATATATATATATGTGTGTGTGTGTGTGTGTGTGTCTATACATATATGTATATCAATACATACATACATGCATATATGCATATACACATATCCTTATCAAATCAGAATATAACATAATACAATGTAATTTCTTCTTAAATATGTCCCTGCTACCACCAAGAGTGAGGAATGAGGAGAATAATCTGAATTTTTCATCACATGGTCCTCTCCCTACTTCCTAATCAATTTTTCTCTCTCCACTTGCTCCTTACCCTCTTCCTGACCCTTCAATAGAGGCATGTCCTAAGGAGCTGTATCAGTATTCTAGTGAAAAGCTCTCCTTCACAATATGCATTTTAAAAATTTTCTGTATTAACAAGTTATATTCTTTTCGTTTCTTTTTTCATTTCTTGTTTGGAATCTCAAGTAGAGATTTTTTAAATGTGTTTTTCAGCTATATTGACTGCATGCTAAATGAATAAATGCATATTTTATGTTTTTATAAAAACCTTTTAATTGGAGCCATTAATATCCAGTCTTTGGAGTTTATACAATTTAAAGTTGACTATGACAATATGAAAAGCTTTGGTTGTGTTTACTAATATTAGGGCCAACTAACACAAGGTGAATAGCTTCTTATGAATGTTTACAAGCCTTTCTACAACTTCAATAATTTTCGATTTCTCTCTAGTCCCTTTACCAATGTAATAAATGGCAAATCCCAATAAATGGTAGCAGTAGAAACTGAATCATAAATTGTAATACAAACTCCTTAAGTCAAGTTTCAGATATTCTGGTAAATATGCTCAAAAAGGAAAAGAAGAAAGTCCAGGATGTGTTCAACCTACAGAACACCAACAGGGGAGGGACAGGGCAATCACTGAGCTCCTTCGCATCATGTGGTGGCCCAGACGACTCTTCAAAGGCATTAGTATCGAGCACCTCAAAACTGATCCAGGATGGCAGCTCCTTGGACTACAGGTGTGGTTTTCATCACAGGAAAACAGGTCAGTTAAATGAGTTTAAGGTATTTCTCATATAGATTATAAAATGCAAAATAACTTTCTTCAGTTCAAAATATAGAGAAATACATTCAATAGCAAGTTCTGTGTTGGTGTTCTTTTCCGATAACTCCCACATATTTTACATTCAGTTCCATTTGCCTAAGTTACAAATTGAATTGAGAAATCCAGTGAATTGTTTGTTGGCAAAGCCTAAACTAGATTAGACTATAACAATGAGCTCTAAAAAGGTCACTTGTCAAAGCCCTGCTGTGTGGTACAGACAGTGGTTAAGTGTAGCAGGCAATGAGAAATTGATGGCCAACCATCCTGACCTGAAGCTGGACTCCAAGGAGATCCCAGAAATGAAGGCGAAGGAAAGTTAAAGAATCCCTAATCCAAGGAAGCAGGCAAACAGTGAAGACAAACAGTAGCCAATTTAAACAAGACTAAATGTCAAGAGAAGTAATTAAGACAAAAGAAAACAAAAAGAAAGAGCAAGCAGTAGAAGGTGAGAATGGAAGTCTTCTAAAACTGTCCTTTTGTCTTTACTTCATGACTCTGTCTCACACTAATTTTCTCTCCAGTTCTGAATCAGTACTAGCACTTCCATGACCTAAAGGTCTGAACGACTGGCTGATGTAAACTGACAGACACAACCAAGGGAAATTTGATGGTGGACACTTGAGGCAGCATTATGCCCTGTAAACACCACTGAATCAGAACTGAGGGGTCCTGGGTTTGAACACCTACTAGGTTATTGTCATATCTCCCTGTTTGGTCTTGGGCAAATCACTTAACCTCTCATCTATAAAATTAAATAGTTGGACTAAAAGTTCTAAAGTTCCCTCCAGTTCTGAGTCTGTGATCCTATGATCTCTTTCCCAAGGGTGTGTCTTCTAAGCCTTTTAGGAATCTAAATGCTTCCCTACTTCCAGGTTACACATCACTATCATGATTTCATCTCAGGTGGATGTTGTCGGCCACATGATTTATTTTTACCAGTGTTTGATATTTAAAGCCCTTCTCAAATAGGCTCCAGACTTAGTTCCTATTACTCCCCCTTAATACATTCTGCTTTCCAAACTCACTTACTTGCTATTATTTGATCTCCTTCTTCTGTGGGTAGGCTGATAGGATTCCCCTGCTGGGAATGCCTTCTGGGCTCATTTCTTCTTAGAATCCTTTACTTCCTTTAAAGCTTAACACATTTGACATGTTCTTCTTGCAGCCTTTCTTAATCCCCCTAGCTGTGATACTCTTTCCATTCTCAATGTATTTACTTATATGTATTTTTATATGTTACCTCTTTTGTCCCTTCCCTTCCTCCTCCCCCAAATATAAGCCCTTCCTTGGCAGGAACAGGGGTTTTTTGTTGTTGTTTTACATTTTTGTATCCCCAATCTGTATCACAGTGCTTTGCACATAGTTGGTGATTAATAAATGTTTATTGTGTGATTAAATAAGAATCAATGGGTCTTTCCTATCAGTATGTTGGATAGAGCCAATTTACCACTGTTTTTGTATATGTATCTTGCACCAAGAAATACTCAATAAATAGTATTCACAAAAGCTATTTTTTTCCTTTCTTCTTGTTTTATTTTTCATTATAAATGTAAAGAAATTGGTCTGTCTGGTGATTTAATTGCCAAATAACTTAAAAGTTTCTCATTTCTGATTACCTAGCTCATGAGGTATTTATCAAAGAGACAAAAATGATAAAGACAGGAGTTACTTCTTTTTAAGTGGAATCCATAGAATATTATTCTTCCACACTTCATTGTGATTCATATTGGCATAGGGAAGGATGTTACTGATGAAAGCCAAAAGCTACTGCTGCCATTTTGATTTTCTACACAAGAAGGAGAATTAGAGTGAACTACTCCTTCAGTCCACCATCTCTTAATTCTTTACCATCAAATCACATTACTGTAAATTTTCTTATTATTCAGTATGTCAGGAAAATGGGCTATTCTGGTTAACCAAATTATTTTGGTTAACAGAAATTACCAATTTTCTAAGAATAGAAGAAAGTAAAATATTCTTAAGCTACAACTATACTGAGGATAATTGCCTTTTTTGGTGATTCAGAAGGAATTTCAGGATTTTGTATAGCAGTAGCTCAAAATCATTTTAAAGATAAATTTTCTTTGGTCTGGAGGTATGCATATGTGCTATTACTTGATCTAGAGAAGCTGTTCTGAACAAAACAAGGAATAGGAGCAATTATAAAAGATAATGCACCTATGACAAAAAGGGAAGTGGCTAAATACATCAGATATCTGATAAGGGTTTGCCATCCAAGATATATAAACAAATCAGACATATTTAAGACCAAAAATTCCCCAATAAATAAGTTGTCAAAGGATTAGGGGGTGGGGGCAGTTTTCAAAAGAAGAATTGCAATCTATTAACAGCCCTGTGAAAAGATGCTCCAAATGACTGTGAATAAGACAAATGCCATTCAAAACAACCCTGAAGTTTGACTTCACAGTCTGAAAAACAGAAAAGTTGAGAAAACAGAAGTAGTCCATGGGGGAAAGGGGGGAGAGGAGTCAAAGAAAGATAGGCACATTAGTGCATTGTTGGTGGAGCAGTTATTTCAGTAGAACCACTTTGGAAAGCAATCTGGAATTATACAAAAAAAGTTACTATAATGCTACCCTTTGACTCAAAAATTCTACTAGGTGTATGACCCTAATACCCAAGGAGGTTATTGATGAGAAGAAAGTTCCCACCTATACAAAAACATTTGTAATGATACTTTCTGTTATAGCAAAGAACTGGGAACAAAGTCTGTCAATTTGGGAATGGTCAAACATATTGTGGTACATGAATGCAATGGAATATTACTATTCTATAAAAAAAATTACGTATGTGATGGGTATAAAGAAGCATGGAAAGTTTTACATGAACTGATGCTGATTGAAGTAAGCAGAGCCAAGAAAATAACATATACCATGACTAAAAGATGTCAATTTTATTTATTAAAGTAGAAAGAAGCAATGTAGTATAGCACATAGAGCACTGGAGTTGGAATCAGGCAAACCTGGATATAAATCAGACTTTAGATACTTGCTAGTTTCATGGCCCTAGACTTAATTCTCTGTGCTTAATTTTTTTTCATCTATAGTGGTGATGATAATAATATCTGTAGTATTTACCTTGGGTATCTATGAGTATTAAATCTTGGGTTTTTATGAATATTAAATGAGATCATGTCTATAAAACATTTTAAGAACCTTGAAGTACTAAAGAAGTGTTACTTTTATTTGAGAGCTCTAGTTAATAGAAGATGAAGTAACAGTTTTCACAGTCAAAGCATCTCAGAGATGGGACTGACATTTCTCCAACTCATAGCTGAACAGTAACTCACTCAATGATAATCTAACAAGGTCATCTGACCTACACAGAAAACTGCGATGGGAAGACTCAGTATCTTATGCCCTTAAAGTACTATATAAATGCTAATTATTATTGTTATTATTACCTCCATAGGTATCCTGGTTTTTCTTTCGGACAGCTCTAATATTGGAAATTGTTTTTCTTTCTGTTATGCTGAAATCTGTCACCATGAAACATCTTCCCATCATTCCTAGTTGTTCTTTCTGGGGAAACAGATCTAATCCTACTTCACATACTTACGACATTTGTTATATCTTTTCTTCTCCATGCCAAACATCTCTAGTTTTTTTGACCTATCCTTGTCTGGTATGGTTTCAAATTTTCTTGCCATCTGTGATGCCCTATTCTACAAGTGCTCCAACTTGTTAATGTACCCCAGAAAATGTGACATTTAGAAGAGCCCAATGTATTTCAGATGTGACCTGAACAGAGCAAAGTTCAACAGGACAACCATCATTCTTATTCCCAAAAAATATGCATTATTAGTATAAACTAAAATCATAATTCTGACATCTGTTTCACACTGTTGACTCATACTGGTAGTTCTACTGGAGAAATATGACTTATACTGAACTTAGAATCTGCTGAAACTCCTCAGTTCTTTTGTCACATGAGCTGTTTCTAGCAACATCTTGTTGAATACACTATCTTGATTTTTAAAACAGAAGAATAAGATTTTTTTGGAAACTTCATTTTGTCTGATAGACAGCCTAGCTGCTGCACTAGTATTTTAAAAGAACTATGAGGAAATCATTGTGTTGGATAAATCCTGTGGGAGATTTATAAAAAGATGTGGACAAGGATCATACCTGATGAAACGATGGAAGAGATCTCCATACCAATGAGATCATGGATCCTCCGAATATTGAAACAGGTACATTTATCCCTACTGAATTTCATCCTGAGAAGCCTATGGATCTAGAAGCTAGTCATTAGGAACTTTTTTGGGTCCCACTTCTGTCTTCCCTCTCTTGTCATCCCTCTCTAACTTGTATCATCTCCAAACTTGATAAGCCTGTAATTTTATCCAAATTACTCATTTAAAAGCATTTGATAGGATAGAGTTAAAGAAAGGTCTTTGGGTACTTCACACATGATGATTTTCACAACTGAAATTTATCTATTAATTGCCTCTTTTTGGATATAGTCCAGGGGTTCTTAATCTGGTGTCAGTTAACTTTAAAAAAAAACACATGTATTTTGATAACTTAGATTGTTGTTGTTTAGTCATTTCAGCTGTGTCCAGCTCTTCACAACCCCTTTGGAGTTCTCTTGTCAAGGACACTAGAATGATTTTCCACTCCATTTTCTTCTCCAGTTCATTTTACAAATGAGAAAACAGAAGCAGATAGGGTAAAGTGACTTGTACACAGCTAGTCAGAGTCTGAGGTTGGATTTATGCTCAGGAAGAGGAGTCTTCCAGACCTAGAACTCTATCCACTTTGCCACCTAGCTGCCCCATTTTGATAACTATGTTTCAATATAATTGTAGCAAATAAAAATATATTTTGTCAAATTTTGCCATCTTTGAGATGCTTTAATTCTCTAGCCCAGTAGTTCTCAAACTTTTTTGTCTCAGAACCCCTTTAATACACTGAAAAATTACTGAGGGATCTCCAAAGAACTTTTTATGTCAGTTATATATATAATCATTATATAATATCATAATATAATATAATCAATATTTACTACATTAGAAATTAAATCATCATAGTATTATAATGAAAGTAGTTTTGACCTCAAAATTAAGTAAGTTTTCAAAAGTAAATCACTAGAACTCCCTGTTTGAGAAAAACTGCTGGGAAAAGGAGAAATCAATTTGGCAGGAATTAAGTTTAGGCTAATATTTTATACCATGTTATCACAATAAGTTCAAAATGGATACATCAAAAGGATATTAAAGGTCACACCATTTAAAAAATTAGAGAAGAACAAGATCAGGTGCCTTTTTGAGATGACAGGGCTGGTTCTTACCTAAATAAAGGATGGAAGCTATTGTAAACTAAGCCTAAATTATGCTTAGTCCCACCACTTAGGTTTTAGGTTTTAAAATGCATTAGTGACTCAAATCATTAGGACTTAAAAGATTGTACTTCAGAAGGATACAGTTCAAATGTAAAAAGGAAAAAAAAGAATAAAAATTATTCCTATCTACTTCCATAATCACTAGGTCAGGAGGGCACACTGAAGACATTAAGAACCCATGGCAACCAATATGTTTAACATTTAGCAAGCCATAAAAAGTTTAGTATTACTGTTACCAGTCAACCTCTGATGTTTCCCACAGGCAATGAAAGCTTGGTAGTGTTCTTCTGAGAACTGGAAAAAAGGTCAAACTGGAAAAAAGAAACTTCATCTAAGGACTGGTTAGATATAGTAATGTCCAGTGGTGCAAAAGGATGACTGCCCTTCCTTAATGAGTGCTAAGCTCCTGCAGTGGAGGCAATCACAAAATATAAACTATATCATTTTGATTCTGTGAAATTGAAAAGCTTTTACACAAATAAAATCAGTGAGAGTAGAAAGGAAAGCCGTCAATTAGGGGAGAAAATCTTTGCAACAGCAATCTCTAATAAGAGTTCACTATCATTGATACATGCGGGAACTAACAAATAATAAAAAAATATATGAAACATTGCTGCAAATCAGTAATAATAAAGGAAATAAATCAAAAAAACTCTGAGGTCTCATCTGAGACCCAGCAAATAGGCAAAAAATGGCAAAAGATAAGAAGTCAAGGTTGAAAGGGCTATGAAAAGAAAGGTACAGTAATGCCATCTTGGTAGAGCTGAGATGGGTTCAAACATTCTCGAAAATAATGTAAAATTATACCAAAAAACAAACAAATGACTAAAATGCCCCTATTTTTTGACCTTCCAAAAGTAGGCATATATACCTAGAAAGAAAGACTGAAACTAGTATACACCAACATATTTATAGTAAAAACTTTTTGTAATAGCAAAGAACTAGAAACAAAATGTGTATTCCAATTGGGGAACAACTGACCTAAATATGGTACAAGAATGTAATAGAAAAATACTGTACTGTAAGAGGTCATATAAAAAAGAGACCTTCTAGATGAAGGTGATTTAAGAACCAGATATATCAATAAAAAGAAAAGAAGAAATAAAAAATCCAAGTTTAAAAAAAATAGTTCCATAAGATTGATAGCTGAATGGAAACTTTTGTTTCCAGAGGATAATAGATTTGCAGTTGGAAAAGGACTTTAGACGTTATCAAGGCAAACTCTTTATTTTACAAATGAGGAAATTAAGACCCAGAGAAGAGCTTAATTTCACAGTTATTCATGGTATTATCCTAGGTTAGTTCACATCCAATGTTGTTGTAGCTACTGTTTTTCCCATAACATCACAGCTGACTTCCTGATAGGTTTTCAGGGTGGGAATGGAGTGAAGGGAGGTGGGACAGATTTTCTACAGAAGGAGGAAGGCTGGGGAAGAATTGAAGATGACTTTAGAAGTTTTCATCACAAAGACTAGAATAATTGTAGTAAAAATGAGTAGAAATGGGAGTAGATTTCAAAATAAAATGTATTAGAAGGGAAGAGGGAACTCTGAGAAAAACTGCTGGGAAAAGAAATCAATTTGGTAGGAATTAAGTTTAGGCTAATATTTTATACCATATTATCACAATAAGTTCAAAATGGATACATCTTAATGATATTAAAGGTCACACCATTAAAAAAAACTAGAGAAGAACAAGATCAGGTGCCTTTCACAGATGGGAATTTTTGTTGTTGTTCAGTCATTTTCAGTCATGTCTGGCTCTTTATGACCCCATTTGGAGTTTTCTTGGCAAGAAATCTAGTAATGGTTTTCCACTCCGTTTCCTTCTCCAGATCATTTTACAGATGAGGAAACTGAGGCAAACAGGGTGAAGTGACTTGCTAGTGACAGAGCTAGTCAGTGTCTGAGGCTAGATTTGAACTCAGAAAGATGAGTCTTCCAGACTTTGGGCCGAGTGCTCTCTCCGCTGTGCCCCCTGGCTGCCCATAAAAAGAGCTTTGAACTTAGAATCATAGGAACTTGCTTCAGATTTCACTTCTGATGCTTATTACTTAAATATGCCTTTCATTAATTCATTTAGCCTCCCTGGGCCTCAGTTTCATCGTTTCTAAAATGAAGAGTTGGTCTGTATGGCCTCTGAGATCTCTTCTAATTCTAGATTATGAGATCATGTTATAGATGAGGAACTGAAACCTGAAGAGGTTCCATGTCTTGCCTGATATCACACAAGTATTTAGAGAACAAGCCACGATTCAAACTCATGTCCTTTGACTCCGAATTAAGATTTGTGATCCTATGACAATTTCAGTTTTTGACACACTATTTGAGATAATAGTGAAACATCTAAGTGAAGATGTGCTAGAAGAGAGTCAAAAATGGTGTTGGAGAGAGGTTAGAATCAGATATGTTATTTGAGAAATCATCCCCATGTATGGTGATGGTGGAAGTTATGAAAATCAATGGGTTAACATTGGGAGTAAAGAGAGAAAAGATAGACCATTGAGGGGCACTCAAAGTAATAGGGGTAGAGAAGAAGGAAAGTTTCTATGGGGAAAAAAACACAGCAAGTTCGTAAGATTACCTTTATTTAGGAAGATCAAGTTTGGGATTTGCTTTGGAGAGATACCTCTGGTATATATTATTTCTTATTTCCTGTGATCAATCAACATTTATTGAGTGTCTGCTCTGTATAGGATATCATGCCAAGTGCTATAAATATAAAGAATTATGAGACACATACTCTGCCTCAGAGGGACCTACATTATAATCAGGTGACAGGAACATATAGAAGATAGCAATATAAAGTAGGTTAACCTATGTCAATTGGACTCATGGCCCTTGACAGTTACAGATCTGGTTTACCTGGTGGAGGGGTGGAGGGGGGAAGGAGCAACTTGTCTCAGTAATAATTTATATAATTTGTTTTGTTACTTCCACACACAATTTCCCCCCTAGGAATACCAGATTTTGACTCGTGTCTAAAGGCTTGTGCTTCACCTGTAAGCATTCAGGCTAGAAAGATATAGAATATAGGACAGAGTTTAATTAGTTTGTCCAAAACACCCAGAATGAACTTTGAGCTGAACCTCTCAAAAGATAAGGAAACTCTTCCCTTTTCCAGAAGACACTGAGGAAGCCAGTGCTCTAGGTACCAGTGTAAATATGAAGAAGCATCAGGTTCTTTCCTAGTTCTTATGCTCCACTTTACATGTACCTTGGATCTCCTCCCCTCCTGTCTTCCCTAACAGATTGTCTCTCCCATCATCTCATCCATCTCTTTAACCTTTAAGCTCTCTTTACTGATTCTTTCCCTGCTGTCTATGAAGGTGCCCAAATCTCCACCATCCTTACAAAGTCTTCACAAGACCCCTACATACCCTCAAGCTGTCATCTTTTATCCCTCCTCCTCACTGCTTTAATTCAGCTATCATCACCTCTCTTCTGGCCTACTGCAATCGCTTACTAACTGGTTGCTTTGCCCCAAGTCTCTTGCCTCTCCATCCTCTGCAAGCTGCCAAAGTAATTTTCCTTAAACACAAATCTGACCGTGTCACTCCCCTACTCAGTAAACTCCAGTGGTTTCCCACTGCCTCCAGGATAAAATATAAACTCCTCTGTTTGGCTTTTAAAGCTTTCACAGCCAACCCCATCTTTCCAGCCTCATTATACATTTATTCAACTTTATGATCCCACCAAGCCAGCCTTCATTCTATTCCTCACACACTCTGTGCCTGTGTACTGGACACCACCCAAACCTGGAATACATTCCCTGCTCACCTCCATATCTCAGAATACCTCCATTCCTTTGAGAGGTTCTTCAAGCTTCTATACACAAAGACTTTTCTGACCCTCCAACTTCCAGTGCCTTCTCTTCTTGTCAATCTTGTTTTTCACTTATATTTCACACACACACACACACACACACACACACACACACACACACACATTCTCTATATATTTATGTATGTACATGTTATAGTCCCTGATAGTATGTGAGCTAGGCTTGATTTCATCTTTTGTATCTGTACCCACAGCATCAAGAACAATAACTGGCACAGTAGACACTTGATAATTACTTGTTGATTGGTTGATTGATTGCTCAACTAAATTCCTAGAAAAAGCTGTCTGTGCATATGCTCTCTACTTCCTTTACTTTTACTCCCTCCTTAGCCCTTTGCAGTCCAGCTTCTAGCCTCATCACTCAACTAAAACTGCTTTTTCCAAAGTTACCAATGTTCTCTGTATTGCCAAATCTGATAGTCTTGTCCAGCAGTGTAATGGTAAATGTTTAACAACCAGCTCCCGACCGAGGAGGAGGGATATAATATTTTTCTCCATAATTTTCTTAAGCATAAGCAATCAATAAAATGATGAATTAAGCCTTAATTTGTAGCGTTTGCCAGTCTATGAGGTGCAAATGCTGATACTGAAATTTTAACAATTGGCTCTTGAGAGCCAGTTCAGTCTATCTCTGACATATACTTTACTCAGACGTCATCCTCCTTGATTTCTCTGAAGTTAACCACCGTCTCCTACATGGTCTCTGTTCTCTGGGTTTTCATGGAATGCTTCTCCTTCTCCCTGTATGGCTTCTACCTCTCAGTCTTCTCCAATGACATTCACTGTATCATGCTCAGTATCTGCAGGTGTTCAAAGAGGCTCTGTCCTGAGGCCTCTTCTCTTCTGTATTTATACTCTCTCACTTTTTATCACCAGCTTCTCACTCTCACTCACCCCATAGAGCCCCTCACTTGCCAAATCTTATTTCTACTTCCAACTCATCTTTCTTTTTTTAATTAAAATTTATCTTTTTAATTTAAGATTTCAATTTTAATTTAATTTAAATTTAAATTTAATTTAATTAAAATTAAAATTAAAATTTACTTTAATTTAATTAAAAGAAGCTCTGCCTTCTTTTGCTCCTTCTCCCCACCTATATCAGTTGGGAGAGTACCAGAGGGTGATATTGGAGGTTGAAACCAGACAGAGCTGCTGATGGCCAAAAAAAAGAGATGGCAGGGAGTTTGAACAAATGTTTAAACAAGTTCAAAACAAGTGTTAATGTGGTATGAGGGCTAAAGCTGAAACAGTCTCCATGATGTTGAGTTTCCTGGTGAGCCTGTGGGGGTGAAGGGTAAGGGGACATCAAGACCATAAGATTGGAGTTGAAATCAAGCAGGGTAGGGGGTGGAGCCAAGATGGCAGCGTAGAAGCAGCAAAGGGCTGCAGCTGCCATGCAACCACCCTGAAAACCCATAAAATGGGACTCTGAACAAATTTTGGAGCTCCAAAACTCTCCAAAATACAGAAAACACATATGTTGCTACAGGCAGCTCAGTAGGTGGGGCTCTTCACAGCAGTCCGGGAGCTGTGGCCAGCCCAGCACAAAAACCCCGGCCTGGTCAGGCCCCAGGGCAGTCGGGCGGAGCTGAGTCAATAGGAGAGCAGATCTGCTGCAGTGGAGGCACAGTTACCACACGTATCAGGCCAGAAGAAAAAAAAGGCTAAGAGAAAGGTCAGTGGATTTTGCTAAATTTGGGGGAGAAGAGCAGTCTGGCCAAATGGCTCCCAGGGCAAGGAAGCAGCGGGAGGTGGCTGTGGCACCAGAAATGGCTGAAAGCAGCAGGGGCCTCCACTGGGCTGCTTCAGAGACCCTGGCCTGCAGATATCAGGGGGACTGAGGCGATCTATCAGGGCCAAGGGATCTTGCGTTGAGCGGCCTGGATCTGGATCATGGTCTTGAGGGGTGGTCCTGGGGTGCACTTTCAGTAAGCCAAAGCGGGAGAGGGGCTGCAACACCCCACTAATAGCTCCGGCAGCTGTGAAGGCCCCAGCGATTTGGGACAGAGCTTTCCCCCCTCCCCCAGGAAGCAGAGTTCCACAGAGCTAAAAAAAAAAAACCAAGCAATTAATAGACTGGCCAACATGAGGAAAAGGAAGCAAAGTAAGAACAGCAATAAAACTCTAGAATCCTTTTTTGTGGGCAAAAAGGATCAAAGCATGGAGTGGGAGGAAAACAACACAGTCAGAACTCCCACACCAAATGCTTCCAAGACACTGGAAGAATGCCTACTAGCTATGGATCGACTTAGGA
>CM053593.1:207918850-207935419 GCA_028646575.1 Pseudocheirus occidentalis
AGTGTTCATAGGTCATAGTATAATTGCAGTTTAACTTCTGATTATAGGTGCCTGGCATGGAGTTAGGAAGACCCAAGTTCAAATTCTGCCTTAGAGACTAGCTGTATGACCTTGGGCAAGTCATTTAACCTCTGTCTGCTTCTGTTGAGTCTCCTCAACTACAAAATCAAGATAATAATAATGTCTACCTTCCAGGGTTATTTTAATGCTCAAATGAGACAATATTTGTAAAGCATAGTGCCTAACATATAGAAGGTAGTATATTAATGCTATTATTATTATTATAATTCATGGCTAGGAAATTTTAGATGAATATAATTGTATTATCTGGAATTACCTTATTTTCTGTTTGCTGGTGAGAAAAGAAAGTCTCAGGAACTTTTTAAAAAAGTACATGGGCTTGAGTTAAGTGAAAACAGAATTTTTATCTCTCCCAAAAGAAGTTGCTCTGGAGAACTCATGATGTAGAGGTGGAAGCAAGTGACGATTACTTAGGCAGTGGGTCAACCTGTGGGTCGCGACCCCTTTGAGGGTCAAGCAACCCTTTCACAGGGGTCACAGGGGTCACATAATACCATAGGAAAACACATATTTCCGATTGTCTTAGGAACTGAGACACCGCTCCTCTATCTGTTTCCAGGTGGGTCCACCTACATGTAAATATACCCACATACAAGTACTAAAGGGTCATGCCATTAGGAAGGTTGAGAACCACTGATTAGTGTATTTGTAGATGCTGAGGGGGTAGTCATTTGTACTCAGGTGCTTTTGTTGTATGATTCCACTGTTTTAAAAATTGTTAGTGAAATTCATGGCCTCCTTGGATCACCAACTTGGATCAGTGGCTGACCAGTGGGGTGTGATTTTATGGAGGACTGGTTGCTAGTCATAGAATATTACTGATCTATGCTTAGTTGGCATTTTAAGGATTTGAATGTGCCAAGATGACAAATGATAGTGGGAACAGTGTGTTAGTGATGAAGCAGGGGCTATTATGATGCTATGGACCTTTTTCTAGTTTTGATTTTGGTAATGCCACATTCCATAGGCTAGAGCCCTAAATCCTTGGCTTGGCTTTTAAGATCTTCTACAAGTTAGCCCCAATCTACTTTCTAGGATTATCTCTTACTATTCCCTATACTCTACTCCAGTGAGATTGGCCTACCAAGGCTTTCTAGAACATTCCTCATTAATGCAATGGGACTTTGTACATGCCTAGATCACCTACAATGGAGGTACCCATTGGGGAGCTGCCAGGAACCTGTATTTGGGAGAAGACATTATGCATTTCCCTACTATGTAGGTGGATGCAGCCTCTTTACACTGGCTGCATAGCTGGAACTGGCTGAGTCTTTAAAACTAGGACTCAGCCTGTCTGTCTGTCCTTCCAGCTGTGTCCAGATGTGACCATCTTGCTCACCTATAGCATGGGTACCATGCACTAAGCTGGGTGTGGAAGGTCCACCTTCTCCCTTCCCCTTCTGGCTCTATGGCCCTGACAATTGGTCTTGGTTTTTTTTTTTTTCCTGTATTTCATTTGTTCTTTTCAGTTCTAATTGTAGGCAGCAGAATCCCTGGAGCCAGGAACTCATGTTGTGGTTACCTTGAAGCCAGGATTCCAGGCAAGATGTTGCTACTTAGTCCAGAAAGAAAGCCCAGAGAAGCCAGGGTACTGGAATGCAAGTCCAGGGGAACTTGGAACTTGGGGAACTGTGATATATAGCAACCAAGTTAAGCTGTGAACCTAATGCTTCTCCCTTTCCCAGGTACTGAAGAAAGTGTTGGGGAAATTATGCCTTCCCAGGTGTTAGGGAGGGGGGGGGTAAGTTTTATATTTGTTCTTTCTCTACCTTTGAAGTAATTTTTAAAAATCTAATCTTATTGTTAAGTAGTTGAATGAAACTAGGGCCCTCGGGATCCCTAAAACTGGGAAAACACAAGTGATCTTCAGCTACCACTAGAGACCAGACTCACCAACCACCTTAAGGCACTGGAGAACCTTGGGGAAGGGGGGCAAAATATAACATACCTGGCTATGGGAGTCACAATGGTCATTGTCATTAGGGCCTTTATTAATTTTTAAAATTTTTTCTTTTTTTTTTTT
The DNA here is from genome assembly GCA_028646575.1 of Pseudocheirus occidentalis. Classification (NCBI taxonomy): domain Eukaryota; kingdom Metazoa; phylum Chordata; class Mammalia; order Diprotodontia; family Pseudocheiridae; genus Pseudocheirus; species Pseudocheirus occidentalis. Next base: position 207,920,955 of record CM053593.1, read on the forward strand.
TGAGGGCAGTTTGGGTTAAGTGACTTGCCCAAGGTCAAGTGTTTTTGTGTTAAGTGTCTGAGACCGGATTTGAACTCAGTTCCTCCTGACTCCAGGGCCGGTGGTCTATTCACTGTGCCCCCTAGCCGCCCCAAGGGCCTTTATTAATACTTCCCATTTGAAATGCTCATTTTAATTTTCCTCACTTATTTGAAATCTACCTATTTTGTAAGAGCCTGTACAAACTATAGGATCACAGATGTAGTATAGGAAGTTACTTCAGAGGCCTTCTAGTCTAACCTGTCCATTTTAGAGATAAGGAAAAAGAGGCCCACATAAGAGAAATGACTTGACCAAAATCCCATAGGTATTACTAAATGGCAAAGCTAGGAATGAAGCAAAGTTCAACTCAGAATTAAGTACACATGTAATACCCCCTTGGGGACTGACTTACCCAGCTCATACCAGAATGACAAATTTGGGTCTCTAGAGGGGTAACTGTTAACTACTTTCAGGTTAATAGGGGGGTAGTCCTGTGGGTGGCTCTACTCCTAAACATTAGCTCATGAGCTCCTACTGTTAGACTTCCTCTTAATCATCAGCCAGGAGACTCTTTGTTTTTTCCTTTAAGAGGCATAGTAAAAACAGTAGTTACAAAACATTTACCCCAACATTAGGGGCATACTTTTCCACAAATATAGACTATAGAAGGTAGGAAAGAATGGACAGAAATGTAAAGTACAATGGTAGTTAGGGGAGCTACATGTGGCCGCTATCCTCTACCTTTCATTTTTTTGGTGGTTTGGACATGGATAAAAGAAGGCTGTACCAGTACAGTCCATGCTTAGACAAATTCTACCAAAAAAGCAAAGGCAGCAGATCTGGACCTAATGACCTTTGGGGACATTTTTTTAATGACTGGTCAGTCTAGTTACATTCAGAAAGGTTAGGCACAAAGTGATTAATATTTTTGAGTGACAGTAATTCCTGAATAACATTTACTAAGACATAGTATAAAACTGTACTGCCTGAAGGAAAGTGACCGTGTCAAAGAAATTAGGAATGCTGAGTAGGTCAATCTGACTGCAGGAGAGTGTACGCACAGACACACACATACACGTGTGTATGAATATATGTGTATATATAGAGTGAGACATACAGACATACATGTGTATATATGTACATGTTTTATACGTATGTATATATTCATATTTACATACATCTATATACATATATTTATAGACACATCTATATCCATAAAAAGACTGCAGGATTTCTTTTTTAGTGTGTAGGGAGAGTTTTGCCAATGTACAACATGAATGATATAAAATATATAATTTCTTTATCCTTATTCATAAGGATGAAAATACCATAGAGAAAGAACAGATCTTACTTTCTCTACAATGCTGAGGAGCAGTTATAAATTCTGTGCTTCTTATCTTTTCCTTTGCATTTCTCTACGCCATCATATTCTCCAGTATGGTTATTCTGGCCCTTAACAACTTAAACCTAAGCAGTTTTGAAAGTCTGTTTTCCTGACCCCAGACTCCTTTATCCTCTTCATTCTGTAGGACACTGAATTAATTTCCAGCTTCCCTGAGAAAGCACCATAGCTCACAGGGGTCTTGTAGTACTTATGGCTTTTACCACTTAAATAATGCCTCGGTTGTTACCTTTATATCTGTCCCAAAGCACTTGTTGGAATTAGAATGCAACAAATTCACTTTAGAATTAGATGTTTGTCCCTTAATTGAGAAGCTAAACAGAATTTTCTGCTTTAAAAAAAGAGGTCGTATATTTATTTTTTTATTCATTCATTCATTCATTCATTCATTCAATAAGCATTTTCTACAAAACAGAAAATGAAATTGTCCCTGACCCCAAAGAGTTTAGGCTTCTCTGAGGAAAACCACATGTCCATAAAAATTAAATATACAATGTATACAAAGTAGAGACAAAATAATTTCTGCAGAGTGACAGAAGCATGGGGGGATCAGGATGGGTTTCCTGTAGGAAGTGGCCTCTGAGGTGAGCCCTGAAGGAAATTTAGTAATTCATGAAGCCAAGGAGAGAGGGGCTATATAGAGGATGACCTATGCCAGGGGTGGGGAACCTGTGGCCTGGAGACCACATGTGGCTCTCTAGGTCCTCAAATGTGGTGGCCCTTTGACTAAATCCAAGCTTCACAGAACAAACACCTTAATAAAAAGATTTCTTTTTATTAACTTATAAACTTGGACTCAGCTTAAGGTCCATACCCAAGTACCTAGAAGGCCACATGTGGCCTCAAGGTTACAGGTCCCCCACCCCTGTTCTATGCAAAGGGAAAAAAAAGCTGAGAGATGGGATGAGGGATAGCCTACTTAGGACAGAATGTAGAATTTGTAAAGAAGAGTAATAAGCCTGAAAAACAGGGTGAAGCCAGACTGTGAGGAGTTTTAAAAGTCAAACAGAGCAGTTTATATTTTATCACAGATGCAAAAGGGAGCAACTGGAGCCTCTTAAGCTCAGGAGCAAAGCTATCAGAGCTGTGCTTTTGGTCTGTCAACTTCTGGTTGAGATCCAAAGCAGGATCGTTTGAGAGACTTCCATGGAGAGAGGATCCCAATGAAGAGAAAGGATCTCCCCAGATAAAGAAGATACCCATGAAGTGAGGGGATCCAAACAAAAAGAGAGGACCTCTGCAAAGGCCCAAAGGAGGAAATAAACACAAGTGGTCAAGTATTTCCTGGATTATCTAGGGAGCACAAACTTTGTTTTCTGTATATTTACTCCCACCTTCTTTCTTTCCTTTCCTGTGGAGTACATGAGGAGGGAATGGAATTCAAGCAAGAGGTGAAGTTGAAAAAGCAGCAGAAGTTGAGGAAATTTACTATGCCCTGACACTACTGGCCTAGAGTGGTGGATTTTTTTCTTCTTAAGCTATGCTAATAGTAAAACACACACACACACACTCACACACATACACACAAGAAGAATGAGGTCCATATGTGATGCCCCCTTGGGGATGACTTGCCCAATTCACACTGGTGCTGGAAGTTTGGGTCCCCAGAAGGGTAGCTGTTACTACTTTCAGAGTCACAGAGGTAATCCTATGGGTGGATGTCTTCCTAAATTCTAGCTCATGAGCCCTTACCATTGGGTTTCCCCCTGACGGTTAGCTGTGGGTATGTGGGGTGTTCAGGGATGGTTAGCACCTCTGATATGAGGATCTGCAGACCCCTTTTCAGGGTTGCTTCTTCACCTTTGGTGTCCACCTGTCTGTCACCCAACCCATGGCTCCAAGAAGCTATAACATGCGTGGCAGTCACACCCTGGCAAAACTGTTTCAGCAGATGAGCTAAACTAGATTGAGAATATCTGACAGTCCTCAAAAATACTGGTGAGTTAGGGAGTATCTACCCCAGGCATGTGAAGACCATCCCTGAGGAATGGGCGGATGAGAGCAATTTGTTCCAATGGCCATGAAGCAGGCACTGTGGAGCACTTAGAGCTTGGTCAGACATTGAAGATTATGGATGTAATGGCTATCCATTACATCCCAGGCCATCACCAATCATCCTGACTTTTGTCCTACCTCTGGACTTTCATGACTCTAGAAGAGAAAGAGGCTAACAACTCTGCAACTCTGGCTCACTTAAACCCAATTCACACATGAATCAAGACATTACCCCATGACGTCATCAGTCCTCTTCAAAAACAAAGGACACAAACTACAGCTAGGATACTAATTTCTTTCTTTAACTTGAAAGGCGTAGCAAATACATTAGTTACAGAGCATATTCCCCAACACCAAGGGTATGCTTTTTCATAAATATAGAGTATAGAAGGTGGGAAGAGTGAGCACAGAATTAAAGTACAATCAATGGCAGTGAGGGAGGTACATGTGGCCAAGGCCAATCCCAAGTCTGGAACTGCAGGGCCTCTGTCTCTCTCTGAAGGGTGACTTTCACCGGAGGTACAGTGTTGGTGATAGATGGTATTGGATTCTACAACGGCACTGAGTTGGAGTCTAACCTAGACCTTCAGAAAACAAGAGTATACATGCCATATTATCTCACCCTGTCACGTAAACGCCTTTATGGAGTGGTGTTTTAATGTCACACTTTCTGCTTTTATAGAGGACTGATAAGAGGATCCTCTGCTTGAACAGCAGTAGTGGAAGATATTGTTCACTGTGTCACCAGATGTCCTTCACATAAGGATTCCTGCAATAAACTATGACATAGGTTTAGTTCCAGGAAACATTTGCTTCTGAAGATGAACTGTGTGCTGCTGGTTGTCAGAAAATGAAAATGTATAATTCCTTTTTCTACCTTACTAGCTAGAAGATGGAGTGAAATTTATCGTTGAAATGTGGTAGTAATCCTGCTTAGCTCTGGGGTCTGAAAGTGCTCATTCTTCCTGATTTCAACTGCAATCTGTTTCATGTTTAAATGTCACAGAGAACTGTGTAAATACTAAGCACTTTATAAATGTTTGTTGAATTGTTGAATTTGAACTATGGGTCAGTCTACAGACTATAATTTGGAAGCAGGCAGGGTATAAATCCTAAATATTTCAATACTTCAATGATCTGTAAACTGGTCCTTCCAACAATGACTAATACTCCTCTATGTATTGTCTTTGTGAATTGCTACACTGAAGATTTCATCCCTGGCAGCTCACCAAGACTAGATAGAGAAAGTGGATAGTGAGGAGCCTCTCTGAGCATGAGCTTTAAACATAGACTTGGTATATCCTGGGGCCAGTCCCTGCTTGGGCTGGATTGATTGTTTTGTTGATTATCAAGGCTTAAGAAAGTGTTAATTATATAGATTAAAACTGAGCATGTGTCCTGGTTACACTTTTTTTCTGGAGAGGAGAGATCACTGTTAAACATTTCCCAGCATACCCCTGTTGGTACTAGACCTTATGTCCACACTGTCATAGCCTTCAAGAAGCCTGAGTCACCTCTATACATTCAAGGTATTTCACTAGAGAAGACTTGAGGTTTCTTATCAAGTGCTATAAAGTCTAAATAAATAAAGTGGTTACTTTTATTCTATTTATGTCTCCTTAACCAGACTATGAGAGCCTCAAAGATAAGACCTTTTTGCCTTTTTCTTCTTTTTCTTCTTCAAGCCCTCCCCTCAGCTAAGGTTCTTGCCTCTTTACTTAAAAAACTGAGGTCATTTTAAGTGAATTTCCACTTCATCTTTGTTTGTATAGAGGTTTACTAATGTAGACCCTGATTATATGAGATAATTTCCCCTAACATTCCTTTCCCTTCCCCCCCTTTCCAGTGTATTCCTCTTCCTCTCTTTTATCATTCTTTTCTTAACTTCATCAAGACACAACAGAACCACTCTCAAGCTTCATCTAATGGGACTCCTCCTATGAACTGTGAATATAAACACCTATCATTTCCCCATATTTGAATGTAAGGCATTTATCTTTCTTTGGTCCTTTATCATTGTTTATTCATGTTTACCTTTTTATATTCCTCTTCACTCTTGGACTTGAAAACCAATGCTTCTCCATAGCTCTGGTCTTTTCATTAGGAATATTTGGAAGTCCTGTAGTGCATTAAAAGTCCATTTCCCCTCTGTAGCATCATACTCTGTTTTGCTGGGTAAGTTATTCTTTTTCATAAGCCCATATCCTTTGCCTTCTGAAATATCATATTCCAAGTTTTCTACTCTTTTTTTTTTTTTTTTTGCTTTTTGGAGGGCAGTTGGGGTTAAGTAACTTGCCCAAGGTCACACGGCTAGTTTTTTGTGTTAAGTGTCTGAGGCCGGATTTGAACTCAGGTACTCCTGACTCCAGGGCCGGTGCTCTATTCACTGCGCCACCTAGCCGCCCCAGTTTTCTACTCTTTTATAGTGATGGGTGCTAAATTGTGTGTGATCCTGACTATGGTTCCTCAGTACTTGAATTCTTTCTTTCTGGCTGTTTGAAATGTACATATATGTATGTATGTGTGTGCATGTGTACACATATGTATGTAGATGCATATATGTATGTCTATATTATATGTGTGTGTATATATATGTATATGTATATATACACATTTTTTTAAACCTGGAAGCTCTGAATTTTGCCTATGATGTTCCTAACAGTTTTCATTTTGAGGTTTATTTCAGGAGGTGTGACTGGTAGAGCCTTTCTATTTCTACTTTGCCCTCTAGTTCTAAGAAATCTGAGTAATTTTCTTTTAAGATATCTTGAAACATTCCCTCTCTGTTACTCTCTGGTTATAGTGTTCAGATAGTCCAATGATTCTTAATTTTTTTTCCCCTTGATCTGTTTTCAAGTTCAATTGTTTTTACTATGTTACTTTTTTCTATTTTTTTCAGTCTTACAACTTTATTTCTTCTTGACTAGTGATATCATTAGCTTCTGTTTGGTTCTTTCTAATCTTTAGGGAGATTGTTATTCAGGCAAGATTTTGTACCATTTGTGCCAAACTCTTAATTTCCTTTCCAATTCTTTCTTCCATGATTCTAATTTCCTTTCTAATTTTTCCCTTCAAGTCCTCTTATTCCATTTATAAAAAAAACATTCTCTAGCTTTTAAAATTTCTTGCTTCATCTATTCCAGGAATTCTACTTGAGTTTGTGGCTGAACTGTGTTTGTTTCTGAGGCTTTGCCTTTAGGTATTTTGGAGTCAGTCACTTCTGTATTTGTGTCCCGAATATTCCTGCTATGAAAATAGTTCATTATAAGGGGTTCTTTTTTGTTCACCCACTCTTCCACACAGCTCCCCAAATTCAGACTTGATTTGAGGGCTGAGCTCTGTGGCACTACTAGATGGAAGGTCTGGGTTAGTCCTGGGGATATTGAATGCTGTGTTATTTCTTGGGATTTTGAGTGTGTTATTTCAAGATCTCAGGGACAGGTTAGGGACCTAATAAAGTTTTGGTGCTCCCAAAGGGATACAATCCAGAGAATAGTATGATTGATATCCTCCTGGTCTGAGCTTTACAAGTTCCTGACCTGGGTTAGGGTATGATCAATAGTAGATTACTACCGGACTCTACCCCTATAAACCAGGTAGAAAGAAAGCTCTGTTGATTCTAAGTGGCAGAATTGTATGCTCCCTTTGGTACTGGATTCCTGTCTTGGTTATTCCACTACAGAGTAGGGTAGATTCTAGAAGTCTGAGCCTGGAGTCTGAGCCACACTGCTGCTGCTGCTAACAGTGCTGATTTCTGAACTTTCTCCTTTTTCAGTTCACCACTCACGATCTCCTTCCCTGGAAACACCACTCCTTTGTACAAGTCCCCTTCTCACTCTATCCTGGGTAGTAGGTGACAAAGCTTCCAGTTGGTACCTATCCCTGTCCTGGTGTCCTGGTATGTGCCTGATTGAATCCTTGTATGGTTTGGGACCTCTTCTTTTTTTCTTTTAAATTTATTTAATTTTAGTTTACAACATTCATTTCCACAAGTTTTTGAGTTCCACATTTTCTGCCCCTCCTTCTCCTTCCTACTCCCCCCACCTCCCAGGCATGCAATCTGGTATAGGTTCTACATATACCTTCACAACAATAGTCAAATTGTAAAGAAGAATTATGACCAATGGAATGAACAACAAGAAAGAAGAAACAAAACAAATCAGAGAGAGGACAAGTAGTTTGCTTCCCTCTGCATTCAGACTCCATAATTCTTTCTCTGGATGTGGATAATCTTTTCCATCATGAGTTTTTTGGCCTTGCATTGCTGAGAAGAGCCCAGTCTATCAAAGTCAGTCATCACCGTTACTGTGTGTCTGTAAATGTGTACAGTGTTCTCCTGGCTCCATTCCCCTCACTCAGCATCAGTTTATATAAGTCTCTCCAGGTTATTATGAAGTTTGTCTGCTCCTCATTTCTTATACAATAACTTGTTTAGCCATTCCCCAATTGAAGGGCATCCCCTTGATTTCCAATTCTTTGCCACCATGAAAAGAGCTGCTACAAATATTTTTGTACACACAGGCCCTCCTTTCACTTGCATGATCTCTTTGGGATACAGCCCTAGAAGTGGTATTGGTGGGTCAAAGGGTATGCACATTTTTATAGGCCTTTGGGTATAGTTGCAAATTGCTGTCCAGAATGGCTGTATCAGTTCACAATTCCACTAATAATGCATTAGTGTTCCAATTTTCCCACATCTCCAGCATTTATAATTTTCCTGTTTTGTCACATTAGCCAATCTAACAGGTGAGGTGTGGCACCTAAGGGTTGTTTTGTTTTTCATTTCTCTAATCGATAGTGATTTAGAGCATTTTTCATATGACTATGGATATCTTTAATTTGTTTCTCTGAAAACTACTTGTTCATATCCCTTGACCATTTATCAATTGGGGAATGACTTGTATTCTTATTAATTTGACTCAGTTCTCTGTATATTTTAGAAATGAGACCTTTATCAGAGGTACTGGTTGTATTCTTTCCCAATTTTCTGCTTCCCTTTTAATCTTAGTTACACTGACTTTGTACAAAAAATTTTCAATTTAATGTAATAAAAATTATCCATTTTGCATTTCATAATGCTCTCTATCTCTTGTTTGGTTACAAATTCTTCCCTTCTCCATAAACATGACAGGTAAACTATCCCTTACTCTCCTGGATTGCTTATAGTATTGCCTTTATATCTAAATAGTGAACCCATTTTGACTTTATTTTGGTGTATGGTGTAAGATATTGGTCTATGCCTAGTTTCTGCCATACTATTTTCCAGTTTTCCCAGAAGTTTTTGTCAAATAGTCAGTTCTTATCCCAGAAGCTGGAGTCTTTGGGTTTATCAAATAGTCGATTACTATAGTCATTGACTACTGTGTTTTGTGTACCTAACTTATTCCACTGATTCACCATTTTATGGGACCCCTTCTTGCCCTGGTGTGCCGCCTCTCCCTGGACACTGGAGTGCTCTACCCATAGTGTGCTGATGGCCTGACCCACCCCAGTGTCTGCAGACTTCCCTGTCTATGTCCCTGTGCTGAGCTGGGCTGGACATATGACTGACTGTAGGTTTTTCTGGATTTCTTCACTTAGTCTAGTCTATTTTCTAGATGTGTTTGGAGGAGTTTGTGGAGGACAGCCCACCACATTGGCTCTTATCATTCAGACATTTTGGGTCCCCTAATCCTTTTCAACCTATCTGCTGCATTTGACACTACCAACCAATCTATCTTCCTGGATACTCTTTCCTCTCTGTGTTTACTCTCTCCTAGTTTGCCCCATTGTTCCTTCTCTATCTCATCTTCCACATCATGCCTGTGGGTGTTCCCCGAGATTCTGTCCTAGGCCCACTTCTCTTCTCTGTATATACTTTTTCATCAACTCTTGTGGGTTTAACTATCATATCTAAGCAGAAAATTCCCAGATCTACATATCCAGTCTCAGTATCTCCTTTCTGTTTTAGTTCTGTATCATTATTTGCCTATTGAACATTTCAAAACTGATGTCTGAGAGGTATCTTAAATTCAACATGTCTAAAACTGAACTCGTTTTCTTTTCCCTGAGCCCACCCCTCTTCCAAACATTCTCATTTCTATCAAAGATAACCATCATCCTTCCAATGTCTCAGATTCACAATCTCAGTGTTATCCTTGACTCATTATCATTCCTTATCCCAAGTATTCTAGTTGCCTTCACAGCATCTCTCACACCTGACCACCTTCCTCCACTCAAACTACTATACCTTTACCTTTATTCAGGCCATCATGACTTTTTGCCTGGATTATTGTAACAGCTCTTTCCTCATTGATTTCCCTGACTCACTTCTCTCCCTTCTCCAGTATATACAAAAGTAGTTTTCCTCCATTAGAGATGTGACTGCGTGACTCCCCTGTACAACCAATTCTAGTGATATCCCACTGCCTCCAGGATAAAATAAAATAACCTCTGTTTTTAAAACCTTACATAACCTGGCCCTGATCTACCTTTCTCACTTTGTTAGACATTACTGTCCCTCCAGTACTCTGAAACCCCAGACAAAATGGCACTTTTCTATTCCTCAAACATGACACTCCATCACTCTGCACTGTGCTTTTGGAAAGGCGGTCCCCACACCTGGAATGCATTCTCTCCTTACTTCTTCCTCATACAGTCACTTTCTCCCTTTAAGATGCACTTCGGGCACTTCTTTTAAATTAAGCTTTTTCCTAGCTCCCACATCTCCCCAAACTGCTAGCACCCTCCCAAAGTACCTTGTATTTTATTTTACTCCTCCTTCTCCTCTTCCTCTTCTACCTTTATTTATTCACTTTATATTTAGCCTGTATATATTTTTACATGTACTTGTCTCACTTAGTAAAATGAAAGCTCAGAGCATTGTGAAGAAGGATCATTTCCTTCTTTGTGCTTCCACACCAGCACTTAGCACAGGGCTGATCACATTAAGTTCTTAATAGTTTTTGACTGATTCACTCCATAACTCCTAGCATCGTGTATTTTACATTGCAGGTGCAGGAAATAAGTACTTACGGTTCACTACACTCTCACTTAACACTATTCAGTTCTACTCTATTCAGGACAACTATCTCCAGGTATTCAAACACTGCACAAACAAAGCAGTATGGAGAAATGTAAACAAACAAATACCACTAAATTTTACTGGATTTATCTGGAACCAACCACTGACATTCAGCTAAAACATCTAAATTAGTATACAGTTGTCTTTGGCTGTTTCATTAACTTATCACCTACTAGCTTGTAGGTTAGTATCCAATTTTAGTGATTTTATATGTGTGTATACATATGCATACATACATGTGTGTATAAATGTATATGTGTGTATGTATGTATGTATGCATGTATGCATTACTATGCTTTTTGGTCTTAAATCATTCCCTTAGAAAGAATTGATAATGGTCACATGTTTCTCTGTAGGTTCAACCATCACATCAAATGTGGTCACTGCCACTACCTACTGCAAATTACTGTAAATTATATTCCCATTTTATTTTATTTTTTATAAAAATAAAAAAAATTTTGTCTGAAGTCAGATTTGAACTCAGATCCTCCTGACTCCAGGGCCAGCGCTCTATTCTCTGTGCCACCTAACCACCCCTGTCCCCATTTGATTTTAAATGTACTCTACAGTAGTTTACTCCAGATGTTGTGACTCTATATTTTTCAAAGAAATTAAAGTACGATGTAAAGTTTATATTTTCTGAGAGATTTCCTGGATGGGGTCCTAATCAAAGTACATTCTAATTTAGACTTGATCACTTGATCACATATGCACATGTACACACACACGCACATACACACACACACATGCATGCAGCTGGCCTTAGACAAAGATCAGATGGGGCTGCTTAAAGGATTGAAGACTTCCCATCACATTGGTCCATCACTGGTGCCTAGGCTGTCACACTCAAGTTTTATTCCCTTGGGGATTGTATCCTACTAATTAAAAAATGTGCATGTGTGTGTGCGTGCACACATGCATGTGCTCAGATGCCAGTGGTCACACTCATATAGTACCTGCAGGTATATAGAACCATAAAAATCAAAACCACAACAATATCTTGAACATTAGGTTCGTGGCTCAACATCTGATGTGCTGCTTGGGCAGCTGGCTAAGATGGTTACCAGAGGGGTCTGTTACACTCTAGTGGGGTTTGATTACAAAGTGTCAATGATGTTACTGGGAAATAACATTGTTTAGGGCAGTGTTATTGGGGGGATGCCAGTACACATGTACAGCATAAACAAATGAAGCGTTTTGTATACATGGAGAGAAAAAAAACTCCCAGTAAGCTATTAAAGAGAAAGGAGATAGAAGGATCAAGACAGATGATAAAAAATGAAAAGGGGGGAAATTTAAGACAGAGAGTTAGAAAAAGGAAAAAGGAGAAAAAGTCAGCAGAATAAATATAAAAAGAAAAAAATGGGAAAGGAATGAAAAATGAGCAGAAAATCAAGGAAATAGAAAGGGACTAAATACTGTATTTAGTCACTGATTCATTTCCTATGCCTGAAGCCAACTTGGCTCTTAAGGAGTATCACAGGTCCCAGATGCATTTGCAGCTAGTGTTTGTAAGATGTCCTCTGTCCCCAGTCTTCTGCCCAAATGCTAGCTGGAAAAGTAAGGGTTAAAAGAGGAAATGGCTATATAAACAGTTTGCTGAGTTGAGAGGTTTTCTTCAACAAGTAAAATTCACTTCTGAAATATGTTCACCTGGGAAACCTGAGCATTGGTGTTTTTAAATCTCAATCAAATAGTCTCTTAAAGTGTTTGGACTATAACAAGGCATTTAATCTCAAAATGGCAGCTGGGAAATGTTAACACTTCTTTTCTAATTGGGATAGTATGGCTTTTAAAATAAATAGGTATTTCAACATGCTCTTAATTAGACTTCCAACCAAAGTGCTTTCTGTTTGAAGTTTCCTGATTACTTCGGGCAAATCTGGGCCTTCCTGAACTCGACACCTGCTGTAATTTAGAAGGAGGAGGCTCAAAGAATGAGAAATAGACAAATAAGGAGCCCCAATTTAACATGTAAAGGATAGGAAGCCATGTGGACCTGCTTCAGAATGGTGCATTAATGAAGAAATGGGAGTCTGGAAAATATTTGTGTGGCCTGGAGCCTGTGATTGGAAACACGCAGCAATTTTCCAAAGGCCCAGGTCTGTTCCAGGCAGGGGAGAAAACTGCCTGAGCAGTTCCAGTCCCTCTGCTGGATTGGCCCAGCTTCCCAGGGGGATGGGGAGTTGGAAGGAAAGGAAGGATGGAGCTCCTTACTCCCCTGGAACCCATGGAAAAAGCTTACCTTGTCTTAAATGCAGACCACTTATACAGTTATTTCAAATGGTATTTTCCACATCATTGTTTTTCTACAAGAAGGGCTCCCTAAATGCCTGTGAGAGGTGGCCAGATGTTACATGAAGGACCTTGCCCATGGAATTGTCATAATGGAACTGTTGTAGCTGATCTTAAGGGATTTCTGCATAGCTGATGCCCAGCACTTAGAGCTTGGGGACAAGAAGGGAGTTCATTTACAAAGTCACTCTCCACCTTAACCTGTCTTGAACCTTTCCTAAACCCAGCATTTTGAGGTCAGTTTTCCTCTATCAAAGAACTCGCCTTTTGCTGGGGAAAGCAATCAGCTGAATCTATGTTCAGAACTAAGAAACTCATTGGTCTGTATAGCAATTACAAGTCTAGGGCAGCAGCTCTCTCCCAGGAGATGGTCAAGAGGCTGACACCCCATTTGTTTTTAAAGCATATCAAAATTAACAGTGTGATCCCTAGAGCTCTGGCCAGAATGTATCAGGCTTCCTGCAGTTCACATTGAGGTCGAGCTATTACTATCTTTTTTTTTAATGTAATAAACTTTATTTGTTTTCTTGTTTACATGATTTATTTTCATGAGATTTTTGAATTACAAATTTTCTCCCCATCTTTCCCCTACCCCAACCCCAAAACAATCATCCCACTGTAGAGCCCCTCCCCTAGTCTGCTCTCTAACTTTCTGGTAGGGCAAGGTGGGTCCCCCTATCCCAGCCCCTGTATATCTTGATTCCTAGTTGCAGGTATTGCAGAGCTTTAAATTCTAGATTCTTTTGGTTCCTCCCTTGTCACCCACCCCCCCGCTGGAAGGACAACCAATTCAATACAGGCTGTGTAAGTGTGATTATACAGGACATTTTCATAGTGGACATATTGTGACAGTGATATGTCCCTTCTCCCTATCCCTCCCCCTTTGTTCTGTTCTCTACCCTGTCCCTGTCTCTTTATTGAAGTGTGAGCATCCAGCATCCCTCCTCCAGACCCTGCCCTCCCCTCCGTCATCTTGCCTTTCAACCCCACACCCATTACTCTCCTGTGTGGCATGACGCCCAGTTTAGAGTTTATGCCATTTCTTCTCTAAGCCAGATTCAATGAGAGTAACGAAAGTAAAGTTGCAACAGTTATCTATCCCTTGCCTCTTCCACACGGGATGATTAGCCCCATTTTGTCTCTCCCTGTCTCCTCTCATTCTAGTCCTCTCCCACCTCAGAATTTGCCTTTTAAAGTATCATCCCTTTATATTCAATTGTTCTTATGCTCTCTATAAACCCATATATACACATGCTCAGATATGTATTCATATGTATATATAGCCTCCTATATGGACATATGTATAAGTATACACATATATCCATTTGTTTTCCCTTCACCTATCCTCCTACTAAGAAAAGTTTCATAAGTTACTATTACAGTTTTTCCATATTGGCATGTAAATAATTCAAATTTGATAAGTTCCTTATGACTTCTTTCCCATGTTTACCTTCTCATGCTTCTTGTGTTTGCTTGTCAAATTTTCTGTTCAGTTCTGGTTTTTTCAGCAAGAATGCTTGAAAGTCCTCCACCTCATTGAATGACCATATTTTCCCCTGGAATAATATGCTCAGTTTTGCTGGGTAGTTGATTCTTGGTTTTTATCCCAGTTCCCTTAATCTTCAAAATATCATATTCCAGGCCCTTCTATCCCTCAGTGTAGAAGCTTCCAGATCTTGGATTATCCTG
>CM053593.1:207935919-207952524 GCA_028646575.1 Pseudocheirus occidentalis
AAATGTAATATATACATACATACATACATACATATATATATATATATACATACAATTATTGTTAACTACATGCAACTGGGAATTAAGATATACAGGGACTGGGGTAGGGAGACCCTCCCTGCCCTACCACAAAGTTAGAGGGGTGTTGGAGGAGGGTATAGAAGAGAACAGATCAGGGGAGAGGATTTACAGAGGGATCGCAGTTTGGGGGTTGTGGGTGAGGGAAAGACGGGGAGAAAATTTGTAACTCAAAATCTCGTGGCAATGAATGATGTAAACAAGAAAATAAATAAAAATTAAAAAAAGAAAGTGATCCTTTATGTTTTTCCCAAATTTATATTTCAGACTGATAATTTCAGTCTGGTTCTCTTAATTTAGCACAGTTTCCAACTGCAGCAGCATCAAACTAGTTTCTAAGCACTTAAAAGAATAGAGCACTACAAATAGATACTGAAATTCTTCTATGCCCCAACCACCTATTTAAAAAACAAAAGTACCACTGTGATGTGTTTGTCAAGAATGAAGCTTCACCACTGTCTAACTGCACAAAACCAAAACTATAAAAAGTCATTCACTCATATGTACCATTTATAACAGCAACGAGGAACACCTGAACCTGAAATTATACATTCTTTTTGGAACTCCTGGAAAAATAAATGCATTATGTAAATATAGATTGTTAATTCCAAAATCCAGTATTACATTCTGTAGCTCTAGGAAGTTCTAATGCTATATAGCACCAAAGGCAGAGAAAAATGTAGAGTAATTATTATGGGGAGCTACGTGACAGTGGATAGAGATCTGAATTCAAATTCAATAATCCTAAATACTGACTAGCTGCATGACCCTGGGCAAGTCATTTAACCTATCTATCTACCTCCATATCCTCATCTGAAAAGTGAGGATAATAATAGCATCTCCGTCCCAGAGTTATTTCAAGGATCAAATAAGATTATATTTGTAAGGCATTTTTCCAACCTTAAAACATTATATAAATGTTAGCTATTATTATTGTTGATATTGTTATGGTAATTATCATTATTATTATTTTCAGTCTTCTAACACGAAGGCACAATCTTACTAGTTATCTAAACAATTAATCTTGGCAATGGCTATGTTAGAATTTTAATAATTAAATCATCCAGCAGCACATTTTATTAATAAGTTGTATCAACACAGTGCAGCTGTACTCAATGGTAGCACCACAAAATATGCCTGACAAGCTGGAAAATGTGACGAGGAGCACCTCAGCTGAATGCTAAGGACAATGAACAAAGAATAATGAATGATGAACAAGGCATGGATGGAAAGAAGATACATTCTCATTTCCCTCATCCCCTCCCCCCCCAAAAAAAAGTACAATAAAATGATTACATCAGAACTAGAAATATGAGGACTGAAAATTTGTGAAAACTAGGTCGCTGTTGTAAAAAAAAGAATACTCTCAAATGACTTTAGATTTTCAAAAGATAAAAAAGGCTACATTTGGGAAATATGTGGTATAAAGGTAAATGGGGAAGCACTAGACAGCGTCTGATGACTTGAATTCATAAGCTCAAGTACTTTTACTTACATGACTATGGATAAGTAGCCTAACCCCTCTTGGTCTCATTTTTTCATCTGTAAAATACAGATAATAATCCTTGTACCATCTTCATTTTGTTCTGTTTTGTGCTTGCAGTGTCTTGGGCAGCTAGGTGGCTCAGTTTATAGAGTGCTAAGCCTAGAGTCAGGAAGACTGAGTTCAGTTCTGGCCTCAGACACTTATTAGCTGTGTGACTCTGGGCCAGTCAGTTAATCCTGTTTTTTCTTCATCTGTAAAATGAGCTGGAGAAGGAAATGGCAAACCAGTCTAGTATCTTTATCAAGAAAACCCCAAACGGAGGTCACAAAGAGCTGGACACAACTGAAATGACTGAACAACAACTGTCTGTCTATACAGTAGATGTGAAGATGGAATGAAACAATAGATATAAAAGTGATTGATAACTTTAAGGAACTGTATAAATGTGAACTATTATTATTCAACAAGTTCAATAAAAATTTGTGAAGTGCCTGCTGTATGTAAAGTACTATGGGAGGTGTACTAAGTACTGTACAAGATTTGTTTAAATGACTTCAAGGAGCTTACAATAAAGAAAATTTCATGTAAATAACCATCTCAAAATCAAATTCAAGTGTAAGTACAAAGAGAAGAGTCCAAACAAAATATTCTAAGGAATTCAAGGAAGGAGAGATCACTTCTAAGTGGAAGGATCAAATCCTCATAGTCGTCGTTGGATGCCACAATTGAGAGATAAGTCTTTCCTTGCCACCCAAATTCTCTATTCCACGTCAGTGATGGTGGCCTGAATGTTTAGGTGGTATATCTTCTCTCTTCATCTCTGAACTCACTAAAATGGACTTAACAGAAGGCTACAATTGGGGGTAGATCTGAGGGGTGAATTGAAGGCCAATATCTTTTGGGGGATTCTTTTAGTGTTTTTGCTCTTTGCGACTCCAAAAGTTCCCCTCTTACCATTCTTAGAATTCCTCATGAACTCATGTGCTGCAATATGTGCCTCTTTCATGGTTACTAGCCATTGACTTTTTTATAAGCTGCTTTTTATTGCAGTTTATAATTTATTGAGCACCTCCATATGCAACCTCCACAGTAATTTACGCACAACAGGCATTTCATAAAGGTTTGTTGAATTTGTTGGAATCCTAACCGTTCAAATATATACAGTTCCATAAAGTTACAAAACACTTTTATGTCCATTGTCTCATTTGATTTTTACATTTATCTACTCTAAGCACATTAAATGGTAAAGACAGTTTTATTTGTTAAGTAGACAGCAGTGGTTTTTAACCCACAGAGCAAGAAAGTAACTTAAAACTACATAGTTAGGGTGCTTATGTGTTTTCTTGGATTGTTCATTTCCCTACAGCTCTGAGGGGGATATGTAGCCAACCTCAAGAAGTAAGAGTGAGACCAGAGTGTCATCATTATGTAAATTAGCAAAATACTTGACAAAACTGTACATACTATTCTTGTGAAAAAGATGGAGAAATATATACATCAGTATAGTTGGGTGAATTTGGAATCAGTTGAATGGACAGAATAAAAGAGTAACTCATTAATGACTTAATATCAGAAGGCTGCCCTCAGGGTTTTATCCTTGGCTACTGGGTTGTTGGTTTTGATGGTGCTTGTCAAATTTGCATCTGGCAAATTTGGAGAAGATAGATGTCTAATACCCTATATGACAGAAGTAGGAAGAAAAGCCAGGATGCTTGAATCAGACTGGTAAGATGGCATTAATAAGGAATAACTATAAAGTCTTAACAAAGGTCTTTACAAAATCAGCTTTGCAAATGCAAGATAGAAAAGTTGTTACTTGATAAGCATTTTTCTGAAAAAGGTCTAGGAGAGAGGTGTTGCTCAACATGAGTTAACACTGTGATATGACAAAAACAGTTGCTGGTTTTTGTAGTGTTATGATAGGCATAGTAGTCTATGAGACTAGCATAGTTTTTTGTAGTCTGTGACAGTCAGAACACTTCTGGAATGTTGAGCTGAGTACTGGGCCCAGAAACTTAGTTATCATTAACCTGGAAAGTATCCTGAGGAGAGATAACAGGATGGTAAGAGGACGGAGGTCCATATATAAATGGAGATCAATTGAAGGAACTGAGTATATTTAGACAAGGGGTGTGTACCTGTTGAGACTACTTTCTGTTCCAGGTTCTTGTGATTCCAACATTTTAATCTATAATTTTCACTTTTATTTTGCTTTTTTTTTGGAGGGGCAGGCAAGGCAATTGGGGTTAAGTAACTTGCACAAGGTCACATGGCTAGAAAGTGTTGTATCTGAGGCCAGATTTGAACTTAGGTCCTCCTGACTCCAGGGCTAGTGCTCTATTCATTGTGCCACTTAGCGGCCCCTAAAATTTTTAAAGTACCTATGTTAGGATGCATTATCTTGTGCATTTCTAGCATTTCTGCATCTGAAATGTAATTATATTGTTTAATAAAGTCAAGTAACAGATAAATTTCTAAATATGTGGCTCTCTTCATGAAAAAGAAAATGAGTGCTTTAGTTCTTATAGTAAAAACATGTTTTCATGAGCAAAATGCATCATTGAAAGAAAGTCTCTCATTTGTAGGAAAGACTGCCATCAAATGGAAATAGTTAAAATGTGACACATTTTCTTGCACGCTTCTTCTGCATGGAAACATGGTTATTATTCAATGCAACCTAGCCGCTTGTCTTGAAGTCAGTGGAAACCTTGTGCTTCCTAGAATAATTCCTATGTGGTTATGATGAAAATGAGAAATGACCCCTTACTTCTTTTTGTTATGTTTTTTCAACAGACTGGCTGATTTAGCAGAATCTAGATTGCCAAAGCAAACAAAATTCCTACAGAGGATCTGGACTAATTAACAATACATGATGAAGTCTGTTTCAAAAAATGGGGATAAATTAATCATGTGGAAGATGTTTCTCCCACACAGAAGCAGTGATTCCTAAGGATCTGAAGGTTAAACATTTTTAGTGTTTGGTGGAGGAGAGTCATAATTTCCTGTGTGCAAAATACTCCAACATGCTCTCTAAAATGCCTTAAAAGAATGGATCTGTTTGTCCTTTCAATAATATCTGACTCCTTTGCCTCCAACATTTCAGTAGAACCTATAAAATGTTAACTATTAAAGGGAATAAAAGAAACTACTAAAATTGAAAATAAAAACAACTTTGTTCTATATATTGGGAATAGCATTCCTTTAAAATGTACACCAAGTGTTACTTTTTCTTTTCATATCCAAAAGTTCACGGAAGAAAGATTTTGTTCAATTCAATATAATAAATCTTGATTAAGCAGTTATTGTGTATAATGCAAACGTACTGTATCAAGTGCTGGGAGGAGCAAAGATAAGTAAGATGTAGTCTCTATCCATAAGGAACTTTTGATCATAAAGTTTTGCTTTAGTCTAATATTTTATTAATAATCTAATTTATTGTTGATAATAACTCATATTTTTATAGGATCATAGATTTAGAGTTGGAAGAGAGATTAGAGGTTATTGAGGCTAATTTCCTCATTTGAGGGACTAGGAAAGTGAGGCTCAAAAAGGTTAAGGGATTTGTCCATGGGCACACAAGCTGTTAGATCAGTGGTTCTCAACCTGTGGGTTATGTTCAATTTGTAACAATGAGAATACATCCTGCATATCAGATATTGACATTATTATTCATAACAGTAGCAAAATTACAGTTATGAAGTAGCAACTAAAATCATTTTATGGTTGGGGGTCACCACAACATGAGGAACTGTATTAAAGGGTGGCGGCATTAGGAAGATTGAGAACCACTGTGTTAGATAGTTGAGATGAGAACAGAATCCAGATCTTCCTGTTTGTAAATCTAGAACTCTTATTCCTTTAACTGAATGTATCCCTTCACATATATATTTTAGCTGACACCATTATATTATATATGTCTTTTAAGAAAAATAGAATATTATACCTGAAACTCCTTCCATTTAAGAGATTGCACAAAACAAGCATGTGATAGATGTTATTCTTACTCTATAAATTCCATGTGGGTAGGGATTGTTACATTTTTTTTTTTATATCTGCATCCCTAGAGTCAAGCACACTGACTAGGAACATTACAGGTGTTTAATAAATGTCTGGTGATCCAGCTGTTTTTCTTCCCACAAAAAGTTTTGTTAATGCCTTTTGTCTTTACAACAGTCATTTCAACCCCTCCAAAAAAAGCTTAATCCTTCTTTAAGGAATATGGAAAAATTGGGAAACTAATACAGTGTTGGTGGAATTGTGAACTAGTTAAACTATTTTGTATAAGATACAAAACTACACCCAAATGACTATAAAACTGTGCATACCCTTTAACCCAGGAAAACACTACTAGGTCTGTGTCAAAAAGAGATAAAAGGAAAGGGGAAAGGACCTATATGTATAAAAATATTTATAGTATCACTGTTTGCAAATGATATTATGGTATACTTTGAGAATCCTAGAGAATCAACTGAAAAACTACTTGAAATAATTAACAACTTTAGTAGACTTGCAGGATATAAAATAATCCTACATAAATCATTGGCATTTCTACATGTTAAGAGCATTTAAAGGCATTTCTATATGTTAAGCGCATTGCCATTTGTTAAGGCCACCTTCCATTGCATATCTTTTCATTAACTCCAAAGATATTCTGGACCTTTTGTTCTTCCAGATGAATCTGATCATTATTTTTTCTAGCTCTATAAAATATTTTTGGTACTTGGATTGGTATGGCACTTAAGGAGTAAATTAATCTAGGCAGAAATTGTCGTTTTTATTACATTATCTCAGCATACCTATGAGCAAATGATATTTTTCTAGTTATTTAGATCTGATTTTATTTGTGTGAAAACTGTATAATTTTATTCATATAGTTCCTGGGTTTGTGTTGGCAGGTAGACTCCCAAATAATTTATCCTGTCTACATTTAATTTGAATAGAATTTCTCTTTCTGTCTCTTGCTGCTGGGTTCTGTTAGTAACATGTACAAATGCCAACGATTTATGTAGGTTTATTTTACATCCTGCAACTTTGCTAAAGTTGTTAATTATTTCAAGTAGTTTTTCAGTTGATTCTCTAGGATTCTCAAAGTATACCATCATATCATTTACAAAGAGTGATACTATAAATATTTTTTGTATACATAGGTCCTTTCCCCTTTCCTTTTATCTCTTTTTGACACAGACCTAGAAGTTAACCTTCATTAAAGGGTATGCACAGTTTTATAGTCATTTGGGTGTAGTTTTGAATCTTACCCAAAATAGTTTAACTAGTTCACAATTCCACCAACACTGTATTAGTTCCCCAAATTTTCCACATTCCTTCTAGGATGTTTCATTTTCCTTTTCTGTCATGTTAGTCAAACTGAGAGGTGTGAGATGATATCCAGAGCTGTTTTAATTTACATTTCTCTAATCAGTAGTGATTTAGAGCACTTTTTCATGTGACTATTGATAGCTTTGATTTCTTCTTCTGAAAAATGCCTTACATGTTTTAGGACCTACTATTGACTGAGGGATGAGTTTTATTTTTATAAATTGGGTTCAGTTCTCTTTATATTTGAGAAATGAGACATTTATCAAAGAAATATTCTTTTAATTTTCCACAGTTTCCCGTTTACCATATAATTTTGGATCCATTAGTTTTCTTTGTGCCTTTTTATTTCATGTAATCAAAATTATCCATTTTACTTGCTGTGATCCTCCCTATTTTTTGTTTAGTCAAAAACTATTCCCTTATCCACAAATCTGATGAATAAATTTTTCATTGCTTCCCTAACTTACTTATGATATCACCCTTTATGTATAAATCATTTACCTATTTTGACCTTATCTTTGTGTACAGTAGGAGATAGAAGTCTGTGCTTAGTTTCTGCCAAACTGCTTTCCAGTCTTCCCAGCAATTTTTCTCAAATAGTGAATCTGTGCTCCCAAAGTTTGAATCTGGGGGTTTATCAAACACTAAATTACTATGTTCATTCACTACTGTGTATCTAATCTATTCCACTGATCTACCACTCAATTTTTTATCCAGTACCAAATTGTTTTGATGATTACCACTTTATAATGGTTTGAAGTTCAGAACTGCTAAACTACCTCCCTTCACATTTTTTCACTGATTCTCTTGATGCTCCTTTTTGTTATTATTCTTCTAGTCCTATAATTCTTTGGTTGTTTGATTGCTATGGCACTGAATAAGTAAATTATCTTAGGAAGAATTGTCATTTTTATTATATTGGCTTAGCCTAGCCATGAGCAATAAATATTTCTCCACTTATTCACATGCCTTTATTTCTGTGAAAAGTGTTTTATAATTGTTTTCATATAGTCCCTGGGTATGTCTTGGCTGGTAGACTCCCAAATATTTTACTGTGTCTACAGTTAGTTAAAATGAAATTTATCTTTCTATCTCTCTCTGCTGGGTTGTTTTAGTAGTATATAACAATGCTGATAATTTAAGTGGTTATATGTCTTGCAGCTTCACTAAAGTTGTTCATTGTTTCAACTAGATATAAATCCCCTCCCCTCAAGGAATTGCTTTGGATGTATCCCACAAATTTTGGAATCTTGTCTCGCTGTTGTTATTCTCTTCAATGAAATTATTGTTTGTATAATTTCTTCTTTTGCCCACTCATTCTTTTTTGGTTTTTTTTTTTGGTTTTTTAAATTTTATTTTAAATTTAATTTTTCTCTTCTCTCACCAATTTAAGAGAAAAAGAAAAATGGAATTTTTGTTAAAACACATGAATAACCAAGCAAAACAAATTTCTGTATCATCCATGTCCATGTCCTATATATCTCTGTGGTGGTGTGGTTTGTAGTGTAGGACCTCATCAGTCCTCTGTAATGATGATTGGTAATCACTGAGCAGAACTCTTAAATTTTTCAAAGTTGTTATTATATAAATTGTTCTTCTGGTTCTGCTCATTTCACTATGCATCAGTTCATTATATCATCACAGTGTTCTCTGAATCCATCTCTTTTGCAGTTTCTTATGCAGTGATACATATAGCATCATTTGTTCAGCTATTCCCAAACAATGGACATACCTTTTGTTTCTGACTGTTTGCCACCATTGAAGTGCTCCTATAAATGTTTTTGTGTATATATAGGTCCTTTTCTTCATTTGATGTCTTTGGGTTATAGATCTAGTTGTGGCCTTACTGTGTCAAAGGTTATAACCTTTATAAAGTCTAGTTTGGGAGCCAGAGTTCCAAGATGTTCTCCAGAATAGTTGTACCAATTCACAATTCCACAAACTGCACATTAATGAACTTGTTTTCCCACAGTGACTCTAATTTCTGTCATTTTCTCTTTTTGCCACCTTTTCCAATCTAATGGGTATGCGGTAGAATCTCAAAGTTGCTTCAATTTGCACACAAAATGATCTTTGTGATTCCCCACATCTTTCAGTCACTTGTGTGATAGGGATAATAATTAGCTGCTGTGGAATACTGTTTGCAAAAGTCTGACTGTTCCCTTCAAACACTCTCATTGGGGAACTCTGATGTATCAAGCCAACAAGCAGTTTCCAAGCATATCCAAAATACCAGGCAATGTGCTATGCCTGAGAAAACAAAAAAAGGCAAAAGACAGTCCCTGCTCTCAGAGAGTTCACAGACTAACTAATGAGATGCATAAGTAGATTATTCTCATTAAAATGTGTTATAGATACAGAAGTAATTGGTTAGTGTTCTTTCTACCACAATTTTTTTTAAGTAATAGTAATGTTGGAGTTTTTCCTTCTAGAGCATGGATTCTCAACCTTCCTAATGCTGTGACACTTTAATACAGTTGTCCACGTTGTGATGACTCCCAATCATGAAATTATTTTCATTGCTACTTCATAAGTGTAATTTTACTAGTTATGAATTGTAATGTAAGTATCTGATATACAGGGCATATTTTCATAGTTAAAATTGAACATAACCCACAGGTTGAGAACCGCTGTTTTATAGCAAATATTTTGAGATTTAATCCCTCCATTCTGTCAAAATTATTTGACTTCTAGCAACAGCCCTCCTCTGCGCATACTTGGTTTAGACCAGCTGCTTTTCTGCTCTGTTTTCTACAATGCTGGTTTCACTGTGATGTTCAAATCCAAGAGTGGTGGCTCCATTGTCTGTGATGTTAAAAAGTATTGTTATAAAAATCTTTGCAGATTTTTTCCTTACTTCATCTGTCTGTTGTTTCATATGATTTGTTTAAACAGATCAGAATGGAGTTGTTTATATTACTCATCATATCTTTTTCTCATTTTATTCTTTCTTCAGGCTTTGATCTTTATTTAACAAGTCAGTAGTCTTACCATATACAAAATATTGATCCAGGAATGGCATCAGTAACAACTTGTTTCCTGCCTTCTCATGTTTTTCATGCTTCTTGTATTTGAATGACAAATTTTCTATTCAACTCTGGTTTTTTCATCAAGAATGCTTGATGCTAGAGAAAGTCTTCTGTTTCACTGAATAATCATATTTCTACCTGAATCATTACACTCAGTTTTGTTGGGTACATGATTTTTGGTTTTAATCCTGGCTCTTTTAAACTCCAGAATTATCATAATCCAAGCCCTCAGATCCCTTAATGTAGAAACTACTAGATGTTGTGTTATTCTGATTGTGTTTCCTCAGTATGCAAATGCTTTCTTCTTCGCTGCTTGTAATATTTTTTCCTTGATCTGGGAACTCCAGAAGTTGGCTAAAATATTCCTAGGAGTTTTCTTTTTGGGATCTTTTTCAAGAGGTATTCGGTAGATTATTTCTATTTCTGTTTTGCCCTCTGGTTCTAAAATAACAATTTTAGAATTTTCCCTGCAAATTTCTTGAAGAATGATTTGTAGGTTGTTTTTTTTATCATGGCTTTCAGGTAGTCCGATAATTCTGAAATTATCTCTCCTGGATCTATTTTCCAGGTCAGTGGGTTTTCCAATGAGATATTTCACATTGCCTTCTATTTTTCCATTTGTTTGGATCTATTTTATATTATCTCATTTCTCATAAACCACCATCATTCACTTCAATTTGCTCCAGTCTAATTCTGAAGGAATTATTCTCTTCAGTGAGCATTTGATATTCTTTGTCCACCTGGCAAAGTCAGCTTTTTAAGCCATTCTTCTCCTCATTGGCTTTTTGAGCCTCTTTTGCCATTTGAGTTAGTCTATTTTTTAAGATGTAATTTTCTTCAGTCAGGTTGTTGACTCTCTTTGCATGATTTTCTTACATCATTCTCATTTCTCTTCCCAATTTTTCTTCCATTTCTATTACTTGATTTTTAAAATTCTTCTTGATCTCCTCCATGGTCTGTAATCAGTTCATACTTTTCTTGGAAGCTTTTGGTGCAGGAGTTCTGAATGTGTTGGCTTCCTCCCATTACATGCTTTGATCTGTTTTGTTCCCCCAGAAGGATCTAAGGTTTGATTCCTGTGCTTGCTTTGCTTCCTTTGCTTGCTCATGTCATCACTCAATTACTTGACTTTTCAGCTCTTTGTCACAGTATAACTCTGCTTCCAGAGAAGAGCACTTTGTCCCAAATTGCTGGGGTTTTCATAGCTGCCAGAGCTATTAGTTGGGTGCCCTCTCTGCAGCTCCCACAAGCTCTGGCTCAGTGGTCACACACCCCAAGACCTCCACCCAAGACAGCAATCCAGATCCAAGCAAGTTAAAGCAAGAGCGATTACCCTCTGAATGTTTGCTTGGTCCCCCTATGATCTGCAGGCCATGAACTCTGAAGCACCCATGTGGAGGCAACTGCATGGCCACAGCATCTTGGCCACTTCTCACCCTGGGGGCAGGGGCCAGACTGTGCTCTGTGCCTCCTAGTTCCAACAGATTTCCACGGAGACCTTTTACTTTGTCTTTGGCATTTATGGGTTGATAATTCTGGAAACCACCATGGCTTCTCGTGATGCACTCCCCCAAAGTCTGCTCTATCTGCTGTTGATCAAGGATAAAACTATGGACTCATGCAAGGTTGGTCCTGGCTCAGAGCATGCTGCAATGAACCCTTCTCATAGGCCTGCTGGGCTGCCTTTGGTGGGAGATTTGTTTCTCTCTGTCACTTCATTCTATAGCTCTAAAATTTGTTTGGAGTCATAATTTATAAGTATTTGAGGTGGTTATGGGTGAGCTTACAGAGTTTTTGTGCTTCTATGCTGCTATCTTGGCTCCACCTCCCTCCTCTGCCCACTCATTCTTTGATTAGATTACTTAAATTCAAATTAATTTTTAATCTATGTTTTTATGGCCCTTTATTTTTTAAACATTTTTATTAAGTTTTGACTTCTAAATTCTTTCCCTCCCTCCCTCCCTGAGATGGTGTAAAACCAAGCACCAGCAGATTCCCAAAAGAATGCTACTGTGAACAGCTTTTAAGATTAGTATTACACAGTAATAGTGATAATAGTGAATACTCTGTTTATTCCATTACAGATCAAGGTTCAGTACAATATTAACAAGTAACAAAAGAAGAATCACTTGGTTTCCCTAAGGGGGAAACCATTTTCATGTAAAGATTCAATCAATCAATTCACAAGATAACAAAAGAAGTATCACCTGGCTTCCCTAAGGGGGAAACCCTTCTCGTTTAATGATTCAATCAATCAATTCACAATATACCAATCTTACACTCATGGGGCAACCATTAACTTAATCAGTGACTCATCTAGCAGTCAGTCACTAAGCTAGATTCCCAATTACGAAATATCATTAGTCACTAATACAGTCATTAGAAAACCACACAAAATTTCCACCCCTTGGTGTCCAAGGGGAGGCCTTTTCTTCATCTTGACTCTGGGTGGTATCTCTGATTCCCTGGATCCCCTTCCATGGTTCTAGCTCCCTCCTGAATCTGCCAAACAATCACCTGCATTCAGAAGCATACAGCTGCCAGGTTATCGTCCAGTCCTCAGAGGCAGACAGCTCCCAGGTCCTTGTCCAGTCCTCAGAGCAATCCCCGACACATACTGAAGTTCACAGGGTTCAGAACATCTCAAATCCTTCACCACTTCTCTTGCCTGGAACTCAAGGATCAGTCAGGCCATGAATAAACAAAGTCTTATCTTGG
Organism: Pseudocheirus occidentalis; assembly: GCA_028646575.1. Taxonomy (NCBI): domain Eukaryota; kingdom Metazoa; phylum Chordata; class Mammalia; order Diprotodontia; family Pseudocheiridae; genus Pseudocheirus; species Pseudocheirus occidentalis. Next base: position 207,948,547 of record CM053593.1, read on the forward strand.
TCATGCTTCTTCAGTCTTCCAGCAATTCATCTTGACCCAGAAGGAATATCAACCTTTTGTTTGGCCTTCAACAAATTCTGGTCTCAGGAAAATTCCAATTCAGTTCTCAGTCAGCTTCCAGATACTGGAAAAGAAACTTTCTCTCTCCCTTCTGCCCCCCTCTCTCTCTCAGCTGGCTTCAATCTCCATGAATCTTCATTCATGAGGAGCAAATTCCAATTCTCTCTCTCTCTGTCTCTAGAATTCTTCTTTATATACAGCACTGGCTTCCTGTCTCAGCCAATAGCCTTCTTCCGAGTCAAGAGGGGAGTTCATGCCTTCTTAACAATGAACAGGGTTCACACCTTCCATACTTAGCCCTAAGTTACTAGGTGCTAATTGTCTGATAAACTGATTACTATTACAGATAGTAAGCAATCAGATATAGGTTATTCATATACAATTATGTATAACAATTCCATATTATTCATTTTGTGCCAGATGACTCAAATAAAAGAAAAAAATTAAAGAATGAGAAATAGCATGTTTAAGGTCAGGTAATAAATTATTTTCCAGCCCCTTATTTTTACTCTGTGTCTCTCTGTTGTTTCAAGTGTGTTTCTTATAAACAACATATTGTTGGTTTATGGTTTTAATCCATCCTACTATCCACTTGCATTTGATGGGTGAGTTCATCCCAAATGCATTCACAGTTAGTATCACGAATTGTGCATTCCCCTCCATACTATTTTGTTCTGTTTAAACTTATCTCTCTTTATCCTGTCCCTCCTCTAAAGTCTGCTTTATTTCTGATGACTGCCATCTTTAATGTGTCTTCCCCTTTATCGTCTCTACTTTCTCTTATTCCCTCCCCCTCCTATTTTCCTGATAGATAATAAAGGTTTCTATTACTAATTGAGTATGTAGACAATTTTTCCCCTCTTTGAATCAATTTAGATGTAAGTTTCAAATATTGCCTACTCACCCCTTTTTTCCCCCTCCATTATGAAAGCTCTTCCTTGTACACCTCTTTTACATGAGAAATTTCCCCATTCTTCCTTTCACTTCCCCCTTCTCACAGAGTGTCGCTCTTCTCACATTCATTTTTTAATATCAACCCAAGATAATCAACTTACTCCCACACCTTTGTCTTAATAATTTATTTTTCGTTTTCAAAGTTCATTTCCACAAGATTTTGAGTTCCATATTTTCTCCCTATCTGTCCCCTATCTCCCACCCCAAGATGACATGTATTCTGATCACCCCTTCCCCCAATTTGTCCTCCCTTCTATTACTCCCTCTTATCCCCTTCCCCTTCTATTTTCTTGTAGATCTAGATTTCCATACCCCATTGTCTATATATCTTATTTCCCAGTTGTATGTAACAATAATTTTTAAAACTTTGAGCTCCAAATTCTCTCCCTTCCTCCCTTCCCACCCACCCTCATTGATAAGGCAAGCAATTCGATACTGGTTATACATGTGTAGTCACACAAAACACTTCCATACTAGTCATGCTGTAAAAGACTAACTCTGTTACTCTTCATCCTATCCCACCCCCCCCAATTTATTCTAGTCTCTCCTTTGACCTTGTACCACGTCAAAAGTATTTGCTTCTGATTACTCACTCCCCCAAACAGCCCTCCATCATGCCCCCTCTTACCCTCTTCAACCCTATTTTCCTGTAGGATAAGATAAATTTCCATACTAAATTGAGTCTCACATCCTATTTCTACACAGAATCTTTTTATCTGACCTAATAATGATAAAGTTCTTAGAACTGACACATATCACCCCATGTAGAAAGGTAAACAGTTTAACCCTACAGAGTAGTCCCTTAGGATTTCTCTTTCATGATTATCTTTTTCTACTTTTTTTTGTAATCTGGTATTTGAAGGTCAAATTTTCTATTAAGGTCTGATCTTTTTATTAGGAATGCTTGAAAATTCTCTATTTTGTTAATTATCCAGCTTTCCCCTTAAAGTTTTTTCTCAGTTTTTCTGGATAGATTATTCTTGAATCCCAGTTCTTTCACCTTCTGGAATATTATATTGAAGTCATCCTCTCTTTAAACATGGTAGCTGTTAAAATTGGGGGATCCTAACTGTGGTTCCTTAATATTTGAATATTTTCTTTCTCTTTGACCTGGGAGCTCTGAAACTTGGTTGTACTCTTCCTAGGAGTTTTTATTTTGGGATATTGTTCATATGGTGATCAGGAAATTCTTCAAATTTCTATTTTACTCTCTGGTTGTGGGACGTTGGGGAAGTTCTCCTTGATAATTTCTTGAACTATGATGTTAGGCTCTTTCATTGATCATGGATTTCAGGTAATCTAATAATTCTTAAATTATCTCTATCTATTTTCCAGGTCCATGGTTTTTCTAATGAGATATTTCAAATATTTTTCTACTTTTTCTTCTTTTGACTTTTTATTGCTTTTTATGTCTCATGGAGTCATTAGTTTCCATTTGGACAATTCTAATTTTTCAGGAATTATCTTGTTCAATGAGTTTTGTACCTCTTTTCCATTTAGCCAATTCTTTTTTTTAGATGTTATTTTCTTCAGTATTTTTTGTGCCTCGTTTACCAAGCTATTAATGGTATTTTTGTGATTCTCTTCCTTTAATCTCATTCCTTTCCTATTATTTTGCCCTGAGACACTTATTTGATTTTTAATATTATTTCTGAGCTCTTCAAGGAATTCTTTTTTTAACATAAATTTTTATCTGTTTTCTTGTTTATATGAAAACAACATTTACATGTTTCTCTGATTTACATGAGATTTCTGAGTTACAAAATTTCTCCCCATCTTTCCCCAACTCACAACCACAAAACAGCAATCCCACTATAAAGTCCATCGCCCAATCTGTTCTCTTTTCTGCCCTCCTCCAACTCTAACTTTCTGGTAGGGCAGGGAGGATCTCCCTACCCCATTCCCTGTATATCAATTCCTAGTTCCAAGTATTGCAGAGCTTTAAATTCTAGATTCTTTAGGTTCCGCCCATGTCACCCATCCCCACTGGAAGGACAAGAAATTCAATACAGGCTGAGCATGTGTAATTACACAGGACATCTTCACAGTGGACATATTGTGACAGTCTCATCATATCTCCCTCCTTCTTATCCCGCCCCGCCCCTTGTTCTGTTCTCCACCCTGTCCATCCCTTTACTGAAGTGTGTACTTCCAGCAACCCTCCCCCAGACCCTGCTCTCCCCTCCATCATCCTGCCTCTCATCCCCATGCCCCTATTCTTCTGTATGGCATGATACCCAGATTAGAGTTTATGTCATTCCTTCCCTAAGCCAAATTCAATGAGAGTAAATGAAAGTAAAGTTGTAACAGTTATCCCTTGCCTCTTCTATATGGGATAATTAACCCCATTTTGTCTCTTCCTGTCCTCTCCCACCTCAGAATTTCACCTTTTAAAGAATAATCCCTTTGTATTCAATTGATCCTAAAGCCTCTATGTATACATATACACACATGCTCAGATATATATTCATACGCATATATAGCCTCCTATATAGACATGTGTAAGTATACATACATACATATATATACACATATATATACATATATATATTTATATACACACATTTGTATTCTCTTCACCTATCCTCATACTAAGAATATTTCCATAAGTTACTATTATAACTTTTCCATACCGGCATGTAAATTGTTCAGCTTTAATATGTTCCTTATGATTTCTTTCCCATGTTTACTTTCTCATGCTTCTTGTGTTTGATTGTCAAATTTTCAGTTCTGGTATTTTCAGCAAGAATAATTGAAAGTCCTCCACCTCATTGAATTACCATATGTTCCCCTGGAACATTATACTCAATTTTTCTGGGTAGACGATTCTTGGTTTTAATCCCAGCTCCCTCAATCTTCAAAATATCATATTCCAGGCCCTTTTATCCCTCAGTGAAGAAGCTGCCAGATCTTGGGTTGTCCTAATTGTGTTTCCACAGTATTCAAATTGTTTCCTCTTGGCAG
>CM053593.1:207953024-207975473 GCA_028646575.1 Pseudocheirus occidentalis
ACATATTGATCCTTTTCCAACTTCTATGATCTCTTTTGGATACAACCCCAAACGTGGTATTACTGGGTCTTTTTTGGCATAGTTCCAGATTGCCCTCCAGAATGGTTGTATCAGTTCACAGCTCCACCAACAATGCATTAGAGTTCCAATTTTTCCACATCCTCTCCAGCACTTGTCATTTTCCTGTTTTGTCATCTTAGCCAATCTGACTGGTGAGATGTGGTACCTCAAAGTTGTTTTGATTTGCATTTCTTGAATCAATTGTGATTTGGAGCATTTTTCCATATGCTTAAAGATATCTTTAATTTCTACCTCTGTAAATTGCCTGTGAACAGCTATTAAGGTTCTGATTACACAGTATAGTGAACACTCCATAACAAATCAAGGCCAACATTCACAACAAATCACAATATAATATTCACAACGTTGCATTTTATCACACAAAATCACAATATAGTGTTCACAACAGCTTAACATTAAAGTGGCTGTATAGTTTTCACTACAGTGGTTACCTCCTCCACCAGGAGCCCACCAGGAAGAAAATTCTAATTCAGACTCTGTCTCTCTGGGGCTCTTCTTATATATACACGCACACATTGGCCTCCTGTCTCAGCCAACCCCTTCCTACTATGTCAGCGACAACAGACAGAGTTCACAGCTTCTGTTTCTTTCACAGAGGTACTTAGCCCTTAGTTACCTGACATAAGGTAAATGTTAACAAGATGAGCTCACCAAATGGAAGCAGATAGAAACCAGAATCCAACAATATGCTGTTTACAAGAGACACGAAACAGACACACAGAGTTAAAATAAGAATATGTAGCAGAATTTATTATGTTTTCAACTGAAGTTAACAAGGCAGGGGTAGCAATTATGATCTTAGAAAAAGCAAAAATAAAAAATACCTAATTAAAAGATATAATCAGGGAAATTACATTATGATAAAGGGTATCATAGAGAATGATCAATCAAAATTTTTTCACAGCAAGTTCCTCTGATAAAAGCTTCATTTCTCAAATATATATATAGAACTAGAGAGTATAGAACTGAGTCAAATTAATAAAAATAAAGAGCCCTTACCCAAATGATAAATTTTCTAGAGATATGAACAAGGAGTTTTCAGAAGAAGAAATCAAACCTCTCTATACTCATGTGAAAAAATGCTCTAAATCACTATTCATTAGAGAAGCACAAATTAAAACAATTCTGAGGTAGCATCTCACACCTATCAGAAGTGACAAATGCTGAGAGGAGAAAAATAGGCACACTAATGAATTATTATGGAGTCGTAAACTGTATAGTACTACTGTGCTATTAAGAAATTATAAGAAGCATAGCTTCAGGAAAAAAACACATGAGAAGATTGATAAACCGGTGAAAGTGAATAGAACCAGGACATCGTTTTACACAATAACAACAATGTTGTTTATAATTATTAACTATGAAAGACTTAGCTATTTTGATCAATACAATGATCTAAGAAAGTTCTAAAGAACTTAATGAAAAAATGCTAGCCACCTTTTAAAGAAAGAACTGATGAAGGCTGAGACAAATTGAAGTATAGTTTTCTTAATTTATTTTTCTTTTTGTCCCCTGGCTAATATGGAAATAAATTTTCCATGATTTCACATGAATAACTGATATAATATTACTTGCTTTTTCAATGAGTGAGAGATAGGTAGAAGGGAAAAAGTAAATTTTGAATTCAAAAATTTTTTAAAATATTTTTTGAAAAGTTTGTGCTTAGATTTAAAAAAAAAACCTGGAAAGACTTAACATGAACTGATCAAAGTGAAGTGAGCAGACACAGAAGAACATTGTACACAATAACAACAACATTGTGTGATGATCAACTATTTCTGACATAGCTCTTCTCAGCTTAAAATCATCTAAGATAATTCCAAAAGACTTAGCATAGAAAATGCTATCCTCATCTAGAGAAAGAACTAATTGAGTCTGAATACAGATCAAAACATACTATTTTTACTTTTTCACTTTTTCACGTTTTTTTCCTTTTGTAAACTGTAATGCTTTTGCTAATTTTTTCTTCTTTCATAGCCTGGCTAATACAGAAATATGTTTTACATGACTGTACATATATAACCTATAAGTTAATTGCTTACTGTCTTAGGGACAGGGGAAGAGAATGGAGGGAGAGAGAAAATTTGAAACTCAAAATTTTATCAAAAATGAATGTTAAAAATTGTTTTTACATGTAACTGGAAAAAATAAAATACTATTTAAAAAGTTTATACTTTGATACAATGACCCAAGATAATTTCAAAAGACTCATGATGGAAAATTCTATCCACATCCAGAGAAAGAACTGATGGAGACTGAATGCAGATTAAAGCATTCTATTTTAACTTTACTTTTTCATGGTTTTTCCCTTTTGGTCTGTTTATTCTTTCACAGCATAAATAATATGGAAATAAGTTTTATATGATTGCACATATATAAGGTATATCAAATTGATTTAACATTTTAGGAAGGTGGTAAGGGAGGGAGGGAGAAAATCTGGAACTCAAATTTTTTTAAATGAATCTTAAAAGATGTCTTTACATGTAACTGGAAATTTCTTTAATCTGTGCTTATAAAAAAGAAGAAAATCTTGGGACACTGACCATAAAAATGAAGAAAGTAGAAATATTAAATATTCAGATAAACATGAGAAGACTTGTATGAACTGATATAAAAGTAAGCCAACAATATAGGAACCAATTAGAATGCTGCAAACAACAAATATTATGCAGCAGTCAAATTACAATTAATTGTAATGACCAACCTTAGCCTTAGAGAACAAATTATGAAAACACACTTGCTTCCTCTTAGTAGAAAGTGGGTGACAACAGGTGCAGACTACTGCATCAGCTGTTAGAGATAGTGGTTCTGTTCTTGCATTTTGTTTTGCTCCTTTTCTTTGTTAGAAGAATGGTTCAGGGATAAGGTAGTACTTTGAGAAATGATGCATAAAAATGAAAGGCATTAATAAGTCTCGTAAAAAGTTACTCAGAATCGGAAAAAAAAAATCCAAACAACAACAAAAATGGCCTACCCTGATGTCTCATCTTGTTATGGCAGTGACCCTGGGTTCTAGAAGACCCTGACCATAGAGAAAATGCAAAATAGCTAAAAGCAACAGTTTTCAAGTGTGAACTGTTTGTTTGCTATCCAACAAACAGCCTAGCCACTTTCATAAAAGTTCATCAGCAGAATTACTATAGATTGATTAATTAATTCTGGAGGAGGCACAGAAGCTTAGAACTTAGGTCATACCTGATCATCAACTATCCTACTCAGTTCTCTTAAGGAATGGGTTTTAATCACTGTTTCTTGAATGAAGGAAATCAGATTTTCAAGTCTGTTGATACATGTAATAAAGGGGTTGCAATCTGTACAATTGGAGGAGTAAATGAAATAATGAATCCCTGAAATTTGTATAATGTTATGCATCACTACTCATTTCAAAATACATATATTTTAGCTGATTTCGGGTTATGAAAATTCTTTATAGAACTTGATGACAATAAAGGAACAAAAACAAATTCAAATGGACCAAACGTGTCTTAGCATTTGAAAGAAGTATCACATAAAACATTGTGCAGTTTAAACTCTAACTTTAATTTCTAGTACATGACTGAAGCCTATGGGATTCATATGTAGTACTTACACCAAAAAATTTTGGCTTTATAGACTAGGTTCAATCTTACTCAGTGGCTAAGCCTGCTGAGGAGCCCCTATTACCAACTTCAGTGATGATAAAGTATCAACCAGCTAGGATGGAGAATGTGGTAACTACCTTCGAAGGGGGATGGGGACTGGATTGATGTTTTCATTTTTATGGTGAACTTCTGATTGAGAAAACCCCCTCTACCAATGCAAGTCAGGACCTTCTCTATAACTTCTAGTCTTAGAGAGTTTCCTAGAACACTGAGATGCTAAGTAACTTGCCCAGGGCCACATGACCACTATGTGTCAGAGAGAGAACTAGAATCCAGGTCTTCCCAGCTCTGAGGCCAGCTGTCCCTTCCCAAGGTTCTGCTAGCAATTTCCCTTGTGCAACAAACTAATACAAAGTTAAAGAATCATTTGATTGGAGATTCAAGCCTGAAGTCATCCTAGTTTGACTATACTAATAATATTAACAAGAACAATAATAAAAACATTTCTGCAATACCTTTAGGTTTGAAAAGTGCTTTACATATATCTCGTTAATCCCATGATGCAGGAACTATTTTATAGCTAAGGAAACAGACTGAGAGAAATTAGGTGAATTGCCTCAGAATGAGGCAAGTAATTAATTTCCTGAGGTAGAATTCGAACTTAGTTATTCTGACTTTAAAACCCAGAACTCTATTAACTTTGCTCCCAAGTTCTCTCATGGCATGGATTTCAATAATTGTATTTTGAATATTGAAATCAGATTTTCAAGTCTGTGCTTGTAAAGTTTGAGAATTTTATCCCTAGATACACCCTTTCTATGGATTTTATACATTTTTAATTTAGAAGCCCTCTTAAATATTACTATGCATTCAGCATCCACTGAATGCATTGCATAGAATGCCAGGAAGTATAAGAAAAAATTTATAATGATGTATCAGAGCAACATGGTTTTTGTCCTTGATGAGCAAAGTCTAGGTGGCTCTATATAGAGAAGAGAAAAATTACAAGAAATGTATGTACTTCACCTCCATATAGATTTTTTCTCAGTCTGCTTATTCTATGACTATATGTTTTGATCAAGAAGAAAAAATTTCTCTGGAATACCCTCTATGTAAAGGATTTTAGTTAAGTATGCAAACAGGTACATGGGGGGAAGGGCATACCATGTGGCAGTAAAGAAGCAGGATTCAGTCAGAATTAACTGTTCACTAGGAAAGCAGGTGTGGTGGTCCAGTCAAGCCAGAGATTTTACTGGCTCCTAATTCTATTAGAGGTTCTTGGAGAACTCATTCTCAAGTGGTTACAACATTCACTCTAGGAAATGACTTTTGAATTGCATGTCCAGACCTCACTATTCACCCATATTCTTATGCTAATAACCAACTATTTTTTACTTGGTTGTGCTAATATCACATGTTCAAAATTCTCATCTTCCCTCACCTTGAAAGAGTTATCATTTTCAGCTATCCCACAGGAGTTCATGTAACCACTAGTCCTAGTTGACTCAAAAATCTTTGGTCTCATCTCTGTTATCTTTTTCTCCCAACCTGGTCTGAAGCAAGTTCTCACAAGTGGTCACCATATGGCCTCATACCTGACCAGCTAAGGCCAGTCTCCTCAATCTAAAAACTGCCCAGAGGTTCTTAAAGCTTCCTGAAGCAGGAAGCAAGAGCTTTGGTCACACTAAGTAACAGAAATTCCATACTTCAGTGGACCTCCTCAAAGGTGTTTCCTGAGCACTAATGGCATTACATAGAGATATTCCATCAAGATGCTCCTGAAAGGGTGATAATACCAGAGAGCTGTTATTTAAGGGATAACAGAGTCTTACGGAGTGTGAACAAGTTATTTTCGCTATTCTTTTCTGAACCCAATGTTCCAGTTCCAAATGTAGATGAACTAGAGGCTTCAAGTAAGAAGTATTTCAGATATTGGCATCCAGTTATTTTGTTTTTAGTATCTTTCTTCTCCTTGAACAAAATATTAAAAGAAACATCTGACATTACATAAGTAATGTCCTTTATGCAAGGTTCTGTGCTAGACTGCATGTATGTAATGTAGTAGGGAACAGGGAAGGTGGGGAGGAGACCTGAGTGGTGGGAAAAGGAATAGTCAGGAATTAGCCTAACTAGAAAGGAAGATAAAGTTAGAGGGACATAGTGGACCAGATGTGGAGGGTAACGACTACTATATTGAAAAGTTTAGATTGGAACCATTTTGTCTAACCCAGTGAATTATTTTGCTTATTCTTCTTTCATTTTAAGATTGTAATACCAAGAATGATTTCAGTGCAGGCTCTGAAATAGAACTTGGAAGCCAACCTCAAATTAAAATGAAAGAGGACTTTACTTGGACACTTGGTATTGATTAAGGGGATTGTTCTTACAGTGACCTAGGGGTGGATGGTGTGGTATTTTTTACTACCTCTTAAGGATGTACCATACTAGGGAAGACCCCAGCCTGGGCCCCCCTGATTTTGGGGATGCAATGATATATGCTCCATAATGTGTGGTGCTAGGGAAGACCCTACCCTGGGACCCCCAATGGTGTAAACAAATGTTTTGGGGAATGCTACTGAATGCAATGATATATGCTATGTGCCATATGATATATTGAGTATTATGAAATATAGATATAAATTGAGTGATATGTTTTGCTTAAGGATATTGCTGTCAGTGCTGTGCTTTAATGAACAATTTTTAATTCTGAATAGAGAGTTAATTATACTATGTGATTAGACCCTCAAAATTATTCACAGAAGCAGTCCTCAGATGTGCTGTTGTGATTGGTGTTACACCCTCTCCCCAAGATATTAATGGAGTAGTCAATAACATTAGTTATATTTTGCCCTTCTGGACAGAAATGATAGTATATTAATTAGTGTTTCTTGTAGTTTTTGCTGTGGTACAAAAGTAATAACTTCAATTCATCCTGTAATCTATTAAAAAATCTTCCCACCCCTATTCCTATCCCCCTCTGTGTGTTTATGGCCTAATTCAACATCAAAGGGACCTGATTCTTAATGTGTATTTAATAAATAATATGAGATTTCCAATTTCTTGGAAGACCTCATTCACCACCATGAACATGTCCGTCTTATACTACATGCTCCCATGGTCCACTATTCAACGATGATTGCCAGTTAGTAGTAATAACAGTAACAACAGGCATTTTTTTGCCAGTCTTCACTTGTGTGGGCATTTCCCTAGCTAATCTCTTAGGAAAAAAAACGAAAGGTAAAGCTTATGTTTCTCTTCTTTATAGTTTTGATGAAAGGTTTCATAGAAAAAGGGTTTTATATTATTAATTTCCACGAACATTGCAAAGACATGCCTCTTGTGATCCAAGTCTCTGGATCTCTTCTGGCCTTGTCCAGATTTCCTGAGAATCCCTGTCAGCACATACTTCCCCAGGCCTGGGCAAATACAAGCCCTTCAGCTCTAAGCTTACTTTTAGAATTTAGATTAGCCTTGAAATCCCAAAATGTGAATGGGATCCATCATATATACTCTGACAATTTACTAAGTAGGGCTGGAAAACAGGTTAGTACTAAGGGTACTCATTTACTCATTGCTGCACTTATGCCAAGTGCTATGTATGGAATTCATGGCTGGAACCTAACTTTGTGATAAAACAAATTTTTTATTGCCAAACTTTTTTTTTTTTACAAATGTTATAGTTCCTTACACATAACAATAAAAAATTTAAATGGATGAAGAAAAGTTTAAGGGGTTGAGTGTCTATTATAAAACTGACTATAAGTCTCTTGCAGTTAAAGTAGAAAATACAAAGTGAGGAATAATGTTCCTGTTTTAGAAATTGAGGCCTCTTAGATGTGATCTCTCCATGTCGGGTTGGATTTTGGCCAAAAAAAATCTCCAAGGTCTTGTCTGAATTCTCTACTTTTAGGCAAAATGCAGGCATATATAATGAAAAAAAATGTTTTACAATACCATGTTGACCATAACTCAAAAAGAAAGGGTCACTTATCTGTACTCTTAGCTTTCTGAAGAGAAATCCAGCAAAAACAGATTACTGTTTTAATTTGGAGGATCAGAAATGTAGAACTAGACAGAACACTGGAGATCATGGAATCCAATACCCTTCATTTTACAGATGAGGAAATTGAAACCCAGAGAGTCCAGGATCACACAGGTAATAGGTGACAGATCATGATTCAAGCCTAGACCTTCTGACTCTACACCTAGCTTCCATTGCTCTACACTGTCATAGGTTCATTTGGCAACATTCAAAATTTGTTCAGTAAATATATATTAAGAGACCATTTTATGTGAAGAACACAGTGCTAGCTATTAGACGAAACATGAAATTTAATTAAAACTCAGTCCTATCCCTCATGGAGTTTATATTTTGAGTGCTTGGCACAGTGTATGACAATCAACATTTAATAAATGCTGACTGACTTGGTTTAGAGTATGATGATTATCTTCCCTAGTTTCTTGAATCTTCATCCATATATTGATATACAGCAATGTTATCCACCTTAATTAAATATAAGACATTCAGAACTTTTACTTGGGAGGAGGGGGGAATGTGAAGAGGATGAAGAACCATCTATAACAAAAAAATAAAGAATGGCTTGCTGTAACTCCAAAAAGTTAGAAATCACAAAGGGAACCACAGTTTTGAAAGTGATGGGATTTCTGCTTAGAGATTGCCAAAGGCTTTTCTAGTCATTTCCAAGGGCTTTCAAGGAATCATTTTTAAAAAAGAAGAAGGACCTTTTTTCTTGGTCATATTTATTCAACATTCCACTTAGTCAAGGAGGGGGGAAAATAAAATTGCAGTACACCTTTTGAGAAATATTGGGTCATTAGATTTCTATTTCTTACCAGGAAATAGAGAACTCCATTACCATCCACAAACTAATCCAGTATTGGTACTCAACAAATGTTTAGTTAAAATAACAAAAGCAATAACAAGAATGCCTACTACTATTGCTTGAGAGCAAGAGAGCTCCCCGGAGTGATTGATCTGCTGTACGGATACAAGTCCTAAAGAATATGAAAGGTAGTGTCCTGGTGTAAAGCTCTGAATACATGCTTTCATTATGGTTAAAAGCATCTGAATTATAACATGTAGGTCTATTTATTAAAAGGAAAAGCTTTCTTTGGCATGGGATAAATTAGTGTTCCAGCTACAGCAAGACGCTGTTTAATACAAAGGACATTTCTCTAATTCCTTTCAGATCTCAGTTGCACAGCTTAGAAAAGTTTGGTGTGTCTCTTTCTAAATGGAATGGCTATTATACAATCCCCTTTCTTCATCTGGCATCAGAAGGATATTCTCATCCTCTAGGTCGTCTGTTCTTTACTTCCTCAAAGCTGAGGAGGCAAAAACACTGCCAGCCTCATCCAGCTTTTCATGGAAAGCTGGCATTGTGAACTGGCGCCTAAATGCACTTTCAGACTGTCCCCAGAGACAGCAGTGCTTTGAGGTGAACTCATAACATTAAGGCCAACAAAGACGTTAACATTAACTTTCTCACTTAACAGAAAGAAAGAAAAGTCTACAGCTTACTTATCGAGTTCTGCTTGTGTGAGCTCTTCTGTTCTTTGCTCCCCAGTGACAATGGCCAGTTCATCCTTCAATTCCTGGATTTCCTTTTTCAAACGTATAATAATCTACAGATGGCAAAGCAAGAGAGTGAGTGAAAAATCTTAACCTTCCCAGAGTCTCAGGCTTTGAACTTGGTAACAAAGGATACTACTTTAAGTAAAGACTATCTCTAAATTTTCCCAAGACTAGAGCTAAAATGATTTTGAAAATGAAGTGGACTTTTTATTTTTCTTCCCTTTAAAAATACACTACCTAGAAGCCACGAACGGTGAAAAATGGTAGTCAGTGGATAGAGAAGAAATTATTTTGATCATTAATTCTATCTGTTGTTCTATAAAATTTGCTTTAACATTGTATATTAAATCTTCATTAAGAGGGTGGGATTCAAACTCATTAGCAATAATATGTCTGTAAGCAAAATAAAATGCAAAAATCAAAACCAATGTTCATAATTGTTGAGATGTGAACAATTCTCTTTCCTGTACGGCCCTGCAGCTATACCTGATTTAGGGCCTGGGCTAGTGATGATGCATTCCTGCAAATGTAACCTCCTGGGACTAGTGTCTGACTCCAGCCCTGTTTTGCTGTACATTCATTGTCCAGTATCTCCTTAGGTCCCAACAGTGGGAAATGAATGAAAGCAGTTTCTAAATGATCTCAGATATAATACAAGATTGACCCTACTGTTGGTTTTACTATGTTTTTTAAAAATTCATTTATTTTTCACTTTCAAAATTCACTTTTATAAGATTTTGAGTTCTAAATGTTCAACCCCCCTCTCCTCACCCCTTCCCAAGACAGCATGTAATCTGATATAGGCTATACATGCTTTTAAAATATTTGATAATAATTTTATAATAAATAATAAATATAAATATACATTAAATATAAATATAAAAAACAATAAATATTTGATAATAAACCTCGCATGCATATAACATAAATGCTTGGGGGCTCTTTGCATGACTAGAGATTTTATTTATAGTTCCTGGCCTGTAACTTTAATAGATGGATAGACTATAATCAAATTAACCACTCTGAGACTTTACTTACTTGTAAAGTGATAATACTTTTCTATATGTCTCACAGACTTATAGTGCTAAAAGTCCATGTAAATAATCAAGTACTAATAAATGTCAGCTTGCTAGTAGTATCAGTGTTTATAATAATAATAACACTAATAATATTTACTTGGCCTCATTTACTTGTTTTACCACAGAACTTGAATAATTGAATTAATACCTGAAGTATCTATGGTTTTAATGGCTTTAGTCCTTTCTCCCCTGAAACAATGTCCCTTAGCAGATGGTTTTTAAAATTTGTTGTTACCTAAAATTTTATTGACTTGTGGACAGCCCAGTGATAAAGCTCTCTAGCTTAGAGAGAGGCTGATCCACTATCAACAGAAACATATGTCACCATTGGGCTTGCACTTGAATCCTTTTCATTTCAACAGGCCCGGCCAAAACATACGTCCTGCTCACACTTCCTTCAAGAACAGATCAGAACATTCATTTCAGCATAACACATCAGGGTAGGATTTTAATCAGGGGGTTCAGTTAAGTTTTTCCTTTTACTTTCTATCTCAACACTTCGGGTACCTAATTATAATTATAATATCCCTCAAAGCCTTCTCTTTTCCCAGTAAACCCTAAAGAGTCTTTTAACCAGTCTATATGTTTCATGGTCTCTAGTGCCTTGTCACTCTCTTCTTAAAAGACCTTCTTAAAACACAATACTCCAGGTATAGTATGACCAGGACTGTCCTTGATTTGGAAGCTATAATCCTATCAAAATATTCTAAGATTACACAAGCATTTTCCTTTATCCTTTGAAAAATTTTAGGAGAAAATACTAGTAATAAAAAGATAATTACAAAACCAGGAAAATTGACTGACCCAGGGCAAGTATTTAAGTTTATCCTACATTAAAGTCCTACTCCAAAGACCTACAATGTTCCTGAAGGCAATGAAAACTAGGAGAGAACAATCTCTTGAAGATGCTGCAATGTTGTCATGGTTTCAAGTATAAATTACATATTTGATATCTGATAACCAGCCTAACCATTGATTCCTAAAAACTATTCCTAAAGAAAGTCTTTTACCCCCTAAAATATTTCCTAAGACAAATAGGAGAGCTATACAAAGTGTGGTTCTCTTAAGTAATGATCATTAGGATTTCCCATGACTTAATAAGCTTTTATAAAAGGAAGCTAATTATAATTATCCCCACAATGTTAAAGTAGATGATGTTTTTAAAAAAGACTAAGGCCTGAAAATAAACATAGCTATGATGAATGACTCATCAGGAAAAGCAGCAGCAACCTGTCCAATTCTTCCTTTTTTCCCTAAAGAAAGTCAACTAAAAGATTCTTACCAGTCTAGGGTCAATCTCTTCATTGAGAACAGCTTCATTCTTTATGAGGGCCACTCGCTGGGCAAATCTGCAAGTTGATATAGATTCCTAGAGAGATAACATATCTTTTAAAAATGTCATCATTGATGAGGATTTTTTTCTCTTATTCAAACTTCATTTTTGTAAATAGCTTAACACACACACCCAAAATGTGACTGAATGGATCATGTGGAGACAAAACTAATATATTCATCTGCACAAGGTCCTTGATATAGAGCAGTATCTTTTAATATTTTTGATCACTGTGCAAGGGAACCAACAACTTTGGACTCAAACACCCAAAATACAATTTTTAAAAACTCATTTATAAATTATATACATCAGCTTTTGGTCTAAAATTATGTACACCATGAAACTTACACAAAACTAAAAAGGATGAGATAAATTTATCCTACAGTCAATAGGAAACCATTGGAGTTTATTGAGTAAGAAAGTGACATGGTCAGACCTACACTAGAAAAACCAGTTTTTCAGCAATGTGAGGCAAAACTGGAAAGAACAGAGACTTAAGGCAGGGATAGTGATTGGGTAGTGAAGGCCTTCATGGTGCCTGAATGAGGGGGAGGTGACTGATGTGAGAGATGGTATAAGAACTGGCCCTGTAATTTCATTGGTAAATGGAACTAATACTTCTACTGATGCAGGTGAGGGCACTTTCTCTTATAGTCTTAGATACTATAAGAGAGTATGTGGCTTGTAGTCTTAGAGATGACAAGAGAATATGTAACTTACCATCTTAGACAGTTGCCTCAACAATGGATCTCATAACCAATATTATATGAATACGAGGCAAGGCCTAAACCAGGATTCTCTGGGCTCTGAGGGCAGGTCTTCACTATGCCATACCTTCCTCATAGATGCGAGAGATGGGGAAGCAGAAATGAAGGGATTTGGTAATTTATCTGATACATCCACTGAGTGACAAGGTGGGCTCAAAGACAATTCAGAGGATATGAAATTAAGTGACTGGAAATATGGTGGTGCCTTGACAATAAGAGAGAAATCTGGAAAATGGTTCAGTTTTGGGGGGGAGAAGGGGAAAGAGGATATAATTAGATGTGTTCTAGTACAATTCATCCATGCCTGTGCATCTTATCCTGTGTGATGTCACTCCATGTAACTCAAAATGCAAAGGACCATCTCAGAAAGGGGATGATTGGGAGATCTAAAGGGGAGGGGGAAGTGTGGGAGAGTTTAGGGTAGGGGTAAGCATACTACACATGGATAAATCTAGCCTGCTGTTCAAATCTAGTTTGCTGGTCTGCTTTGGTATAGTCCCTAACTAAGAATGATTTTTACATTTAAATGAGTTTTGTTATATTTTTAGATGTAAAAAACATTCTTAGGTGGCTGGCCCTACAAAAACAGGCAGAGGGCAGGATTTGATCATAAGGAAGTAGTTTGTTTACCTCTGTTTTAGCAGGAAAAGAATGGGTAAGATTAAAGACAGTTGCCATGCTTAGCTATATTGCTGAGGGTGGTCATCACTTGAATTTTCAACCTTGGATACTCTTTGGGGTCAGGCCATGCCCCCCTTTATGTGCTTACACCAACCATGGAGATTAATGTTCTAAATTATCTTTCATGATAACTGTTTTTATTTTGGTTTAATAAAATAATCATTGCACACTGAATGAAGGAGATCCTGTTGTTCTAAGTGGTTACTAAAATTGGAATCCTTCCTGATCTGCTGCATTAGAAGTGATTAAAGAGCCACTATCTTCCTAGTGATCTTTTCAACCAACTTCATACAAGTTATAATTAGTCAACTATAAAATTTCCAAATGCACTGGGGAAAATATTGCAAAAGCAGCACATCTCTCTACTTTATCTTAGATTAGATGTGCAAGCTGTCACTAAGATTCAGAAGGAACTGTTTCTGAGAACTGAGAGTAAAGAGGGATTCAGGGTCAAGTGCTGGCTCTGAAATGTAGGAGCCATAAAATAGGATTAACAGTCCTTAGGCTGTCTACTTCACAAGATTGCTATGAGGATAGGTAAACCTTCAAGTATATGCTATGAAAGTATGAATTACTGGAATGCATTCCACTAGGCCTTCACTGTGGTCAGAAACCTCCTCATTTTACATGCTTCCAACTGTTGGAGACTGCCTACATCACCTCACACAGACCAGACTGAACAGAGACTGGTGCTTGAAGGCACATGATAAGTGAATAACCTAAAAAGGTGACTATCAGGAAATCCTAGATGCAGAGGCAATCTATGTGGGCCAGACCACTCAGCAGCAGTGGCTTTAAACTACCTGAAATCTCAATAACCACAGCTAAAGGCAGATGGTACCTACTAAAAGAGGAATTCTCTTGGTCCACTGAATATATGAATTAATCTAGTACAGTGATTCTCAACCTTCCTAATGCTGCGACCCTTTAATATTCATATGTGGGCATATCTGCATGTGGGCAGACCTGCCTGGAGACAGATAGAAGAGAGGTGTCTTGGTTCCTAAGACCATCGGAAATAATGTGTTTTCCGATGGTTTTAGGTGACCCCTGTAACCCCTGTGAAAGGGTTGTTCGACCCCCAAAGGGATTGTGACCCACAGGTTGAGAATTGCTGATTTTGTAGTTATCTTCTAGAAATTTGGAAGCTGAGTAAAAAGGATATTTCTCAAAATGAATACATAATAAATTATTATAATTGTCTAGGCGTGTGACTAGGATGTTTATAAATAATCAAGAGAGACTAATTTTTTTAGGACATTTAGGTAGACAGCTCCCACAGACCCCACAGAAAAGGCAGAAATCCAACGACGACTTCTCAGACCCACTCTCCTTGCTAACAATGTAAACCAAGCCTGATAGAAACAGGCAACATACATCGATATTTCTTTTTTCTAATGACAGCGTAGCAATCATGGTTGTCATGCAGTTTCCTCCCAAGCTGTCCCTCAGTACGTTGGTCATCATGGAGTTCCTATAGGGAATGTGGGATCGGTGTTTCTCTGCAAGGGCAGTTATAACCTGTGATGAAGTATAACAGCATTGGCATTATTACTTAGTTAAACAAATTGTTGAAACAAACTGACCTGCTGCAATCTTGTAGAATACACACAAAAAAATTAATGCATCCACTACAGCAACAAAAGCAATCATTTAAGATAATTTCTTATATGTGCTGTTCATTAAGAGAACAACAAAAATATGTAAATAAAAGATTAGTTTCTTCTGTGAAATAATGTAAACATAGCACACAGAATCTAGCATATCACTGCATAAAAAAAGTATAGGCATATATCCTCCCCTATAGTCCAAATCAGATACTTCGTATGACATAGAGTTGACTCTGGGTTCTTAAATTATATGCTAATAAGTCCCAAGCTCTATCAGGCCTAACTAAACTGGAAAATATTGAGTACAGGCATGGGATGGATTTTAAGCCTATTGTCCTGGGGCCAGTCTAGAAGTTCATTACCAGAGTGCTAGCCACCATATGACAAATTATTTTTGGCCATAGCAACACATGAAATAATATGCTGTGGATTACAATCTGTACTGGTAAAAAGACCATTTGTGAGGATGAAATCACAGACTATTGAAGTATATATGTATATACAATGAGCTGTTTTATAATAATAACAGTATTTACATAGTACCTGCTATGTGCCTATGATCTCATTTGATCACTACAACAGCCCTGGGAAGGTAAGTGCCTATCTTTATCCCTATTTTGCAGTTGAGAAAATTGAGTTAAACAGAAAATAAGTGATTTGCCTCAGGTTAGTATCTAAGTGAGTATCTAAGACTGCGTTTGAACTCAGGTATTCTTGACTCCAACTCAGCACTTTATACACTGGGCCACCTAGTTGCCTTTGAAGGGCATATAAGATGCATTATTATCATCACAGGTATTGAAATATGTAGTGAAAGAAGGATCCCACTCCATCCCATTAGAATATAAGTTCTCTGTGGGCATAGACTCTATGTTGCGTTTTGGCTTGGAAAGTCACAGGGGAGGTGAAGAGAACACTAAGACCATCCATTAATACACCTTTTTGAGAAGTAAGGTTAATGTTGATTTGATTTCAACTCCCTTAAAGAGGAAGGATTGTAGAGGGAATAATGGTGGCATGAAGCAAAGGATTGGCTTAGGGAAATCAGGAGCTATGAACTTTAACATTCATTCCATCATTCATTCAACAATCACTGAATGTGTCCTATAGACAAAGCATTACACTAGTTTCTTTGAGTACTTGTGTACCTCAGGGCATTTTTATCCCATGGATACATGGAAAATTAGTTAAAATCAGCTGTGAGAAACAGACACTTATTAGCTTCAAATTTGGACAATTATTTCTTCTTCACATAAGGCAATATATAACAATGATATGTTGATAGTTAAAGTTGGAACAGCACCAATTAGGAATATGGGATTTAAAGCTAGAAAGGACCTTAGAACTATCATTTAGTTCAAACCCTTCATTTGACAGATAAGGAGGCTAAATGACTTGCCTATTGTCACAACACAGGCAGTAAGCAGCCGAGTCTGTATGTATTTGTGCTCCTGTGCTTTAAATATATTCCTAGAGATTAGCAGGTAGATAGTAGACTTTTATCAAGAAAAAAATATGAAGAGAAAAAGCTCAGATTTTCAAATTTTCCTACTCTCATCTCAAAAGATTGGCTTGGTTCAAGATTCAGCTCAGGTGTGTGAGTTTATAAATCTAGTTCTATCTTAAACAATCTTCTGTTCAAAATAGTTAGTTTTGGATCTGACCTTAGAAGTTAAGTCAATGATAGTCCAGAAAGATGCCACATAAAACCATTACACTCTTCCCTCAACTCCTCATTGAGCAGACTGAAATCTTTGGAGTGGTCAAAAAATAAATATACCTTCTATGGGTGGGGGAAGGGCTGATTTCATTTCTAGCAAAGCCTTCCTAAATTGAAGAGAAAACAGACTACCTTTAGATAGTGGGGTTTAGAGATGGGTGGGACGTAATCATAGTAAATCATTAGGATTAAGCTGTGTGTCCATGTTTGGATCACACTTCCTCCTGAACTTCATTCATTCTACTTTCCTAGTTCATCTCTCCTTTTCAAGAAGTTTGGCACCAGGACAGCTCCCATTCACTACCTTAACCTCAAAAGGATTTATGAGGCAATAAAAGGGTTTAGTTTCCTTATATCCTTTGCCCTGATGATATCTAAGCCCTTATACTTTGCTAACAGACTCTGTGTTCCCCTCTCAATTCTTCCTCCATGTATTTCATCTCTTTCAGGTTCAGAAAGTAATCAAGCTCTTTGAATATCAAGTTTTAAATTATTTGGGAGCATTTGCTTAGATGAGCATCTAGGTGGCACAAGGGCAGCTAGAGCAGTGGCACGGAGTCAGGAAGAAATGAGTTCAAAACTGGCCTTAGACATTACTTGTTGTGTGACCCTGGGCAAGTTACTCCTGTTTGCTTTAGTTTCCTAATCTGTAAAATGAGCTGGAGAAGGAAATGGAAAACCACTTCAGTGTCTTCGCTAAGAAAACCCCAAATAGAGTCATGAAGACACAACTGAAATGACTAAACAACAAAAACTTGGATGAGATGATATGAGATGAGTGCATCCTTTTCTTGTGAGTCAAATTAAGAAATGAAAGTGCAGTATGATACTTTGGTTAGATAGGGAAAGGTCCTCTCCATCATTCATCTCTTCTGTTGCATTTGCAGTTTCTTCCTCTTTTCCTAACAAATGTACTCATGTTTTCTCTATCCCCAAAAATCCTTCCCCCCAGCTAATTGCCTCTGTCCCCACTCTCTTTCACTGATAAACTTTTTGACAGTCGTGGGTGATCTCTGTCTCTATTCCATCATTAATTCATTCTTCAGCCTTCTGCACTTTGGTTTCCACTCCCACCACTCCACTGAAACTGCATTTCACAAAGAGTACTGATGACTTCCTAATTGCTGAGTCCTCTTCTCAGTTTTCATCCCCCTTGACCTCTCTGTCACATTTAAGACTAGTGACCAACCCTTCTTGAAACTCTTTCCTCTTTCAGCTTCTGTATCATATTAGGCACAAGGCATCTAGGTGGTACAGGGGATAGGGTGCTAGATATGGAGTTAAGAAGACCTGAATTCAAATCCAGTTTCAGACACTTACTATCTGTGATACTTGGGACAAATCAATTAACCTTTGTGTTAGTTTCTTCATCTATAAAATGGGAAATGCTTATAAAATAAGCATCTATAACAATGCTTAATTCCAAGCCTTGTGAGAATCAAATGCTTTACAAACTTTAAAGAATTATATAAGTGAAAATTCTTGTCATTATTTTCATTATCATTATACTCTTCTAGGTTCTCTGACCTATTTGATTCACTGATACTTATTATTTTTTCTTCTACTATTCATTCTTCTTCCCACATCATAAATGCTGGCATTTTCTATGGTTCTGTTTTTTTTTCCTATTTTGTCACTTACTGATTTCATTTGTTCCCATGGTTTCAATGATCACAACTATGCATATGATTCACAATCTTTATCAACAGTTCCATATCCCTGTCACTTCCAAAAAAGCAATTCCAATTACTGCTTAGACATTTCTGCTTCAAAAATCTGCCAGTATCTCAAATTTAACATCACGCCAATTTATTCTACACAATGCTGTCAAATTTATGTTCCTAAGACTTAAGTTTATTGTGCTCTGTTTGTTTAGAAGCCATCAACATGTTGCTCCTTACTTCCTATAAAATAAGTTATTTTGATAGTATCATAACAACAACAAAACTTTATTAATTCGGGGCGGCTAGGTGGCGCACTGAATAGAGCACCGGCCCTGGAATCAGGAGTACCTGAGTTCAAATCTGGCCTCAGACACTTAACACACACACAAAAAAAAACTAGCCGTGTGATGTTGGGCAAGTCACTTAACCCCAACTGCCCTCCAAAAAGCAAAAACTTTATTAATTCTGGGAGTGTCATTCTGAGCTTTGTATTTATTAGATGCATTTCAGAGCCACAACAATGAAACAGGTCACTGGGAGAGATGTGACCTTGATCGCAAAAGGGTTTGAGGTTTGTTTGTCTTCCCTATGCTTGATATTCATTTGAATGGCTCAGGCAGACTAGCAGATTGGGCAATCAATTAGTTCACCTATGGTGAACATGCTTAGAAAAACACCTCCACTCTAATTCTATCCATCCTTCAAGGCCCATTGCAAAAGAGAGTTAATATTTTTTTTTTACTCAAATGTCATAAAACTGGGCAAAGCATTTTGACTCTCTGAGCTTCATTATTCTTAACTATAAAATAGCTGAGGGAATAATCTTTGCATTGCCTGCTCCCAAAGGGATGTTATCAGAAAAATGCAAACACGGGGTAGGTAGGTGGCCCAGTGTATTGAACCGCTGGGCCTAAGTTTAAATCTGCCCTCATACACATAACTAGCTGTGTGGTCCTGAGCTAAGTAACTTAATTTCTGTTTAACTCAGTTTCCTCATCTGTAAAATGGAGATAATAACAGCACCTACCTCTCAGAGTTGTTGTGAGGATCAAATGAGATAATAAGTATAAAACACTTAGCGCAATGCCTGGCACATAGGAAGTCATCAGATAAATATGAGATATTATTATTATTATTATTATCATTACTAAAGTATCATAAAATATGAGCTATTATTATTACCTGTCCAGTTAGAAGTAATTTCTAAAATACCCCAGAACCTGTATGTCTCTTATACTTTCACATCATGCCTTGGATTACAGTCATTTCTAAACATTCCTTATCTCCCCTACTAGCCTACACACTCCATTAGGGTGAGGGTTGTGTTTTATTCTCCTCTGAATTTCTTATGGTACCTAGTGCTGTACCTTGAACAAAGTGAATACTAAATAAACATATGTTAGATGTATGGAACTAAAGAGGACGTGGGGGATGGCAGGTGGTTTGCGGGGAAATACAGAAGAGCAAGAATGCTGAAAGGAACTGTATGTAGCCATTCCAAATCCAAGAAACTACCAGCAGTTCAGAAAAGTGCCATTTGGTCAGTTCTATTTTATAATTCCAGAGATACTCTAATAAAATCTGACATAAAAGGAATCAGTACTATGTGCATTTGTTAAAAAAAAAAAAGATAGTGAGAATTCATTGACAATATCTGTGTTTAACAATTTCAAGCTAAAGCAAGAACCATATGCTCATACTATCAGTGTTACCTGTTCTAAGTAGTGGAGTGAAAGGTTGATATATTTGGCTTCTGTCAGAAGCTGACCTCCAACTCCAGTCTTTGAAACCCTCTCTGAACCAGCCAGGTCAACCAAATGGAGTTTGGCACGACGGACAGTTGCAGAACCTGGTTCCTTGCTTGAGATATGAACCGTGAAAATGCAGTGTGAACGCGTGGAAGCCTGGTTCATAGGAGTCTATCAAAGGAGAGTTCCAAAGAAAAGTCCATTAGAAGAGAAAACAGTTTTAAAACAACAACAACATTTTTGAACGACTGAGAAGGTAAAAACAAATTTTCCTGAAAGTCTCAAATTTGTCTCTTCTAGTACCTTTGATATATTGAACAGATTACCAGATATAAGTCAGATAAGATGGTAGGAGAAGGATGCTAGTAAGTCCACAGCCGAGGATTAGATGCTTATGTGAATTAATAACAGCAATAATAATAATAATAATTATAATATCTGTCCTCTATATAACACTTTAAGGATTACAAAGCACTTGCAGTCTTTTTCATTTTATCTTCACATCAGTCTTGCGAGACAGATGCTGTTACTATCTCTACTTAACAGATGATGGAACTCAGAGAATCAGCACAGAGACTCTAAGTGACTTCCCAGAGTTCTATCTCCTAAGTGTCTGAGCTGGAATTTGAACCCAGGTCTGAAGTCCAAATCTGTAGCTCCAGCTACTAAACAATTCTACCACTCTACATGGCCACAGACTACATATACACTAATACTCAAGACAGTTACCATTTATAAAGTATTTAACACAATCTCTGGTATATAATAGATGCCAAATACGTGCTAGATATTATTACAATTCTTATTACTGGTTAACCATTTCAATAATACACAAACCTATTTCATAACTCAGAAGACAACTCAAAGTACACAATGTATTCACAGTAAATCAACAGCATAATCTTTTATTTCTATAGACAACATGCACCTGAATTTTGTGGTATAGATGGGAAAACAGATTTGGATTTACATCTGTAAGAAAACACCTTGGCTAAAAAAAATTGGACATTTATAAATCTGAATGTAAATGTAACAGAAACTTTAAGATATTTTTTCCAGTCCCGAATTCCATATGCTTTAAATGGGAATGACTGATGTACAGTGTAGACAAAATCAGATGATCGGCAAAATTTTGGTGATAAAGAGACAGAACATGAAGTTAAATAGGCTGAAAATTTGACCCATTACTTGTAGCCACAACAAACAATGCCCAAACCATGGCAGCATGTGATTTTGCAACGCAAACATGGGCCGGCAAATAACTGTGCATGCAAAACCACAAACTCAAATTTAGAACCTGAGTTGAGGTGCCTTGGAAGTGACTGTCAAGTTATTTGCAGAACTTAAATATGCGGTTTGTCTCACTGTTATATTCCCACTACAATAAATTCTACAATACTATAATAAAAGTCAAATCAACAATTGATATAAATGTAATAATGTCAAAACTAAACCCAACAGCAGTCTTCAACTTCTAGACTGATATATTGGAAGGTAGACCCTTAACAAATAAGGGAATTGAGCATTCATCCTGCTGGAATGCAAACATCAGATTTATATAACAAACTAAATTATAAGTCTTGAGAAGGTTAACTAGGGTCTGCAATTAAAATACTGGACTATTATGTTTTATAAGTTCATTTCCACAGTCTTCTGACTTTTTAGAACTATTTCCTGCATGGAATGGGCATTGCTATTCTCTCAAAAGCAACATTTTAGACACTTTAGAAGATATCATTTGTATATTGATACCTACTTGCATGTCAATCTGAAGATGAGCTGTGTGTCTGCCCTATATAGGAGATGATTCTTTTTTTCCTTATGTGCACACTCCTGATTGTCTTTTTAAAGGCAGAATTGTAACAAAGACATATTTTAAATGCATGGGAACATATGGACCCACTTGGGTAGATTAATGTGAATTTAAGCACACATGTTATGCAAATGTGCATATAGAACTACTGAATGAGGCCTTTGGCAAAATCAAAGTAATGACCAAAATCTCTGGTCATTTCATGTCAGCCATTTAGTGAGTGTGAGTGCCTACTTTGTGTTCAACACTAGTGCTAGATGTTGGGGATATGAAAGAAATATGAAACATAGTCCATGCCCTCAAAGGACTTTTGATTCAGTTGAAAAGATAATCAGTCAAAAACCATATGTAGATAGATAGATAAATAGATTTATTGAGTTGTTTATTTAATTTTAGTTTATAAGATTAATTTACAGAATCACTTGAGTTTCAGATTTTCTCCTCTCCCTTCTTCCTCCACCCCCATGGTGGCGTACAATCATGTATGGGATCTGCAAACACTTTCACATTGTACAATAATCTGGTTGTATAGAAGCATTGTAACCAATGGAGCAAATAATGGGAAAAGAAAAAAAAAGAAACAAAACCAAATATGAAAAAGAACAATGGCATGTGTTGCTTCAGTCTCCTTTTAAATTCTGGTCTTTCTGGATCTTTCTCTGAATGTAGATATTTCCTTCCATTCTGACACTTGTAGAGTTGTCTTTTAACTGTGTGTTGCTGAGAAGAGTACAGTTTATCAAGGCTGGTCGTCACACATATGATGTATCTGTGAC
>CM053593.1:207975973-207995774 GCA_028646575.1 Pseudocheirus occidentalis
CACAGGATCAATTGAATAGGAAGGGATGATACTTTAAAAGGAGAAATTCTGAGGTGGGAGAGGATTAGAATGAAAGGAGACAGGGAGAGACAGAATGGGGTTAATCATCCCATATAGAATAGGCAAGGGATAACTGTTACAGTGGAGGGAAAGAATAGGAAGGCAAAAGGGAAAGGGTCAACTTTACTCTCACTGAATCTGGCTTAGGGAAGGAATGACATAAACTCTAAACTGGGTATCTTGCAACACAGGAAAGTTGGGGGGATAGGGATGAAAAGTGGGATGATGGAGGGGAGGGCAAGCTGAGGGGAAGGGCTGCTGGAAGCACACACTTCTGTAAAGGGACAGGGACAGGTAGAAGATAGAACAAGGTGGGGGGCAGGATAGGAAGGAGGGACATGTAATCAGTCTCTCACAATATGTCCACTGTGGAGATGTCCTGTGTAATTACACATGTACAGCCCATATTGAATTGCTTGTCCTTCCAGTGGGTGTCGGTGATGAGGGAAGAACCGAAAGAATCTAGAATTTAAAGTTCTATAATCAAATGTTAAAAAAATATATGTATATATATGTGTATATATATATAATTATTATCATTATTAACTACATGGAACTGGGAATTCAGATGTACAGGTACTGGGGTAGGGAGACTCATTCTCTCCTACCAGAAAGTTAGAGGGGTGATGGAGGAGGACATAGGAGAGAGCAGATTGGGGGAGGGGCTTTACAGTGGGATTGCTGTTTTGGGGTTGTGGGTAGGGAAAAGATGGGGAGAAAATTTGTAACTCAAAATCTCGTGGAAATTAATAATGTAAACAAGAAAATAAATAAAATAATTTAAAAAAAGAAATGTCTCATGGATGATGTGGGCAAAGTTCATCATCATTTATTCTACAAAAAATTATGGCAATAATAATAGAAGCATAAAGGGTATGAAGATATACAGGATGCCCAGAATTTTAGTTTAGTTTAAAGCTATTAAAGCATATTAATACATCTATATTCCTGTACCTTAATTACTATTACTTTTTCAGATTTTTAGCTATTAGGCTTAGGTCTGGGCAGAAAAGAGTGAAAATACAAGGCACTCCAATCAAGGCCTGCTATTAAAATCATATCATACTAAGAGAAACCATGGCAAGGTAGATGCTGAATGAACTATGTAATTCTGGTTTTCCACCTACATTTCACTTAGTGGTTCCAAGAATGGATTGTTCTTTATCAAAAGAGCTCTCTTGAGGAATACCTCAGTCCATACTTAATTCCTATTTCAGCATTTACATGTATTTGTGACACTAATAATGAAAGAGGGCAGGCCCTTTTCTTGATCTCAAAATTCCTGTTATGTCTAAAAGAAAACCCTACTTACACAGTAAGGACTAAATTCATTATGTTGGCTTACTGTTGATTACACAAAGCAGGTAGTGTAAAGAAACTCGGATGTTCTATAAGGATATTTTCCTCATACTACCTTCTAAAGTGGAGCCCAGAGCAAAGAAAATCACTGTTCTTACTATAATGGGAGAAAGGCAAGACCAGCACCTTTATTTATATTTTATATTTCCCTTATGCAGAAGCCTCAGAATGAACTTTTTAGATTTCATTTATTAAGTCAAGTTCTTGCTGTGCATTCACAGAGCACTGTGGTAGGCACTGGGGTAGATAGAAAGTTTTGATAAGATGAAGTCTCTACCCTCTGGGAGCCAACTTGACCTTATGAAGTCCATATAACTAATATATCTGCCATCCAAAATTCCAGTAGGAAGTTTGGTGCTTTTTTAGTCAATGAGACTTTAAATGGTTAAGTGGAACATGATTTTTCAAAGCTAATTACAACCATAATCTCCTTGTTTCCTACTCATACCACACAAGGAGATTATGGTTTAGAGCATTAGAAATGAAAGAGTACTTGTCAAAAAACACAGCCACACAATAAGGCTACTATTTCCTTTCTGCACTTTTTATGTTATTGTGCAGAATGTCCAATGAACAGCTGTTCAGCTAATTCTGGCATGAACTATACCCTATCTCCTCTCACACCCTTCTCCCCTCCCCATCATCCTCAGGCCTCTCTGGCTCTCATATTTTGACAAGACTTACATAGCTCATTTCACAAGGTTTTCTTCTAACTTGCATTTTGGGAAAAATCAAAATGACATTCCTTCCTGCAAAAGGAATTAACTATTTATTTATTTTGTAGAGAGCCATTGAGGAATAATGAATGAAAGGGCAACCTTGGAGCCAGGAGAACCTGGGTTCAAGTCCTGTTTATGACACACCCTGGCTCTGTGACCCTGGAGTAGCAACTTAATTTCTCTATGACTAGATGATGCTGGTCTGCATCGATAGAGGGATTTTCCTCATTAAGAAGTTCCCTAACCCACTGAAATCACAGGTACAGTCTCTGTTCCTATCAAGATAACAAGTGCATAGTCAGTCCTTTAGTTGAAACTAATGGGACTTTTATTTAAAGAAAAGGAGAGGTAAAGCATAAAGACAGATGCCAACTACTATGAACATTTTTATAAAAATGTTTATAAAACTTATGAAATTTTTGGATAGATGAAATCCCTTCCAGGTATTCTAGAATATCATCATAGCTGATATTTATATTAAGCTTAAACATTAGCAGAGTGCTTTAGGTCTATCATCTCATTTGGACCTCACAAGAACCTTGTAAGGTAGGTAATACAAGCATTAATATCCTGATTTTATAGATGAGAAAACTGACAGGATGCCAATTGTCAATGGCCACACTTGCTAGCAAGAGTCAGCAGTGGGATTCAAACACAAATTTCTTTGGATTCCAAGTATAGAGCTCTTCTCATTATATCACACTGCCTCTCTGTGTATCTTTAGTCAGAATCAGAATTTTAGAGCTGGAAGAGATCTCAGTAACCATCTAGTCCAATGTATACATGAAAGGAATTCTCACTAGAACATATCTGACAATTGGTCATCCATCCTCTGCTTGAAGTCCTCCAGAGAGGGAGAACCACCACCTTGTAAGGTATTCCAGGGCAACTCTGATTGTTAGGAAGTTTTCCCTAAATTTCCATTTGCAACTTTTGTTCACTGCTACTGCTGCATCTGCCCATTGTGACCAAGAACAAGTTGAACTCCTCCATATAGACCTTCAAACATTTGAGGGGGCCATCTTCAGTTGCCCTAATCTATATCTTGCCACTGGACCCAGATAACTCTGGAGGAAAGAAAGAGGCTGGTGACTTTTCACAGTCTCCCCTCACTTAAATCCAATTCACTTGTATGTTATGCCATCACCTCCTTGACGACATGGTCCTCTTTGAGAATGAAAGGCAAACAATAATAACAACAAATACTTGGAAACAGCTATCATTCAGCTCTGTGTCCCACCCTCACGTTCTGTTCTTTCAACTGATCCTCATATGACTTAGACCCAAGGCCCTTCACTATCCTAGTTGCCTTTCTCTGAATATTCACTGGTTTGCACCCAAAATTGAACATAATATTCTGAACAAGACTTGACAAAGGCAAAATACAGTATAACCACATCACCCTGTTTTTGGAAGCTCTGCCTCTCCATGATGGCTAAGACTGAATTAGCATTTTGGGTTGCCAAATCACACTCCTGATTCATAATTATTTTGCTAAAACACAAGATCTTCTAAAGAACCATTGCTATCTAACCATGCCTCCCCAATCTTGTACTTGAGAAACTGGCTTTCTCTATGCCTTTATACTTCTCTCTAATTCATTCCATTTTCTAAGACTCATTCCAGTGCTTTAGACTGTCAAGATCATCTGGGATCCTGCTTCTCATTCAGTGTGTTTAGTAGACCTTCCTAGTTTGAGTCATCTACACTCCTGATGAACATGTCATGTGTGCTTTTGTCCAAGTCACTGATAAAATATTAAATAGGGTCAAGTACAGATGCCTGGAGTATACACTGGAGACCTTGTACAACACTGCCATTGAACCATTAACAACTACTCTTTGAGTTCAGCTGCCATGCCATTCAGAATCCATTTAATTACAATCTCATATTATCAGCATCACTTTATTTCCCCCCACAAAAACGTATAAAATGCTATATCAGTTGCTTTCCTAAAATCTAGGTTAAATATAGCCACAGTATTTCACTCGCATATGAGTTTAGTAAGCCTGTCTAAAACAGAAATGAGATTAGTTTGGGATGATTTTTTTATGAAGTCATACTGGCCCTTTGTAATGATCCTTTCCCTTTCCAGATGTTTGCCAACAAATGCCAATAATTTTTCAGGATTTGTTGTAGAATTTTCAAAGGGATTGTAGTCAAGTTTATTGCCCCAAATAAGGAGCTTTACAGACTTTATATTTCCCTCCTTTCTTTTTAATTGGGTCAACATTTGCCCTTCTCCATTCTTGCATTATCCTTCCTGTTTTCCATAATCTTTTAAATATTACTGACAGTGGCTCTGTAATTACATCTGCCAGTTCTTTCAGTACTTGAGCATATCATTCATCTGATCCTTGAATTCATCAAGGACACCTAGGTGCTTTATTTTCTGTCTCATTACTTATTTTTGGCATCAGTTCCCTGTTAGTCATTTTTGTTCTCTCATTTCCAATGCAAAGGTTATTTTTCTTGGTAGAGAAAACAGAAACATTTAGTTACTGTCTTTAAGTTTCTTTTCTGTTTTCTCCTTGTAAAATGAAAACTAGAGTAGATGATTCCTGGGATACCTCTACTGCTGGGTGACTGCATTGAGGTTCTAGAGGCAGGAGAAGAAAAGAATAAGGACACTGAATGAGAAGAATCACCCTTAGCAAGGAGTAAAGGAACTCATGCTTCTGAGAAAGAAGGGAAGAAGGCTAGAACTGGTTGTGATGCCTAAAAGTTGAGGATAAGAATCAAGAAAGCTCCCTTCAGATGGCTTTGATCTCTGTGAAATGGAACACTAGGTCAAATGCTATAACTGAGTGTAAGGGGATACAAATGGGACCATGAGGAGCAAGAAAAACATTTGAAACAGCCACTGTGGGAAACACTGTGGGGAATTATTAAGAGCAGAAAAGGAATGCCTGGTAGCAGTGAGGATTCAGATGGTGTTATACACCATTTATGGAAAGAAGGTATTAAGTTTAATGTAAGACATAAATAGAACTGTAGAAATTATTTCAGAATTTTGAATTAAGGCAAAAAAGGATAAATCTGCCCTTAATAACTTTTCCTGAAAATGACGAAAGACATGAAAATAAAAAGAACTTCACTTTGTATACCATGCATTCAGACTTTGTTTTGCAGATGTTTTCTGGTTACCATAGCAGCTTCTGAATTTGTCTCTGTATAAATGGGAAGTTGGTAACCTAGTTTGAAAAACTGATTAGTATGTTCTTTTTATCCCAGTAAGCTCATTCTGCACTTACACAAACTGCATTTTGACAACTAGGTTGTCATCCAAAGTACAGTTTTTTGTCTTACTAAGTATCTTAATGATGAAATTTTCCAAAGGAATAAGAATTGCTTTTTATTTGTGTTTTAAAATATCTTTTACAGTATACAGAAGAGATGACTACAGTTCTCAATATGCAAGTTTTTTAAGAATCCAAAAATGACCTCACTTGACAAATTTAACATGAAGTATCAATTCTGAGTACTACCTGTATACAAATAGCAATCTACAAAGCCTAAGACTTGAGAGATATTAGATCAGCATTGAAGAAATCAGGTCCCATGTAAGGAAAAAAATAGAAAACTCAAATATATTGACCACAGTCTTGATACTGGTCTTCAGGTTCCTAAGTCTTATACCATCACTAGAAAGATATTAGTCACTGATGGAAAATGTCTTTTGATATTTGGGGTGTTGATTGAATTTTAATACCTAAGGTTGTAATTGTATACATCCAAGTAAAGTTGGGTTCTTACGTCCCTTTATATCACAAAAGGTTGAAATCAAATAACTTACAAGTAGAAAATGGACATTGTCAATCAAAGTATTTGAAACTCTACCACAATTGTGGTCTTTCTTCAAGCCATGGTAATCTCATCTCCATGATTAACCATATGAATCATTGAGAGGACAGTGGAGAATTGCATGGTGGATGCGAATTGGTTCTACCACATTACAAATGAGACTTTTGAAGGAGAAATGGAGTCAGGGAAGTTATCTATGAACTATGTGAATAAAAATGAAGATAGGCTCCCTAAATTAATTTATTTATTCAGTACCATGCCAATCAAACTATAAAAAATTATTTTACAGAGCTAGAAAAGATAATAACAAAATTCATCTGGAAGAACAAAAGGTCCAGAATATCAAGGGAATTAATGAAAATAAATGCAAGAGAAGGTGGCCTACTATACCAGGTCTTAATTTTTAGTATAAAGCAGCAATCATCAAAACTACGTGGGACTGATTAAGAAATAGAGTGGTGAATCAGTGGAACTGGTTAGGCACACAAGACACACTAGTCAATGACTATACTGATCTACTCTTTGATAAACCCAAAGGCTCCAGCTTCTGGGATGAGAGCTCATTATTTAACAAAAACTGTTGGAAAAATTGGAAAATGGTACGGCAGAAACTAGGCATAGACCAACATCTTACACTGCATATCGAGATAAAGTCAAAATGGGTACATGATTCAGATATAAAGTCTGAAACTTTAAGTAAACTAGGAGAGCAAGAAGTAATTTACCTATCATATTTATGGAGAAGGGAAGAATTTATGACCAAACAAGAGATAGAGAACATTATGAAACGCAAAATGGATGATTCGGATTATATTAAGTTGAAAAGTTTTCGGACAAACAAAGCCAATTCAACTGAGATTAGAATGAAAGCAGAAAGTTGGGAAACAGTTTTTATAGCCAGGGCCTCTGATAAAGGTCTCATTTCTAAAATATATAGAGACCTATGTTAAATTTATAAGTATACAAGTTGTTCCCCAAATGATAAATGATCTAAGGATATGAACAGGCAGATTTCTTACTTTTTAATTTTTTTTCACTTAATAGTATTTTATTTTTTTCGAATTACATGTAAACATAGTTTTCAGCATTCACTCTTAGGAAATTTTGAGTTCCAAACTTTTTTCTCCCTCCTTCACCTCCTCCCTCCCCAAAATGGTGAGCAATCTGATATAAGCTATACCTGTACAATCCTATTAAACATATTTCTACATTAGTCATGTTGCAAAAGAAGAATCACAACAAAAGGGAAACACCACGAGGAAGAAAAAGAAAAAAAAGAAAATAGTATGCCTTGATCCACATTCAGATTGTATAGTTCTTTCTCTAGATGAGCATAGCATTTTCCAACATGAGTCTTTTGGAAGTGTCTTAGATCATTGTATTGCTGAGAAGAGCTAAGTCTATCAAAGTTGGTCATCACACTGTGTTGCTGTTACTGTATACAATGTTTGCCTGGTTCTGCTCACTTTAGTCAGCATTAGTTCATGTAAGTCTTTCCAGATTTTTC
The DNA here is from genome assembly GCA_028646575.1 of Pseudocheirus occidentalis. NCBI lineage: Eukaryota > Metazoa > Chordata > Mammalia > Diprotodontia > Pseudocheiridae > Pseudocheirus > Pseudocheirus occidentalis. The sequence continues at coordinate 207,983,423 of CM053593.1, forward strand.
TGAAATCCACCTGCTCATTGTTTCTTATAGCACAATAATATTCCATTACATTCATCTACCATAACTTGTTCAACCATTTCCCAGTTGATGGGCATCTCCTCAATTTCCTATAGAATAAGGCTTCTTAACTATGTTTGTGTCATGGGCCACTAGGGCAGTTTGGTTAAGCCTATGGATTCCTTCTCAAAACAGTTTAAAATTTTTTTAAAATTAAATTTAATGTTTATTTTGTTTACATCATTCATTTTCACAAGACTCTGAATTAGAAATTTTCTCTCCATCTTTCCCCTACCCACCACCCCAAAACAGCAATCCCACTAAATACCCCCTCCCCCAATCTGCTCTCTCCTATATTCTCCCTTATTCCTACCCTGACTTTCTGGTAGGGCAAGATAACAGGCAGTATTCTGATGAAGAAATTAAAGTTATCTACAGTCATATAGAAATTCTCTAAATCACTATTGATTAGAGAAATGCAAACCAAAACAACTCTGAGGTATCATATCACACTTATCAGATTGGCTAACATGACAAAACAGGAAAATGATAAATGTTGGAGAAGATGTGGAAAAATTGGAAAATAATGCATTGTTGATGAAATTGTGAACTGATCCAAGTATTCTGGAGAACAATTTGGAACTATGCTCAAAGGAGTATAAAACTGTGGATACCTTTAATCCAGAAATACCACTTCTAGGTCTATATCCTGAAGAGATAATAAAAACAGGAAAAGAACTCACATATACAAAAATATTTGTAGCAGTTCTTTTTGTGGTATCCAAGAATTAGAAACTGAGGATATAAATAAAATGTCCATAAAATGAGGAATGGCTGAACAAGTTGAGGTATATGGATGTAATGGAATATTAGTGTGCTATGTATGTATGTATGTATGTGTGTGTGTGTGTATATATATATATATACACACATATACATGTACACACACACACACATATATATATGATGAGCAGGCAGATTTCAGAAAAGCATGGAAAGACTTATATGAATTGATGTTGAGTGAAGTGAGCAGAACCGAGAACACTGTGCACAGTAATAGCAACATTGTGCAATGACTAACTTTGATAGATTTAGCTCTTCTCAGCAATGCAGGGCTCTAAGACAGCAGTTCTCAACCTGTGGGTTATGTCCAATTTGTAACAATGAAAATACATCTTGCATATCACATATTTACATTATGATTCATAACAGTAGCAAAATTACAGTTATGAAGTAGCAATGAAAATAATTTTATGGTTGGGGGTCACCACAACATGAGGAACTGTATTAAAGGGTGGCGGCATTAGAAAGGTTGAGAACCACTGCTCTAAGACAATTTTGTAAGACTCATGATGGAAAATGCTATCCACATTCAGAAAAAGAACTATGGAGTTTGAATATAGAGTGAAGCATACTTTTTGTTCTCTCTTTGTGTGTGTGTGTGTGTGTTGTTTTGTTTTTTCTTTCCTGTGGTTCCTCCCATTGGTTCTAATTTTTTATTACAACATGACTAATGTGAAAATATTTTTAATATGAATGCATATGTGGAGTCTATACCAGATTGCATGCCATATTGGGAAGGAAGAATGGGAAGGGGAAATAGGGGAAGAAAATTTGGAACTTAAAATCTTATTGAAGTGAATACTGAAAACTAAAAATAAATTAATTTAAAAAAATAAAAGTAAAAGAAATGAAGATGGGTTCAAAGATAAATGATAGTCAGCCCAGGTAATGCGCCACCCTGGTATCCTCATAGCATTAACAGAAAGTGAAGAAACTTCCCAGCCCATCATGAGAACAGCATATGGCAAAGTGATGAGCAGAGACAAGAACTGTGGACAGTATGGATGGGATGTGATCTACCTTATTGGCAGAGGGAATGAGATCACTGTGATTATATAATAAAACAGTGGAATTCTTCAAAAAGATTTCAAGATACAGGAACTCAATCCTTGAGGAGGTGGCCCAAGTCTCTCCAAACCTGATCTAGGATGTCATTCTAGAACAGGAAATTGGCAACTAGAGATCTGCTTTCAGAGAAGTAAAGTGCCAGGGACATTGGTTCGGGGCTTGTCTTACATGCTATGAATCAGAGGAAGGAAAGATGGAAAACAAGGAGAAAGAGAGGGAGGGAGGAAGAAAGAAAAGAAGAATAGAAAGGAAGAAGGAAGAAGGGAGAAAGGAAGAGAAGGAGAAGAGAAGGGGGAAAAAGGAAGGAAGGAAACTAAGCAAGGGAGGTAGGAGGGAACAAGCATATACATTATATACTTAAAATGTGCCAAGCACTGTGCTAAGCACTTTATAAATATTAGACCTGCACACCCCTAGGAGGTAGGTATTATTAATATCCCCATTTCACAGATGAGGAAATCAAGACAAAAATAAGTGACTTTCTGAAGTCAGGTCTTCCTGACTCTAAGTCGAGTGTGTTATCCACAAAAACCCACGTAGATGAAGTTATATCAAATTGCTGAATCTCTGCTTATTAGTAGAGCAGAGTAGAGGGCTTCCTAACTATGAGACGGTAGATATCAAAAGAACCATCAAATATTTCTGAACATGAATAAATGAATGACTAAAGTATTGATTAAGCATTTACTATATGCAAAACACTGGATATACAACTAGAAAAGAGAGAGAGCCCCTCCTCTAGAGGAGCTTCCATTCTAATGAAATAATTGATGAGAATCAGACACATAGAAGACGTCAGTTGCAAATCAGATGAAAGAGTTCCATGATCATTTGGCTATAGCTGCAAAAGCTATAAAAAAAAGAAGGTGATACCACTTCTTCAGTGGCATTTACACTGATAAAAATTCTATCAATTTACAATATAGAACCACTGGACAGTGTCAAGGACTTTGGTCAAAAGAACTTTCTTTCCTGGGTCTTTGGCAGCTATGACTGCAGTTTAGGAGCAGTGGCCAGGCTGCAGCTTCATAGGGTGTTACTTCCCAGGATGATGGATGAAGACACTGGGCTAGAAGTATTGAAATCCCCAAGACTCTTCAGTTCAGGGTACTTGACTATCTCAATGAGGGTCTGATGGTAGCCAAGGTGGCTATGACTTGCCCGGCCCATGCTGCCTCTTGTCTCTTTTTCAGTATCTCCTGCTATTTCAGTAAGACTGGCCTGCCTGCCCTAGGGTGGCAGTTAGTTGGCTACTGGGGATGCTCAGTCCGTTTTCTATAGGAGTTACTTTCCTGGATGATAGTTGTGAGGGCTGAGATGGAAGAATGTAGCCACTCCCCAGTATGAATATACAGTTGCTTCAGCTCCCTGAAGTTATCTATCATACTGGAGCTGAGTCTGGGCAGTATAATTATTATACACCAAGACAAAGGGTTCTAAAATACATTGTTCCTTGAAATCATCCCATTCTTTCCTTTACGGTGTGTTTTGTGTGCCATGCTTAAGTTCAGGAACTTTGATCACTAGTTCAAAATAGGTTTGACTTGCCCTAGCTTCTCTAAAATTAGGTTTCTTCTGTAGAGTCCCATTGGTCAACATGTGTTATCTTATGTTAACACAATCACTAGCAGGTCTTGGTTTGTGATGAAATTTGACTCAGTCTCTTGTCTGAGTTAAAGCAACAGGAAGGACCACTTTTAGTTCAAAAGTTTTATGACTCTGACTTCATAACTCTACATGGTAACATGTGGTAAAAGAATGAAGGGAAGTGACTATGACATGGGGACAGCACCACCCTTTTGGTTTTTCAAAGCATTTGTGAATTTTTCCCTTCTTTTCCATATTCCAAGTCCTGATAAAAGCTCTATTCAATATCCACAAATTATTTCTTGTTAAGCTAGAACCTGATTTAATGGTCAGTAAACCTCTTTAAGTCATGTGCTCTAATTAATGTCCTGATTATGTTCAACTGATCAAAATAACATCACAGACAACCAAACTGTCAAGGTGGAAAAGTGAGATCCATACATTTTGAAAATCAAAACAATTAAGTTTTCTACAACCAAAATTAAGAAACAAACTCACGGTTGGGTTTTTTTTTTGCTTTTTGGAGGGCAGTTGGGGTTAAGTGACTTGCCCAAGGTCACATGGCTAGTTTTTTGTGTTAAGTGTCTGAGGCCAGATTTGAACTCAAGTCCTCCTGACACCAGGCCGGTTCTCTATTCACTGTGCCACCTGGCCATCCCCAAACTTATGGTTTCTTAAGCCTTTATAACATAAGATAAACAAGGTCAGAATACATAAGTATATTTTTTTTCAAAAATTCTGGTTGAGAGTCAATTAGAACAGATGAACATAGTAATCATTTCCAACTTTTGGTAAAATATTGCCAATACGATTTCTGAATTGGTGCTAATAAAATTCCACTTTCAATTTTGGTGGCAGTGGCGGTGACTTCAATGAAAGCACAGAAAACAACCTTCCCACCCTCACCCTGTCCATGTCCTACAGAGCTAGGTTCCAAAGTAAAATTCTGGGATACTTTAATATAGCATTTGAGCAAATAAACTCTCAGTGTTACACTAACAATATGGGCATGTGGAAAGAGGATAGCATTCAAAGCTCAGGCTCTTAGACTCATATCTTGGCTTTGATATTTACTGGATAGAAATCTTAGGAAAGACAAAACCTCTTTGATCTTTTGAAAAATGAGGATGTTAAACAAGACTATTTCTAAGTACCCTCTCCCCCCCCACACACTACTGCCTCAAAATACTATGACATCCCTACCTCTGCAATCATTCTGTTGGTGTCTCCTAAGAAGAGAAGATTCAAAGCTTCTTCCTCAGTGGCTGCCTGCTGAAGAGACAGATTTTTCAGGTGAATGTTCTGATCAGGGTCCTCCAATATTGTCACCTTCCTAGGGAACAAATACAGAGCCAGTGAGACACATGACTGCAGTTCACTAGAAGAACCTGCTGCCAAACAGCAGCTGTCAAGTGTTCAGTAACATTAAGGTGGCAGGTATTCAGTCAAGGTTTAGTAATACAAAGGTTTAGCAATACAAAGGTGGTAATTTTACCAAACTACACATACTTGAGAGTTTTCTTTAGCTATATAATCAAATAGATTTGTGAAAGAAAATCCTACCATAAAGCAAAAGATTTCATATAGTTACAATTTATTGTATTTATCATTGTTACCTTAAAAATGCATCTAATGGTAGAGTCATACAATTTCACCTTTTAAATATCACCCCTTCCTATTCAATTGATCCTGTGCCCTCTGCCTATGTATGCCTGTACACATGTATACACCCACTCACATAAGTATTCATATGCATATATATCCTCCTATATAGGCATATATATATGTATACATATATGTACATATATGTATATACATTTCTATTCCCTTCAACTATCATCCCACATGTTAAGTCTTCTAACACTTTATCTTTCTCCTCACACTCTACAGTCCAGCTGCACTAGACTTTTATCGTTCTTCCATACCAACACTCCATCTCCCATGTTCGGATCCTTGCACTGACTGTCCCTCATGCCTAGAATGCTCTCTCTTCTTACATACACCTTTTAATTTCCCTGGCTTCTGGTCTCAGCACAAATCTCACTTTCAATATGAGTCATTTCCCAGATCCCCCTAATTGGAAGTATCTTTTCTTTGGACAGTTTCAATCTACTCTGCATAAATCTTGTATATATTCAGTTCTTTATGTTTTTTTCTTCAGAGTGGAAGAACCATGAGGTACCAATTATGTTTTTTCCTTTCTTTGTATTCTCAGGGCATAGCAGAGTAGATGGTACATATTAAGTTTTAACACATGCTTTTAACTGATTGAAGAGAATAATTTATCCATTAGCATCACTTTAATCACTGATACCATGTTAAGGGATATATATGACTATTATCATTAATATTATGCTCAGATCTCTAATGCCATATCCTCCATATCTTATCTTCTTTAAGAAAATTATCAAAACCAACTAATGGAAGTGTGTCACCAGCTATTATCACCTCAGTGTCTTAGTTTCATAAATATATTCATCGTCCCATTCCCATGATGCTGAATGGAACTGAGGAAAACATGAAACTAAGCAGACTGGGTCTAATAGAAGTCTCTATTTTCTGATCTTCAATGAGCCTCCACAACAGCAAGGCAATCCCAATTTTCCCTAATTGATTTACTCTCCTACTCTCCATAGCATCAATCCCTCTCTCAGTTGAGGACTTCATCTCACACATGAGGGCACCTCCCTAGAATATCCCCCTTCCACCCTTTATCACATATCACTCAGGTAGCTTTCACCACTAATTTTTCAGTCCTGTGTTGCATGAAAAGGCAGAGCTTCTCTTTGTTATGGCCAATCCCTCTACCCTTGATTCCATTCCCTTTAGTTTTCTCCAGCTCACCATCACCAGCCCCATTCTTTCCCTAACATTCTATCTCTGCCTATTTACTGGATCCTTTCCGTGTTTCCTTAACATTTGTAGGGTTTGGGGGGGATTTTTTTGTTTGTTTTAAGTACCTATTGCTGTTAAGCTATTATCCTATGTCTCTCCCATGCTGCTTGGCTAACTTCTTCAAGAAAGTCATCCACACTAGGTTCTACTTGCTGTTCTCTCATTCTTTTCTAAACTCTCTGCCATTTGCTTCAGACTTCACCATTCAACTGAAAATGCTCTTTTCAAAGTTAGCAATATAAGATCACTTGATGTCAAATCTAATGTGTTTTCTTGATTCTCAACCCTTTCGACCACTTTGTAGCATTTGACACAGTTGGTCATTTTCTCTTCCTGGATGTTTTCCTTCCTCTAGATTTATGTGATACTACTCTCTTCTCTTTCTCTTTCTATATATTTGACCATTTCCCCTCAGTTTCCTTTGTTGAATCTCCATGTGTGACATGCCCACTAACAGTATGTGACTCCCAAGGCACTGTCCTAATATCACTTCTCTCCTCCTTCTATATTATGTATTTTACTTGGTAATTGTATAAGTTCCCGTGAGTTCAATTATAATCTCTACAAGGATGACCTCAGATATATAAGACAACTAGGTGAGTGGGGCACTGGGCCTGGAGTTACAAAGACCTGAATTCAAATACTAGCTACTACTATTACTACTTACTAAATCTTCTGTAAGTCACTCAGTTTCCTCAATTCTAAAATAGAGATCATGATAGTATCTACTCCATAGGATTGTTTTAAGGATCAAATGAGATATTTATAAAGCACTTGCATCATGATTGTTACATTTTAGGTGCTTATTCAATTATTTTTCTTATTCATCTAGCCCCAATTGCTTTTCTGACTTCCACTCTCATATCACCAACTGCCTATGTAACATCCCAAACCAAATACCTCATAGGCATCTCAAACTCAACATATCCACAACATTATATTTCCTCCCAAATCCTCCCATCCTCCCACTTTCCTAACTTACACCTCACTATCAAGGGCACCACTATCTTCTCAGTCATCCAGGTTTACAATGTCCTTGATATTTGCTCTCTCACCCCCTCCATGTGCAAGATTTTGCCAAGTCCTGTTAATTTTACTTTCATAATGTCTCTCATATATGCTCCAGGCCCTCATCACTGCAAATTTGGTTGACTGCAATAGCCTTCTGGTCAATCTCTCTGCCTCAATGCCTCTACTCAGTTGTAAAATTGATCTTAAAATGCTAATCTCACCAGTATATCTCCCCTGAACTCATTCAGTAAACTTTAGTCACTCCCTACAACCTCCAAGATGAAATACAAAATCATTTGGGATTAGAAATCCTTCATACCTTGTTCCCCTCCTACCTTTCCAGTCTTCTTATATCTTATTCACCCACATGTACTCTTTGATCCAATAACACTGGTAGCCTTACTATTCCTTGAGCAAGATATTCCATCTCCTGAATCTATACATTTTTAGTGGGTGTCTCCTTGGCTTGAATTCTCTCCCTCCTCATCTCTGTCTCTTGCCCTTTCAGGCTTCCTTAAAATTCAACCTAAATTTGCATCTTCTACAAGAAACCTTTTCCAATACCCCTTAATGACAATGCCTTCTCTCTTGTTGATTTCCTTCCATTTACCCTGTAGATAGTTTGACTGTACATTGTTGTTTGCATGTTGTCTACCCAATTAGACTGTGAGCTCCTCAAGAAAATGAACTGGGTCTTTGCCCCTTTCTATCCATAATGTTTAACAAAGTGCCTGGCACATAGTAAGTGCTTAATAAAAGTTCATTTACTAACTTTTTCACTGGAAAAAGATTTATTTTGTATGTCAGTTGTTTGTCTACACAGATTTTCCCAAATACCAGATTATTAGAAACTTGAGGGAAAGAACATTGTCATATTTATCCTTGTAATTCATTGCCATTTATGGTGCCTTATAGCACTGTAGGGGCTTAGCAAATAAATGTTGAATGTCTAATATCAACCATCTTTAACAAATAACATTATGTACTTGCCTTTCTTTTATCTTTCATACTTCGTCCAATTCTGTTTTGCACTACATCTACATGACATTTCAAATTACATATCCTAACACCAATTGAAGACAAAGAAGATGAAGATATTCAGTTTAGTTCTGTTTCAACTCCAGGTCTCATTTCCTCTACACTGAACATTCCTACATATTACCAAGCTCTTAAGTCAGAATATATATCATATATTTATAAATTATATATATATATACACATACATATATAAATACACACATATATTATTATATTAATTATAATCTTGTTTTATATTTATATTCAGGAAGTTGAAAAAAGTCTTTTTGAAGAAAAGTGACATGAGTGTAAGTTTGGATTTTGCAAGTAGAATTAAGGATAAAGTAGATGAGAGACATGTTGGAGTCAGAGTCCAATGAGGAAAACTTTTTTTAAAAAATTAATTATTTTATTTATTTTCTTATTTACATCATTCATTTCCATGAGATTTTGAGTTACAAATTTTCTCCCCATCTTTCCCCTACCCACAACCCCAAAACAGCAATCCCACTATAAAGCCCCTCCCCAATCTGGTCTCTTTTATGTCCTCCTCCAACGCCCCTCTAACTTTCTGGTAGGGCCAGGTGGGTCTCCCTACCCCAGTGCCTGTATATCTTAATTCCCAGTTACATATAAGTAATAATAATAATATTTAAATTCTAGATTCTTTCAGTTCCTCCCTCATCACCCACCCCCACTGGAAGCAGAAGCAATACAATACAGGCTGTACATGGGTAACTATGCAGGACATCTCCACAGGGGATATATTGTGAGAGACTGATTATATATCCCTCTTTCCTATCCTGCCCCCCCTTGTTCTATTCTCTACCCTGACACTGTCCCTTTACTGAAGTGTGTGCTTCCAGCAACCCTCCCCTCGACACTGCCCTTCCTTCCATCACCCCGCCTCTCATCTCCATCCTCCCTACTCTCCTGTGTAGCAAAATGCCCAGTTTCGAGTTTATGTCATTCTTTCCCTAAGCCAAATTCAATGAGAGTAAATGAAAGTAAAGTTGTAACAGTGATTAACCCCATTCTGTCTCTCCCTATCTCCTCTCATTCTAGTCCTCTCCCACCTCAGAATTTTACCTTTTAAATTATCATCCCTTCCTATTCAGTTGATCCTGTGCCCTCTATGAACTCATATACACACGTACTCAGATATGTATTCATATGCATATATACCCTCCTATATAGACATATGTGTAGGTATACGTATATATACATTTGTATTCACTTCACCTCTCCTCATACTAAGAAATGTTTCATAATTTACTATTATCATTTTTACACATTGGCATGTAAATAGTTCAACTTTGATAATTTCCTTATGATTTCTTTCCCATGTTTATCTTCTCATGCTTCTTGTGTTTGAATGTCAAATTTTCTGTTCAGTTCTGTTTTTTTCAGCAAGAATGCTTGAAAGTCCTCCACCTCACTGAATGACCATATTTTCCCCTGGAACATTATACTCAATACTGCTGGGTAGGTGATTCTTGGTTTTAATCCCAGCTCCCTTGGTGTCCAGAATATCATATTCCAGGCCCTTTGAACCCTCAATGTAGAAGCTGCCAGAACCTGGGTTACCCTAATTGTGTTTCCACAGTATTCAAATTGTTTCCTCTTGGCCGCCTGTAATATTTTCTGTGTGACCTGGGGACTCTGGAACCTGGCAAAACATTTCTAGGAGTTTTCTTTTGGGGATCTTTTTCAAGAGGTGATCAGTGAATTATTTCAAGTTCTAGTTTACCCCCTAGTTCTAAAATATCAGGGCAATTTTCCTTGAGAATTTCTTGAAGGATGCTTTCTAAGTTGTTTTTTTTTATCTTGGCTTTCAGGTAGTCCAATAATTTTTAGATTCTCTCTCCTAGATCTATTTTCCAGGTCAGTGGTTTTTTCAAGAGATATTTCACATTGCCTTCTATATTTTCATTTGTTTGTAACTGTTTAATAGTATCTTGATTTCTCATAAAGTCATTTGTTTCCATTTGCTCTACTCTAATTCTGAAGGAATTATTCTCTTCAGAACACATTTGAGATTCTTTTTTCCACTTGGCATATTGGACTTTTAAGGCATTCTTCTCCTCATTGGCTTTTTGGGTCTCTTTTGCCATTTGAGTTGATCTGTGTTATTCTCTTCAGTTAGGTTGTTGACTCTTTTTTCATGATTTTCTTGCATCATTCTCAATTCTCTTCCTAATTTTTCCTCCACTTCTCTTATTTCATTTTCAAAGTCCTTTTTAAGCTGATCTATTACTTTTAGGCAATCTTCATGTTTCTTGGAAGCATTTGGTGTGGGAGTTCTCACTGTGTTGTCTTCTCCAGTTCCATGCTTTGGTCCTTTATGTCCCCAAAAAAGGATTCTAGAGTTTGGTTGCTTTTCTTACTTTGTTTCCTTTTCGTGCTCATATTGCCAGTAAATTATTTGTCTTATTAGTTCTGTGCAACTCTGCTTCCAGAGGGGAAAGCTCTGTCCCAAATCACTGGTGTTTTCACAGCTGCCAGAGCTATTAGGAGGCTGCTGCAACCCCCACCAGCTTTGGCTCACTGAAAACGCACCCCAGGACCACTACCCAAGACCACAATCCGGATCTAGGCTGCTCAACCTCTGAACGATTGCTTGGCCCCTCTGCAGTCTGCAGGCTGGGAGCTCTGAAGAAGCCAGTGAAGGTGGCTGCCTCCGTTTTTCTACTGCTACTGCCACTTCCACTGCTTCCTTGCCCTGGGGGCAGTTAGGCCAGACTGCTTTTCTCCCCAAATTTAGCTGAATTCCACTGACCTTTCTCTTATTTCTAATTTACTCTGGCTTGATAAATCTGGAACCTGCCCCAGATGCTGCTGATCCAGTCTCCTGAAGACTCCAGCTGTGGCTCCTCCTGGCCACCCTGGGGTCAGGCCACAATTTCAGGCTGGGCTGGTTTTGGCTCTCAGCTTGCTGTGATGAGCCCTTTGTGCTAAGCTGCCTTCAGCAAGAGATATGTTTTCTGTATTTTTGTGAGTTTGGGAGCCCTAAAATTTGTTTACAGTCATATTTTATGGGTATTTGAGGTGGCTGTGTGGGAGCTTCGAAACTTGCTGCTTCTATGCTGCCATCTTGGCTCCACCCACTCCCCCTAATGAGGAAATCTTAACTGAAGAGAAAGATAGCCAGGCCTAGAGTAGATCTCTGACTACAGGGATGAAGATGGAGGGAGCAAATTTAAATGTCATGAAGGAAAAGCACAAGCATATGGCAACATATCTGCTAGGTGAACAACCAACGATAAGCTAGATAGACAGATAGATAGATAGATAGATAGATAGATAGATAGATAGATAGATAATAGATAGATGGATGGATGGATATATAGATAGATATCAATCTAGATATAAATGATATCTAGGTATCTATATGTAGGTAGCTATCTAGATATTTATATTTCTATTTGTGTGTACATACACACAGACTATATGGAGAAAGACAGAGACAGAGAGACAAGAGAGACAGAGAGACAGAGATAGGGGTAGGGGGACAGAGACAGAGACAGAGAGACAGAGAGAGAGTGTGTGTGTGTGTACACACACAAAGTTTATCATTGATTGACCTAGTCTAGGGCCTGGCTTTCTCCTTAGTTAAGATTTCTTCATGGGAATTGTAACAGCAATCAGTTTAGCAGATACTTGGCCCTTAGTAACTTAGGGCAAAGTATGGAAGGTATGAACTCTGTCCCTTGTTGAGAAGGCATGTTGACTTGGAAGAAGGGATTGGCTGAAACAGGAGGCCAGTGTGTATATAAGAAGAATTCTAGAGACAGAGAGACAGAATTGGGTATCTTCTTCCTAGTGGTTCCCATTGGAGGAAGCTGGATTGTCCCAGCATCTGGGACCTGGGCTGCTGGACTGAAGAAGCGAATTGGAGTTTGAGAATGAGAGCGAGAGCGAGAGCGAGAGCGAG
>CM053593.1:207995874-208009420 GCA_028646575.1 Pseudocheirus occidentalis
CTGGCTGATCCTTGAGTTCCCAACAATAGAAGTGGTGAAGGGTCTGAGATGTTCCTGATCCTGTGAACTTCCGTGTGTACCAGGGACTGCCTGGAGGACTGCACGAGAACCTGGGAGCTGTCTGCCCCTGAATCCAGGTGACTGTTTGGTGGATTCAGGTAGGAGCTAGGACTATGGAAGGGGATCCAGGGAATCAGAAAGACCACCTAGAGTCAAGATGAAGAAAAGGCCTCCCCTTTTCTTCATTGCTTTTAAAAAAGCACAATTGACAAACCAGCATGTGCCAATCATCTATTTATGAAAAAGTATGGAATTTAGTAATAATTTCAAAAACAACTTAACCATATGCTTGGAAAGAATGTTACCTGGATTTTCATATGTAATTTGTGAGCAGTTTTCAAAATTAATCACGGTAAGAAAACATAGATATAACTAGCACATCTGTAGCCAATATGTCATTAATAACACAGTACTTTTCCAAGCTCTTTTCTTCTTTCCATCTCCTTCAAATAATAACATTTAAGAGTGGAAAAATGATTTCTTTAAATGAAAAACAATTGGAATTTATTTACACAATTTTAATAAGGCTCCTAATTAGGATAACTAAAAATTAAGTCTGAAAAAGTTCTCAAAATCATGGTGTTCTGAATGATGACAATTCAATGAATAGTTGAAAATTTTCATATCATTGGGACTTTTTTTCTTCTTCAAGATCTCCCTCCACCTTCACAGGAGGCAAATTGTTTTTAAGTATTGGGAGTTAAAGGTTTGGCTCTATTACTGACTCTTAGGACTCTCAGGAGTTAGAATTCTTTCTAAATCCCAACACAATGAACAAGTTAGTGACTTAAGGTAAAAGAAGTGAAGTAATTTTGGAAAGAAAATCAAGGTTGAAAATATGTGCTGAGATTGTACATTCAAAGGAAAGCGGAGAGCAACTTCTGTCTTTCTCAGTCTTTTAAAATTCAACGAAGCAATAAATTCTCAATTTTAGATTAAAAGTAATCTAAACAACTTTCAGATATTTATGACTAGTACGTGTTAAAGAAAGTGATGGCAATGACATGCAATAAATGTCTCCGTCATCATTCCTCCCTTAAATCCAAATCCATCAATCAATTAATGAACCAATCAAAAAGCATTCAGTAACTTACGCCATGCACTGGTTATATAAAAACAAAAAAACGAAACGCTCTCAGAATGGAGTGAGAATGAATGTAGAACATGGGAAACAGGTTGGTCATTCTGAATCTTCTATTCTGGGACAGCTATAAATGGATCACTGATTGGAAATTTATTTATAGGAATAGTCTGAAGCTTATGTCATGAGAAAAATGCTTAATAAAAGTTATCTAGCTGAAGGTGGTGTGATGAGGGGAAGGGCTAGCTAAGCTACTAAAGTCTTCCAAATCATGTAGAGTATTTGTTTCCCTTCAGTGTATTTTTCTCCAGAGTGACTATTCTTCAATTGTGTATTAACATTGTGTAGGCATGTACAATATTTCACTTTGTAGTAACATTACTGTAATTTCAAGGATCCTTTGCTATGTAATCTAATTAGCCTATTACCTGTTTGTCTTAATTTTTATGGGAGTCACTATACCTGTCATAATATTTCACTTAGCATCATGTTTTCTTGGAGACAATTAAAGACAGTGTGTGTGTGTGTGTGTGTGTGTGTGTGTATTCCACTCCTTTTCACTTGACTTTTCTACTCTAATCAAAATACAGAGTAGATTTATTGAGAGCAAGTCACGAAGACCAAGTTCAATATGAATCTGGCTATGATTTCAATACATGACACTTAGGGGTACGTGGATCTGCTATCTACTCCATTTTCACTCCTTTATGTTTTTTCCTATTTTCTTTGATCTCTCCCCTCTGCCACCACTCTGATCCATGGACTTTTTATAGACTGTTAGTGATGAAAGGCACCTTATATATAAATCATTTCTTGTTATACACACATATACATATTTGTATATGTATGTGTACATACACACACATAAGTGTGTGTATATGTATATAATCAGAATCTCACAAGGTGACATGACTATGAAGCAGCAAAGCAGGATTCCGAAATCAGGTCTCCTGAGTCCAGCTCCAGGACTTTTTTTTCCATTATAAGAAGCAAACAAAGTAACTGGAAGTAGAGTTCTTTATCTACATTGTCGCTAGAATTACTTTTCATAGTTGAAGGAAATAAGGAAAATAAGTCCAGGTTTGTACATCAGGATGCCCACTTTGTTACAGTCTTCTTCCCCAATCTACAATCAATAGCTTTTCCCTGTATCTTCAGCATTCCATATGTTCTGCCTGCTAAGGAAGAAACAGTGCACTTAAATAGAGCATTCATTAGAATTCTTTGAACAAATATCTCGTTCCCAAGATGGAAACCCCCCAAACTATTTATTTGGACCTTTTTGAAAAGGCATGCAGTAGCTTTTCCTACAGAATGTTTCTAAAATGTTTAAATTTGAAGTAATGAGACAGAGACACTGATAGTCCTAACTTGGATACCCAAGTGGAAAAGTTCTGCTAAGTATTCTTGGTCGGCATAATGACAGAGAAGAGGCAAGCTTTGTGTTTTCTCTGTAAACAGAGACTTTTTCCATTTGGCTAAGTAGTTGGAATTTGTAGGCTCCTTTTTAACTGACTGGAAGATGTATGAATGGGCAACAGCCAAGTTGCTCTCTGTTAACTGAAGGTCCTCTGTGTATAAGCAGAACTATCCATGAGAGAAGAATCCCTTAGAAGTTGAATCTTCCTTGCTTCGAGGAAACTTGCCATTGGTCAATGGAATAACTATGGTACTTCATATTATCCCTGCTGTTTACATTACAGATCACAATTATTTGCTGGCTTGATGTGGGATCATGATGATTAATTCCTATAAGAACAGGAAGAAGGAACACAACCTAATAGAAAACTGTTCTTTTCCAACTTCCTAATCTATATATTGTAAAACAAAGCAAAACAAAAATCCTTTTGTTTTTTACTATTTACTTCAGAAAAGACAAAAGTTACCAAAACACAAAAAAACAAAAAAGCACACAGGTTAGACCAGTGTTTCTCAAATTTTGTTGCATGAAACCTTGACACTGAATTGGTAAATAGTTGTATCTCCTATATTTCTTAACTACATCTTCCAATTATCACTATAATTCTTTTTTACTATCATATTAGGTATCTATAACCTTAGCTCTGCTGAGTTTAGATATCTGAAAGAACTTAGTAAAATCCTGAAGCTACTCCACCATTTCAGAGTTAATAGCATTACACATTATGCAACCTACTGGTGACTAAATACAAAGTGATATTGTGACATTTAATACATTCATTTGTTTAACTTAATTTATGCATCAATGCTCAAGTACATAAGAAGAGACCCAAAAAAGGTTTTCAAACAATCTTTCATGACTTTAGGAAACTCTTTCAATCCAATGAGCTACAAAAAAAATTACCTACCAAAAGACCTCAAAAGGACAGCTGGGAGCCATTATATGCTAATCATGGATACACTCTGTACATGTACACTCCAGAATTTTGGAAAGATTTGTAAAATCAGGGCCACACTGTGGACCAACAGTACATAATTCTTATAACTACCAGATAAATACTTTTCTTAACAATATTTTTGTAATGACCACTTAGTGATCCCTTTGGGAATTCACTTATCAGTGTACATGTATCTTCACTTAGGATCACTGAGATTTAGAACTAGAAGGAACTTCAGAAATCAGCTGCCCAACCTCTTTATTTTACAGAAGAAGACAATGAAGTCCCTAAAGAATTTTGGTGACTTCCTCATGTCAAACAGTTAGCAGAGCCAGGATCTTAATTGAGGTCATTTGACTTCAACTCCAGCACTCTTTTCCTGTTTGTCAGTTTTCTTTTTCAAAACTATACTTAAGATATATTTTAAAGTTACCACAATTATTTTCAATGAGATCAACTTCCTGTAGTGTACAAACAAATCTCTCTAGCCCATTCTCTTCCCATGAAATCTTTTAATTGTCAGAGAAGGCATATGACTTTCAAACAGATACTATTAGTCATCACACCAAATAACATGGACTGGATTGGATGGCCACTAAAGTCCCTTCAAACTGTCAAAGTCCTTGATTTTGTAATATTTTCTCCATTTGTCTATATAACATCTCTCTGTGTGCCTTGCCAGTCCCTATAATTCAAACATGAACAACTTTCATCACATTTTTCTCGAATCATTTTGTCTTAATTTTTATTATAATAAATGATACCACCATGCTCCTAGTACCCCCAGTGTTACCAAAAAATCAATTCTGTACCATATTATGTAGCTCTTCATTCAATTTAATTTTTATTCATTGTAGTTGAATTATATAAATTTTATCTCCTTAGCTATATCTTGAAGGCATATCCTATATCATTTCTACATATCACACAGTGCCTAGGAATGAAATACAAAAAGAATCTTTTTTAAGCATCTAGACATCTGTGCGTCTAGAACTGGATTTGATGCTGGGACAGATATGATGTTTATGTCATGATTCCTCTCTTCAAAGAACTTACAATTTAGTAGAGAATGAATACTTTTTGGTCAGTTGGCTGTGGACCACTATGGCAAGGTAACCTACAAACTTGATTAACTTCAAAATAAAAGTATTGTTTTAAAATGTATCACATAGCTTAAGATCTTCATAGGTTACACAGTAGGAAGATGATACTACATTTTATTGAACTAGCATCTATATAGAGAAGCATTGATAAGAAAAAATGAAAAGAAAGTCAAATAGAGAAATTCAGCATGCTTTCTGGGCCACAAAAATTGTGCAGTGTCAAAGCAATATGAAACAATACATAGAGTAAAAAGTATATCAAACAATTATAATAACAAAACTTATGTGGAAGGAGATAAGAATTATATGTGTGTGTGTGTGTATGTATACACATATTTCTCAATATCCACCACCTCAAAAGTCATACCTACCAGAATGGGGAGAGGAGGGAGAGGTGACTTGGGTGCACCCAAATTTCCTCCCTTAGTTGCTACTTGGACTATTGCTTGCTCTCTTGAACATTTATTTACAAAGCATATTTCAATATAAGTTCTGACCCATCAATTTGTTTTTAAATTATTTTATCTCTGTGATACAGTCTCCTAAACAGATGGAAAACTATTTGGAAATTAGAATTCACATCACTCCATAAAATCTACTCATAATATCACCTAGAGGCCATCCTTAAAAAGATTACCAACAATGAGATCCTAGAATGCAGCCAATTTCCTAGCAATGAAGGGATGTTTCTTTCAACACAACTTCATTGCACTACTAGACAATACAAAGAATGAATGATAAGAGGGTTGCAAAGTGTCAGATTACAAAGCATCTACTCTTTGGGCAAAGGGGTCTTTTAGGTCTGACTCAGTCAAAATTCAGATATTAATTAAAAGCAAGCATCTCTAACAAACTTTTGAGGATAGAAATAATTTTCTAAATACATTCTATGAACATGTACGAAATGGAAGAATGTGGGAATGTTCCAGTGAAATAGTAGCAATTTGAATTGTAATAACTACATGTGACTGATACCAGGAACTGATTCCTTTTTTTTGCTTTCTGTATATTTCTTCCCACTCTAGCTCCTCTGATCACTTGATTTCCAGAACACCCTTCCAGTTTTTCACTGCCTTCTAAGTGTTTCCACCAGTTTCTTTCTCCTGCTGTCTTTCAGGCTCACCAGCTCTCTTGCTCTAGTGGTATTTCTGGCTCCTGGCTCAGTCAGAGTAAAGTCCAGGCATATACTGGCTTCTTGGCATTGCCCACTGGCTTATTAGGGTAACCTCAGGATTATTTGAATATAATATTCCACCTCCCACCTTTGTGCCTTTGCAATGACTCGTCCCCTAGAATGCTGTGCCTTCCCCCTCAACCCCCAAACCTCTGTCTCTTACCCTCCTGATTTTCTTCATGACTTGCTCAAATATTATTCTCTGCAGGAAGTTTTTCTAGCACCCTCCATCTCACTCACCAGTTAGAAGTGTTTTCCCCTTTCAGACTGCCTTATACTCTGTATATATCTTGTATGTACCTACTTATTTACAAGTTGTCTCCACAATGAGAACTGAGTTCCTTGGGAACAGGGACTATTTTGGTGGAGGATTTTCTTTCTTTCTTTTTAGCCCTGGCATTTAGAACAGTATCTACTACATAAAAACACTTAAATGTGTTTTGACTCAATGACAATGTCTTGGGCAGTGAGGACAATCTGACACAATGGGGACGTGACTTGGGTACATCTAAATTTCCTCCCTTAGTTGCTACTTAGGCTATTGCTTGCTCTCTTGAACATTTATTTACAAAGTATGTATCAATAAAAGTTCTGCCCCATAAATTTGTTTTTCAATTATTGTATCTCTGTGGTACAGCTTCCTAAACATATGGAAAACTATTTGGAAATTAGAATTTACATCACTCCATAAAATCTACTCAGGACTTTGTATGTGGAAGACCAGGGGATAGGCATGGGACCCATGATTTCATTGGTATATAAAATTCTCAGATAATAAAACTGTTCCCACTAATGACAATCAGTGCCTTCACTACAATTGATGGCCCTTGAGAGTTGCCTAGAAATGTCAGAGGCAGGATTTGAATCAGAATCTTCTTGGTTCTAGGGTCAACTCTTAACCCACTATGCCATGTTGCTTCTCTTGTATACAGCAGGTACTTGAGAAATGTTAATAACTGTGTCAAACAGTTCTGATTGGCTTTTAAAACTTATTTTCTTCTGAGAATATCTAAGAGTCCTTGTATCCTCATGATCATGAACAAAATTATCAAATAACTTTAGAACTACTCATTAATTCCATTTTACTTTAATTAATAAGTAATATGCAATCTCTACATATTTATATTGTAGGGATTTTAAAATAACTGCCTGTTTTGTGGCAGCTAGGTAGCACAGTGAATAGAGCACCAACTCTGGAGTCAGGAGGACTTGAGTTCAAATTCGGCCTCAGACACTTAACAATTACTAGCCATGTGACCTTGGGAAAGTCACTTAACTCCACTTGCCCTGCCTTCCCCCCCAAAAAAGCAAAAAAAAAAGAACCTGCCAGTTTTAAAAAGATGTTTTATTTGAATAACAAAAGAACAGATTGTAAAAATGGAGTTGAAGCTATCTATCCCATTTTAGTTCTTATATCTTAATTAGGTAAAAATGTATCTTAACTAATCAAAAGATCTTTGAATTTGGAATTACGCAAATAAAGTGACTCAAAAGTTTATCACCTTTGACCCAGAGGTTCCATTAATGGGCTTATACTCCAAGGAGGCTACTGATAAGAAGGAAGTTCCCACTAAAATATTTATTGCAATAATTCTTGTGATACAAAAGAATTGGAAACAAAGTAAAAGCCCATCAATTGGGGAATAGCTAAAAAAAAACTGTGGTACATGAATGCAAAAGGATATTAATATGCTGTGAAGAATGATGAATGTGATAAATATAGAGAAGAATGGAAATATATAACACATAGCTTAAGATCGTCACAGAAGATAGAGTGGGAAGATTATGTTATATTCTGTTTAACTAGCAAAACTACAATACAAAGATGCATTGGTATAAAAATTAAAAATAGAGAAATTCAGGACATTTTTTCATAACAAAGATTGTGTGATGTCAAAGCAATATGAATCCTTACATCAAACTAAGCATTTATGAACTGATGATCAGATTAAAACATATGAAAGGATTCAGAATGAAGTAAACAGAGTCAAGAAAACAATGTACATGATGACTATAACAACATACATGGAAAAACACACACATAAATCAAAAGTGAACTTTGCAAAAGTATAAAAACCAAGCATACTCAAAAAAAGATATGGCATTCCCATTCCACCCATTTGCAGAGTGGGAGGTCTACAAGTATTGCATATTTCACAAATCTTCTGGTTCTTTAAATATATTGATCAGTTATGTTGACCTCTCCCTTTTTGTCTTTAAAAGTATTATTTGTTATATGGAATTGCTTTCTTGTTGGAAGAGAAAGGGAAGGATATTGAGGAAACTATGATGATATAAGAAGTTAAAGTCATTAATAAAACCTTATTTGATAAAAAAGTGACTTTTAGAAGTAAAAATGTCTTTGAAAGTCATCTAAAGAAGTGAAATGATGACAGAGAAAGTTTGCTCCAATAGTTAAGTAAATTTGGTCATGCTTCCAGGAATAATCTATTAATTATTAAATAGTTGAGATGGGAGGGCTTTTCCACTGGAACGTGCCTCCTTCCAGCACATTTCTGAGAAGGAGCTACCTAGAGTGGAATAAGGGACCTCAGATTTAGCTCTATCCTTGACCAGGTTCCTTTCCTTTCCCCTTCTGACAAGTGTAGAACTTTCCAGCTTCTAAGGGAGCAGAGAATGTTGGACTTTCCATTTTCCCATCAGCATCCTAAAAAGTAATAATAATGTAAAGTAAATTTAGTAAATGTAAGTCAAATGTAATAGTAATGAAATTTGAAGATCCCTTTGTATTGCTAAACTGACAGGTATTTAGCACCTTGTTTCAAATTAAGCGTCTGTTAAAGAAACAGAAGGTATGAACCCCTGTTGCTGATGTAACAGGAAGGGGCTGAACAGAGAGGAGCAATACTGTATATAAGGAAAAACCCCAGCTGGGAAAGTCAGAACTTCTTGGAATAAGCAAGTGGAGGCAGTGCTGCAGCTGGACTGAAGACTGAAGTGAGAAGAATTGAGAGGAAGAACGAGAATTGAGAACTGAGACAGAATTTCTTGGAGCAAGCCATATGGAGGCTGGATAAAGTGATTTTGATTTTGAGAACAAAGCTGCTGAAGCCTTCTGAAGGCCAACTGGAGCTGCTGTGGCTGCTGAGGATTCCTGAGGGCCAGATGGAGCTGCTGAGGACCTCCAAGGGCCAGCCAGAGCTGCCAGAGGAAGCATGACTGTGGTGTTATACTTTGTGGCTTGGTTGAGCCTTGACCTCCCAGGAATAGAGACTATGAAGGACTTAAGGTGGACTACACACTGAGCTTCAGTGTGGAACAGGAACTGCATGGAGCTGGACAAGGAGTTGGGAGCTGTCTGCCTTTGAACCCAGGTGACACTTTGGTCAACTCAAGTAGGAGCTGGGACCATAGAAGCGGAACCAGGGAATCTGAGAGCCTACCTTGGGTCAAGATGAAAAACCTCTCTGTAGATACCGAGTAATGACTGATAAAATTGTAACTTACTTGTGAATGAGGAGTGGATGGCCCGTGTATTTTCCACTACCCCTTAAGACAGTACTGAATAGTGACTGATATAGTAATTTAATTGCACCTCATGGGTGGATGACTTTGACTATTGTACTTCGTGTCTCTTAAAGAGACATTGCCTCCTTAACAATGATCAAGTTAAGAATTAAGGAGTCTTTCCTCTTTAAGACTGATTGAATTGAGGACTAAACTAAATGATTGATTGTCTAAATGAATGCATCTTGTTTAAAAGAGGACCATTGAATGACTAAGTTACTAAGTAACTGACTAAATGATTGTACTTTGTTTAAACTATGTGACCACATTAGTGAAAACTATGTGGCCATTTAATGATAAGTTGCTGAGTTCTGACATGGTGAACTGCTGTATTTTGATTTTCTGTGATAAACTGTAACATTCTGAATGCTGTACCTTGATTTTCTGTGAACGTCTTCTCTGATTTGTTATTGAATAGAGTGTTCACTATTCCATGTAATCAGAACTTTGAAAGCTGTTCACAGCAGCCATCCTCTGGAAAATCTGCTTGTGCTTGGCTTTACAGGGTCAACTGTTGACAGTTTCTGCAGCATGTAGAGCCAAGAACAGACTAGGATCATGACCCTATAAAGAGTTCAGCAAAGTCCACCATCTTTTTGTTGTTGTCCTTTTTTTGCTTTTTGGAGCGAGGAAGGTAGGGCAACTGGGGTTAAGTGACTTGTCCAAGGTCACAGGGATAGTTTTGCATTTATGTTAACTGTCTGAGGCCATATTTGAATTCAGATCTTCCTGACTCCAAAGCCAGTTCTCTATTCACTGTGCTACCTAGCTGCCCTAAAGTCCACCATTCTTAAGAAGAATTTTTTGAACACTCTTTGAATGGGAAAAAGTAATTCTGGCAACCAAGAGGTGTGTTACTCCTTTACCACACTTTTTCAGTTTGAGCTCACTTTCCCCTAGAATCTGCATGTATTTGAGGGAGTGTGCTTCACAGACTTTGTGAAAGAAATTTTGTACAAATTGTTCTTAATGTACCACCTTAGTAAATGCCCCTTTCTAAAAGCTCCTTAAAGCTGGCTAACTAAACTGACCTTTTGCAATACTGGAAGGAAGAACCACCAGTAAGGGCTTAAGCCTATGGCATTGGAGATAACCCCTGAGGGCTGCCCTTATAACCCTAAGAGGGAGAGGGAACCAGCCTTGCTCTGGAATTCACCTATGAGAATGTGAATTGGCATGAAAATTCTTACAACTTGCATGGGCTACATACGTAATAGCACATAACAACTGTTATCACTAGCTAGTTAATTGGTTAATGAAAAAAAATCTGTTTCAATATATATACACTGTAAATGTACCTATTCTTCAGAATCAAAGATTCAGTGACATTGTCCTTATTACCCTTCCTTTTACAGGACTTGCCATCTCCTAACCCTGTACTTTTTAGAGTAGTTGTTCCTTGTTCCATGCCTGGAATGCTTTTTTTCCTCACCTTTATCTCCTGGTTTCCCTGGAATCTTTGAAGATTCAGATCAAACCCCACCTTCTTCTTCTTCTTCTTTTTTGTTTTTTTGGAGGTGGAAGACAGGACACTTAGGATTAAGTGACTTGTCCAAGGTCACACAGCTAGTAAGTATTAAGTGTCTGAGGCTGGATTTGAACTCAGGTCCTCCTGACTCCAGGGCTGGTGCTCTATTAACTGCACCACCTAGCTTCCCCCAAACCCCACCTACTTCAGGAGTTCTCCCCACTCTTCAGTCCCTCTGAAATGACTTTCTATTTGCTCTGAATAGCTCTTGTATATACAGGATTTTTGCATGTTGCCTGATCCATTCAGATGTGAGCTCCTTAAGCAAAAGAACAATGTTTTTTTGCATTTCTTTGTATTTCCAGTGCTTAGCATAGTGTCTGGAAAATAATAAACATTTAAAGAATCCTTGCTGAATGAATGAGACAGAAAGATAAAATTGCATGCTGGCTTTTATATAAAGTATCGGGAGGGGGCGGAGCCAAGAAGAAGGCATGGAAGCGGCAAAGTTTCACAGCTCCCACATAGCCACCTCAAATACCCATAAAATATGACTCTAAACAAATTTTAGGGCACCAAAACATAAAAAAATACCGAAAGCACATCTCTCACTGAAGGTAGCCTGGCACAAAGGGCTCATTGTAGCAGGCTGGAAGCCAAAACCAGCCCAGCCTGAAACCGCAGCCTTGCCCCAGAGAAGTCAGGAGGGGCCACAGCTGGAGCCTGAGTCAGAGGGGATCAGCGGCAGCTATGGCAGTTTCCAGATTTATCAAGCCAGAAGAAATAAGGACTAAGTGGAAGGTCAGTGGAATTCAGCTAAATTTGGTGCAGAAAAGCCATCCGACCAAACTGCCCCCAGGGCAAGGAAGCAGCAGAAATGGCAGCCCTACCGCCTTGACATAGCTGCTTCAAAGCTTCCGGCCTACAGACTGCAGGGGGGCCAAGCAATCGTTCAGAGCGTGAGCCACCTAGATCCAGATTATGGTCTTGGGTGGTGGTCCTGGGGTGCATTTTCAGTGAGCCAAAGCTTCTGGGGGCTCCAGCAGCCCCCTAATAGCTATGGCAGCTGTGAAAGCCCCAGGGATTTGGGACAGAGCTTTTCCCTCTGGAAGCAGAGTTTGACAGAGCTAAAAAGACAAATAATTTACTGGCAACATGAGCAGGAAAAGGAAGCAAAGTAAGAACAGCAAGAGAATTCTAGAATCCTTTGGGGGACAAAAAGGATCAAAGCATGGAAAGGGAGGAAGACAACACAGTCAGAACTCCCACACCAAATGCTTCCAAGAAACATGAAGATTGCCTACAAACCATAGATCAGCTTAAAAAAGAGTTTTGAAAATGAAATAAGAGAATTGGAGGAAAAATTAGGAAGAGAAATGAGAATGATGCAAGAAAATCGTGAAAAGAGAGTCAACAAATCTGACTGAAGAAAATAACATCTTAAAAAACAGATTAACTCAAATGGCAAAAGACGCTCAAAAAGTCAATGAGGAGAAGAATGCCTTAAAAAGTCGAATTTGTCCAATGGAAAAAGAATTTCAAAAGCACTCTGAAGAGAATAGTTCTTTCAGAATTAGAGTGGAGCAAATAGAAGCAAATGAGTTCATGAGAAATCAAGATCAAGATCAAGATTTAATCAAGATTAAGCAGATCCAAACAAATGAAAAAAAGAGAAAGCAATGTGAAATATCAACTTGAAAAAGCCACTGATCTGGAAAATAGATCCAGGAGAGACAATTTAAAAATTATTGGACTACCTGAAAGCCATGATGAAAAAAACAACTTAGACAGCATCCTTCAAGAAATTCTTAAAGTAAATTTCCCTGATATTTTAGGACCAGTGGGCAAACTAGAACTTGAAAGAATTCACTGATCACCTCTTAAAGAAGATCCCCAAAAGAAAACTCCTAGAAATGTTATAGCCAGGTTCCAGAGTCACCAGATCCACAGAAAATATTACAGGCTGCCAAGAGGAAGCAATTTGAATACTGTGGAAACACAATTAGAATAACCCAAGATCTGGCAGCTTCTACACTGAGGGATCAAAGGGCCTGGAATATGATATTCCAGAGATCAAGGGAGTTAGGATTCAAACCAAGAATCACTTACTGAGTATAATGTTCCAGGGGAAAAAATGGTCATTCAGTGAGGTGGAAGACTTTCAAGAATTCTTGCTGAAAAAACCAGAACTGAACAGAATAATTTGACATTGAAACACAAGAAGCATGAGAAAGGAAACCTGGGAAAGAAATCATGAGGAACTTATCAAAGTTGAACTATTACATGCTAATATGGAAAAACAATAATAGTAAATTAGGATAGGTGAAGTGAATACAAATGTATATATATGTATACCTACAGGTATGCCTATGTAGGAGAATATATATGCATTTGAATACATATCTGAGTATGTGTGTATATGAGTTCATAGAGGGCACAGGATCAATTGAATAGGAAGGGATGATACTTTTAAAGGTGAAATTCTGAGGTGGGAGAGGATTAGAATGAAAGGAGACAGGGAGAGACAGAATGGGGTTAATCATCCTATATAGAAGAGGCAAGTGATAACTGTTACAATGGAGGGGTAGAACAGGAAGGCAAAAGGGAAAGGGTCAACTTTACTCTCATTGAATTTGGCTTAGGGAAGGAATGACATAAACTCTAAACTGGGTATCTTGCAACACAAGAAAGTTGGGGGGATAGGGATGAAAAGTGGGATGATGGAGGGGAGGGCAAGCTGAGGGGAAGGGCTGCTGGAAGCACACACTTCTGTGA
>CM053593.1:208009920-208030969 GCA_028646575.1 Pseudocheirus occidentalis
ATTTTTCTATCCAGCAAATTTGACTATTTAAGGCATTCTTCTCCTCATTGGCTTTCTGGGCCTCTTTTGCCATTTGAATTCATCTATTTTTTAAAGTGTTGTTTTCTTCAGTCAGGTTGTTGACTTTCTTTTCATGATTTTCTCACATCATTCTCATTTCTCTTCCCAATTTTTCCTCCACTTCTCTTATTTGTTTTTCACAGTCCTTTTTAAGTTGATCTATAGCTAGTAAGCAATCTTCATATTTCTTCAAAGCATTTGGTGTTGGAGTTCTGTGCTGTCTTCCTCCCATTCCATGCTTTGACCCTTTTTGTCTGCAAAAAAGGATTCTAGAGTTTTACTGCTGTTTTTTTGCTTCCTTTTCCTCATGTTGGCCAGTCAATTAATTACTTGATGTTGTTGTTGTTGTTGTTTTAGCTCTGTGGATGTCTGCTTCCAGGGGGGCAAAGCTCTGTCCCAAATTGCTGGAGTTTTCACAGCTGCCAGAGCTATTAGGGGTGTGCTGCAGCCCCCACCATCTTTCACTTGCTGAAAGTGCACCCCAGGACTACCACCCAAGACGATGATCCAGATCCAGGCCACTCAATGCAAGAGCCTTTGGCCCTGATCAATTGTCTCAGCCCTCCTGTAATTGGCAAGCCAGGAGCTCTGGAGCAGCCCAGTGGAGGCAGTTTCTGGTTGCAGCAGATCCTGCCACTTCCCACGCTGCTTCCTTGCCCTGGGGGCAGTTTGGCCAAACTGCTTTTTCTCCCCCAAATTTAGCTTGAAAGCTTGAATTCCATTGACTTTTCTCTAAGCCTTATTTTTCCTCACTTGATAAATGTGGAGATTGCTCCAGATGCTGCAGATCTGCTCTCTGGTAGCCTCAAGGTGGAGCTCAGCTCCTCCTGACTACCCGGGGGGGCTGGCCTTGGCTCCCAGCCTGCCGCAATGAGCCCCTCCTGCCAAGCTGCCTTCAGCGAGAGATGTGTTTTCTGTATTTTTGTGAGTTTAGGAGCCCTAAAATTTGTTTAGAACTGTATCTTATGGGTATTTAGGTTGGCTGTGTGGGAGCTGAGAAACTTTGCTGCTTCTACACGCCATCTTGGTTCTGCCCTTCTGCTAAAATATTTTACCTTGTAATGTGGTAAGTATAGACAAATATAATCCCCAAATCAAAATCTCTTTGTAGTACTAAATAATCTGTAAGAGTGAAAAGGGATTCTGAGATGAAGAATTTTGAGAATTTTGGTTCTAGATAAGACTATGTCTATCTGAAGGTCATTATTTGGTCACTTCATACTTATTTTGTAATTTCCTTTGTTAATATAATTAAGGTATCTCAACGCATTTCCATAATTATATGAGGACTGAAAAGACAAGAACTATAAATATCCCACTGCCCCAACTATTGGAAATCCTACCTTTCAGCAACAGGTTTGGCAATTATGTCAAAAATGGCCTCTTGTTTTGACTCCTGATCAAAAATTCTTTGAAATCTGCAAATTATAAAGTAATGATGATGAAATAAGACTTTAGAACTTTGTTTAATTGATAAATCTTATTTTCCTCTTTTGCAATTACCCCACATTTACATCACTAAGTTTCCAAGCTTACCTAACAGAATACAATGTTGCCCCTATAGTCTTAACCACACTGTGCTGTTGTATACAAATACTTGGTAAACAGTATTGCATTGACAAGATTTGCACAATAAATCCCTCTGAACCAATGTAGTAGCTTTAGAGGAAAAAAACAACTCTGTGTGGGAGTGTGTCTGCTCTCAAGAGAAACAGTGGTATTTATCCAATACTACTCCACTACTGTATTCATTTATGAATATATATATATTATTAATCAAATCTGGTCACCTGAATGTTCTCTATACTTATTATTCAGTGCCAAATGGTTTTGATTATTACTGTTTGATAGTATAGTTTGAAGTCTGGTACTACTAGGCTCCCTTCTTTCCTATATTTATTTTCATTAAGGCCTTTGATATTCTTGATCTTTTGTTCCTACACGTGAAGTTTGTTATTTTTTTCCTAGCTTTATAAAGTAATCCTTTGGCAGTTTGGTATAGTACTGAATAAATAAGGTAATTTAGGCAATACTGTAATCTTTATTATATTGGCTGAGCCTTCTACCACTCGTTAATTCCCCGTGTTTATGCTATGTTGTTCGTTTAAATAGTGTTTTTTTTAACTTTTTATTGTTTTTTAGTTAGTGGCTTGTAGAAATTCTGATTTTTGTGGGCTTATTTTATATTCTGATATTTCCCTGATCTTAAAAGCTTGCTTTTTGTTTCTATGGTTTTTTTCTGTGTAAACAACCATATTAAATGCAAATAAACACATTTTAGCTTAAAAAAAAAAGGAGAAAGTGTCTACAGTTGACATCAAATTCAAATCTACATAATAAAAGGAAAAAAAAACTAAAAACAAGATATAAACAAAACAGAATGCCTGATTTTTTACCTGTAAGAAAGAAATTATAAAACTTGAGGTTACTAAACTTCGGTTAAAAAGAAATTTAATTCATTTTCAGCAATTAGTTATCAGATCCTAGCATCATACAATTTTTCAGTAAGGTTTTTCTTTTTAAATCAATAGCTAGTCCTTTGAAGAGGATGACCTTGATTCTTTATCCACAAATAGAGCAGGCTAATCTAAACCTGGAAAAGATAACCCTTAGGAAGTTTCTATCAGGGAAAAAAAGTACAGAAAAATAGTTCATTGGGCAATTCCATTATACCATTGATTTGCACAGGTACATATAAGTCTTTGCTGGGGACATGATGAGGAAGAAAACTTAGGCATACCAGATTTTTATATCCTAGGAAGCTTCTACTAACATGATCCTATTAGAACACTATTAACAATTTTCCAAGCAGCTTTCAGGGTTGCTTAGCAAAGTTGGGTTTCCATGGTTTTTTGGTATCAACGACCAAGTCTGAATTGGGCACAATTCTACTTAAAGCAGAAAATCTAAGAGGAATACAGGAGAGTTTTCTCCCCAAAGCCATTGTAGAGGTTTGCTATGCCCTAAAGAATAAAAAGGGAACACAAGATGATGGATTAATCATCCAGGGATAATTATATAAAATATGTTGGCTATTATATAATAAGAGAACTCCAAAAATATAAGTTGCTCACATTCCAGAAGAATATGTTGCAAAATGTTACCAATAAAGAGGTCACAAGGCATTCAAACTACTATTTTGAATTAAGACATAATATTAAATTGAAGTCAACAACATTAACCAGACATTCATTATGTATAGAGCACTATACAATGTACTTTAAGAAAGTATTCTAGTTTGAGAGCATAAATTATTTATTTATGACATATTTTCATTATCTGTTTAAAGATTATATTTTCCCAGAAGAAAGTAAATTTCTTAACGTCATAAACTCTTATTTGTTTTGCCTTTGAATTGACTTCACCAAGCCCCGTGCCCAGCACAGAGAAGGCACTTAATAAGTGCTTGTCAAATAGAAATTTATTGAATTGAATGTTGGAAATGATACCTGTTACCCTCTATGAGTTACAAGGATCTTATATTATGTACTGAACCAGGCAGAGAACTAACCCCTAGCCAATGAATACCTAATCAATGCCTCTATTACACCTCCTCACAAAGAAGCTCATAAACTCATGAAGGAAAAGGAAACTCTCCACTCATTCAGAGAGAAGCAAGCAGGAACAGTACGGATCAAAAGATCCAAAGGTCCTCCTAGTCTCTCAGTGTGCTTTTTTCTATTATACTTGAGAATATATTCTTCATCCTATGACTTTCAAAGAATCAGCTTCCAGTTAAGAATTAAAGTAATTTCACAAACAGTAACAACAGCATCCCAAGTATAAAGTTTGGGTTGTCATTTTACATGTAGTCATTTTTATATCAATACTGTTTGGAAAATCAGTGAAGAGCCAAAATTCGATATATAGCATAGTACAGCATAGATTAACATATCATAGAACAGAAAAGAATAAAATAATAGACTAGAAGAAAACAAAAAGTATGAGAAGGAAAAATTAGAACCTACTTAAACTTGTAGCTTTCTCGTTTATTATTCACAAATCCTTCGGCTAAATCACGTGGTAAGATAATTTCCAATGCAGCTACTGATTTTTCATCTTCATCTACAGAATAGATCTGCAAACATGAATGTAATTTTAAGAAAACTTAACAAAATATATAAGGACAGCTTAAAGTATATAGCTACAGCATTAAGGCATACATTTTTAATGGGATCTGAAAGACCAGAACTAAAAAAAGTATAACTGGTCCAACTCTCCTTCCCAACACAAATATGTTCACTCCACTAAGTGTTCTGTAATCTCCAGCAAGTGACAATGATAATGATGAAGACAACAGCATTTATACAGCACTGTACAATTTATGAAATGCTAACAATGATGCCTTGATCTCAAGGTTGAAAGGAAAATTCTTCATTTGGGCCTTCACCCTGATTAAGAGCAAAACTCAGGACAAAGAGAATTAAAAGGACTTTATCCAAAGTATGTCAGAGTAATAACACAGGGTTGATCACCAAAGATCAGCAATGGCTTCAAGGTAGGCATGGTTTTTATAGGTAATCTTAAGATAATTCAGGTTCACCTCAGCAAAAGATGTTGGGCCATTTCATCAAGGTAGAGGAAGGTGACAATTTGAAGGTAGGAATATGTGACAAAAATCAAGTGGAGGAAAATGCTGAAGACGTGGTGTCTCCTTCCCCACCAGAACCTTACTAAGGACTGACTAATAAGCAGGGCTGGGAACAACAGGATACTGTCAACATAACTTTCAACAATAATTCAGTGAAATGGGATTATTACTATTCCCATTTTACTGTTGAGGAAACTGGGGCTGACAGAGGTTAAACAGCTTGTCCAGGTCACACAGCTAAATGTCTGAGGTAGGGTTTGAACTCGGGTCCTCTTGACTACAAGCTCAGTCCTCTATTACCCACATTACATCTCTGTATGTCATGTCTGTGAACATACATAGTCCTAGAGGGATAATCTCTCAGCAGTACAAAGCCCAGGCAGAGTAGGTGACAAGCTGACTTTAACAGATAGAGATGAGATTTGAAAGGAAATATAAGTGAGAAATAAAGAATACAGATGAGAAATAGAAGAAATATAATTGGACCCTATTCCCTAAGATATCAGTACTGACACTTGTAAAATGTCTCACTATAATTTCATTCCACTCTATATTAAGTTTTTTTTACTATCTCCTATTCAAATGCAAATAACCCAGGAAAGGTCACACCTTAAATAAAACCTTACATCAAAGTCAATCAATAAACATTTATTAAGTGCTTACTATGTGCAAAGTATTGGGTATAGGAGAGAAGTAAAAATATGGTTTCTTCTCTCAAGAAGTTCACATTCTATTGGGGAAGAGAATATGCAAACAACTGTGTACCTACAATATAAACAAAGTAGGTGGGGGGTAATAAAGTTAACATGAAAGGGAAGACTCTAGCATGGGAGGGTAGAGAGAAGAGCCTCCTACAGAAGGCAGGATCTCAGCTGAGTCTTGAAGGGAAGTTCAGGGGAAGAAATGAGAGAAATGAGATGGGAGTACAATTCAGGCATGAGAGACAGCCAAGAGAAAGGCATTTGATCAGGAGACGGAATGTCATATGTAAGGAAGAGCAAGGACAGTGTCACTGGACTGTAGAGGACGGGGGGGGGAGTTAAGGGTAAGACTAAAAAGGTAAGAAGGGGCTAGGTTGTAAAGGATCATAAAAGCCATAAAGATCATAAAAGATTTAATTGGATTCTAGAGAAAAGAAGAAGTTAATGGAGTTTATTGAATAGGAAAAGGGAGGTGACAAAGTCAGATCTCCACTTTAGGAAAATCACTTTGGCAGCTGAAAGACTGACAAGGGGAGAGATCTGAGGGACAGGAGCTAAACAGAAAGCTAGAGTTATAGTTTAAGTATGAGGTGATGAGAACCTGCTCCAGGGTGGTGGCTGCATGAGGGCAGGGGCTTATATGTGAGAAATGGTGCAAAGGTAGAAGCAGTAAGACTTCCAATAGATTGGATGTGTGGATAAGTGAGAGCGAGGAGTAAAGTACGACACCAAGGTAGTGAGGATGAATGACTGGGAGAATGGTGAGGCCCTCCACAGCAACAGACAAGTAAAAAGGTAAGAAAAGAGGAGGGTTTGGGGAGAAAGATAGAGGTTCTATTTTGGATATGTTAAGTTTGAAATGCATATGGGAAATCCAATTCAACGTGCCCAAAATGAAGTTCATGATGTGAGTCTAGAGCTCAGGAGAAAGAATGGGGCTGAATAAATAGATCTAGTAGTCATGAGCATAGAATAATAATGAAACCCATGGGAGTTCATGAGATCCTCAACCAAGACAGTAAAAGGAGTCTTCGAAGAGAAAAGGGCCCAAAACAAACCCTTGAGGGACCCACCCATGGTCAGGGGGCGTAACGTAGGTGAAGATCCAATAAAGGAGACTGAGGCCAAAAAGGCAGGAAGGAAAACGAGGAGAAAGCAGTATTATGAAAACTCTAAGGAAGAGGGAGCGTGTAGGAGAAGACAGTGATCATCAACGTCCTTGTCATGACCCCATCTCTTCTGAAGAAAATAATCACAAATTCTACCCTTACTTCCTCAAGAACTCATTTTCTGAGTTAGGTGAAAACAATGACCACATTATACTTAAAGACAAAGGACACGGGTTCAAGTCCCTGGGTATTTAGTACATTTGACTTGGGGAAAGTCACTTAACCTCTCATCTGTAAAATGAGGGAGTTGGACAAGATGCCTTTTGAGATTTTATCTGGTTCTAGACTATGATCCCATGAACTTCTGCGACCTTGGGCAAATTGCTTAGCCTCTTTAAGCCTCAATTTCCTTATCTGTCTGAAAAAAAGGAACAAAATTAGCTTTAAGGTCTTTCCTAGCTTTAAATGAATTATTCTATAACTCACATTGGGAGCTCTGTTCTCTCTACCAATAAAAAATACAAGATTCATTCATACACACATACCTGCACACATACACATAATCACACACCTTAGTTATCTAAAAACAAGTTTGAAATAAAAAAAATACTCCCCAGGGGCGGCTAGGTGGTGTACTGAATAGAGCACTGGCCCTGGAGTCAGGAGGACCTGAGTTCAAATCCAGCCTCAGACACTTAACACAGAAAACTAGCCGTGTGACCTTGGGCAAGTCACTTAAAGCCAATTGCCCTACCTTCCCCTCTCCTATATATATATATTTCCCCCAGAGGATGGGCAGGGTATGGGGGTCGTAGACTTTTATTAAGTAACACTCTAGTCATCAATTTTAACAAAGATTAGCAGGGACATATGCAGAGTCTAGAAAGCAGGACCTTAAATAGTGGTTGGCTCAGCACTGCTCCTTCCTCACTACTGGAAACATGGAAATGCCAGATAAAATCCTTCCTACTTCACAGTTTTGTCTAGAAGCCATCTCAACAAGCAACACTTTCAACTAAACCCCAAAGCAGGGCAGAGCTACAAATAATTTATGTCTTCTCTCAATAGGTCTTAGGCATTTGCAGGTAGTTAGGTCCTTCTCTTGGTTGCAGTTCAAACAACCAAAGCATTTATGGAATATTCTACAGTCAAGTCAGAAGAAATGCTGATTTGTTTTATTTTGTTTTTAAGTAGGGTAAAAAAGGAGATGGTAGCAAGTTCTTTCCTTCTTTGTACCTATAGCAGTTTCTACTTCATAGAAGTAGAGAAAAATGTCTAATATATAAAACATTTCTTCTAAGGGACTCAAAAAGAATTTATTGACAATAACTCATTAAACATTATAATACCTCCCTTCAAATATACACAAGATAATATGTTTTTCATATTTTATAGGTAAACTGAAAAATTATTTACCCAAACACTCCCTAATCGGAAAATTAGAATTAGGGATCTTTCAAAACCTCTACAGGACAATCCCAATGCAAAGCTGACTGTCTTTCTTTTCAGAACACTCATGCCATCCTGTAGCTAAAATATCACTTAGGTAATATTCTGTGTGAGTAATTCAAAATATCCTTGATTCTGATCAAATAGTTTCTATGTTGTATTTCCCGGAATCTATGGTTTCTAAGATACATCCTTAGGTATCTGTTAAGGAAAATAAAGGTCACAGAAGTTGGGTTTAATTTGTGTCTCCAAGATCATCCTTAAGGCTCTTGTTTCTACTCTACTACAAAGTAATAAATTGTTATTTGTCAAATCACTTCTCTTAAAATGAAGGGAGTGGACAAGATCATTTTTAAGGACTCTTGCAAGTCTCAACATTCTATATTAAGATATTAGGTTGGTATTTTTAATTCTTTACCCCAACATTCCTCATCATTGGCCAAGGAAATCAAGATTAGAAGCTACCTAGCAAAATAGTTCCCCCTTCCAGCCAGAAGTGAGACTTCCCAAAAGCAATGGCTTAAGTTTCTTTTGCTAACTTAAATTCTGAATTCTGTATTAAGGGCAAAGAAGATCATATCTAGACTATGCATAAGTAATAGAACCTAGCTAAATCCTCAGGTAGCCTAGCTGATTTTTCAAAGCAGAATTTAATTGAAATTTCTCATTTAAAAGTATTTAGTTTTCATGAAGAAAATTCACCCTGTATGATAAAAATTCTTTTCAGACACAACTGGCACAAGGTTCAAAGCTGTCTGGCCGTGTTTTCTCAGGAGACATTTAAAAAAGTTAATAGGGTACTTCATGTAAAATGTGCGATGGCTGAGGCAGGTGAATGAAAGAAGTCAGAAATTCATGAGACATGAAACATACTGGACTGAGAATTGGTGCCTAATTAAGAACATATTCTAGATAACACAGAAGCCTTAAGGACTTAACATAGCCATAATTCACCAGATGACTGAAAGACACAATTCTAATTCTTCTAAATCACTTTGACCAAGCCATTTTTGGAACAACTTTTAAAAAATAAATATCCTTTAATGAAAAAAAATTGAACTTAACCTTGTCTAAAGTACAAAGTGATTGATAATACTACCTTCCTCACAGGGCTATAGGGAGGATCAATTGAAATTATTTATATGAAGTACTGTATAATTACAAAGCACCATATGAATCTGAATTACTTTTAAATGTCAAATTTTAGCGTGATAATTTTCCTTTACGTGTCTTTAATATATTCACAGTAGTAAAAAGTTATCTTTTAACCTAAATATCAAATTAAATAATAGATTTAAAACTTCTGAAATATATAAAATACTATACAAATGTAGGGTAACCTCATTATTAATGTACCAAAGAGCACCCAAACATTTCTAAACTAAAATAAACCTTGGTCTTTATTGTTTCTCTTTGACATATCTTTCCCATTCTCTATCTGCTAGATTCCTAATTTTCCTTTGAAAGCTAACTTAACCTAATCTGCCTTCCTTGATCCCTAGGTTGGTAATGACCTTCCCTTTTAAACCTCATATCTTTTACTTCTGTTGAATATAATCTACAATATAGATTATAGACATCTGTAAGTCTTATTCTCCTACCAGACTCTAAGTTCCATAAAGATCTTGTCTCATTTAAATGTTCTCTCCCTCCTCATCCTTCTTCAAGCACAGTACTCTGCGCAAAGTACACCTAGTAAATGTTTACTAAATCACTGAATTTTTTTTGCATTACTGATTTTACAGCATCTGAGACACAAGAGAGATGGTGTTGTAGGAGAAAGGGAGAAGTCCTTACTTAATCATTCTTGCTTTGATGATGATAATAATAATAATAGCTCATATTTATATAGGGCTTTGCAAAGAACCATACCATCTCATTTGATCCTTATAATGCTTTGATATCAGTGCTATAATTACTCCCATTTAACAGTGAAAAAATCAAGGCCAGTAGAAGTAAAATGACTTGTCCGTCTCACCTTTAGTGAGTAAGACATGAAGGAATCCAACTCAGATCCCACTTATTCCAAGGTCACTGCTCAATCCACTATACAAATGGTGCCAAGATCAAAATAAAAATAGGGACCATTAATCCATACCTAAGGATCCCTGCAGACCTCATATTAACTTAGTTTTAAAATATAATATTATCTGTGCTTAATTGTACTTTTATTTATTTTGTTAAATATTTCCGAATTATATTTTCATTTAATTCAGGCCCACATGGGAGTGTTGTGGGCTGCGTTTGACACCTCTACAAAAACAAAGTATGGATATATCTATATTGACATGTACATATATAAGCTATATACAACATAATTTAGGGAGGGAAAGCATTAGTAGTTGAGGGAATCAAGAAGGAGACTTCAATATAAGGTGGTATATAAGTTGAGTACTGAAGAAAATAAAAGCTACATTGTCTGCATAAACATCATGTTCTCTATATTTGTTTAATTTAAGGAGTATATGCATATAAATATACACACAGAGTAAGCTCTCCATTCAGCAGTATTTGCTGAGTGCCTGCTATGTGCAAAACACTTTGTATGTGTATGCATCTACTCCATACCTAATTTAAATATCTTTTGCACATGCTTACATAAGTCCATGTCTTCCCAGACATAATGTTATCTCCACAATTCAGAGACTCTTTTGTTTTTGTATCTGTAATCCTAGGATCTAGCACAGGCACATAGGCACTTAATATATGCTTAAAGATTGAGTGGCGACATACTTATGACTGCATATAAGTATATTTATCTGTATACATGTATTTAAATAGCTATTTTGCCAGACTGTGTAAAAATGTGTGTGTGTAATGCATGTAGAGGTAGGTTTTATTGCAACAAGAACTTTTGTGACTGGATATGGATACAAATAGATGAAGTCAGATGGTTCAGTGGATAAAGTACTAGACTTTCAGTTAGGAAGATCTGAATTCAAATCTTGT
This sequence comes from Pseudocheirus occidentalis, assembly GCA_028646575.1. NCBI lineage: Eukaryota > Metazoa > Chordata > Mammalia > Diprotodontia > Pseudocheiridae > Pseudocheirus > Pseudocheirus occidentalis. The sequence goes on from CM053593.1 coordinate 208,020,780, forward strand.
CTCTGATACTCTGTGATCCAGACCAAGTAACTTAATCTCTGCCTCAGTTTCTTCATCTATAAGATGCAAGTGGAATGAAATATTTATAAAGTACTTTGCAAACATCAAAGCACTAAAGAAATGCAATTATGTGCATATATGCATTTGTATATCCATATAGGCAATGTGCTTACTGGGGATAGACTGCTGGGCTGAGTCTAGAAGAACTGGGTTTGAATTTTGCATCTGACACTCAAGCTCCTGATCCTCCCTGACCCTCCCACACCCACTCCTGTTTTTAAGTCCGTGAGTCTCAGGTATAAATAGGACTTGGCTGGGATCTTGTTCTTTGTCATTAACTTGCCCAGTGTCACTTTGGGCAAAATCCTGAGGTCATAGGGATCATAAACTTTGCTAGAGCAGGAAGAGAATTTGGAATTCATCTAGTCCTTTTAGACCCAAAAGTGACTTACCTGCTCAGGGAACATTTGCAGCAAGTGCATTTTACAGACGAAAAAATGAAAACCCAGGGAAATTAACTGTCCTGTCTAAGATCACACATGATTTAAAGGTAGACTGTCTGGTGGTTCCAAACCAGTCATTCTTTTTGCTACACCATTATCATTATTATACAATGAGGGAGCTGGCAGTAAATTATCCCTAACGTCCCTTCAAGCCCCGATGTTGCCCTTTTTGTGCCTTTACAATATATGTAGGAGACTTCTACCTTATGAGTGTGACTGTGGGATGCCACACTGGAAGGGGGCTCATGGGGCTGCCTGATTACCCTGACAGCCCTCCCTAGTCTCCTCTTCCCCTCCAGTGACCCCAGGAAGACTGGCATGGCGGGGACACTTCACCCTCTCCCCAGACCCGTACCCCTTGAGGTTGTTTCCGGCCGGTGGGCTTCACCCTCGCGAAGATCTGGATCGTTTGCTTAACCATCTTCCCTTTAGCGCCCCGGTACAACAATCCCAAAACCGCGTTCCCTCTTCCCTCAAGGCCACAGCCTTAGCAACAGGAACTATGGACACTATCCAGCATGCCCCGCGGCCGCCAGCCAACCCCCGCCTCCTCTCCTTAATTGGCTGAATGTGGCGGATAGAGGATGGAGAGAACAGAGGAGTCAGGCCAGCGCGCAGGCGCGGAAGGGAAGAATTCAGTGAGTGTTGGGTCTCAGTGGTTGCTAGGAGACCGGAGCGCTGATGTGTTCAGAGAAGCTTGAATCATGACTTTAGACCTGGACCTGGTTGCCTCGCTGTCCCTGCCTAATGACTCCTAAATCCAGTCTTTGGTCACATAGCAACGGGTGCTGACTCTCTGTTCTTCACCCCAAGGCATAAATCAAGCATGTCACTTAAGTTTTCCCCACCGTAAAACGTGAGAATTGGACAAGTGGTCTCACAGGTCTCTCCTAGTTCTCTCCTCTACCACTGCCTCTCCTCTGACATTGGTCTAGTACCTCATCTTCTCACACCCAGACTATTGCAAAAGCCTTCTGATTGACGTTTCTGCCTCTTTTGCCCCCACTCCAATCCATCCTCCATTTATCTGTCAAATTGACCTTCCTAAAGTGCTCTTTTAGATCTGATCCTGTTTACTCGATAAACTACAGTGGCTTTCTATTACTTCCACGATTAATAACAAATGCTCTTTCTATCTCTTTCTGCTGGGCTTTGTTAGTAACATATAGAAATGCCAATGATTTATGTGGTTTTATTTTATGTCCTGCAACTTTGCTAAGGATAATTTCAAGTAGTTTTTTACTTGATTCTTTAGGATTCTCTAAGTATATCATTATATCATCTCATGATCTTATTTTTTAAACCTATTTTGATCATTTTATTTCAATATAGCCAGTTTCCCTTGTAATCCTATATGTTTTATTTTATGAATTGTAAAACATTTTTTCGGAGAAAGGGTTCATAGACTTCACCACAATGCCACATGGGTCCATGAAAGCAAAAATAGCTTCAAACCCCTAATCTCTGTGAATGTTACAGTCTCTTCTAATTCTAACATTGGTTCTAGGTTCTTTAGAGTTTTGCCCCCCTACATGATTCTCACAATAAAGAAGTCATTTGCCTAGCTCTTTAGGGAAAACGCTAAGGATAAATGTCAAGCTGATGACTTTTTCTTTATCATTTAGTCCATATGTACAGCAGGAAAGAACCATATAAGGAAGAATGAAAATGAAAAATCCTAAACAGAAGTAATTGACAAAGCCCCAAACCTGGAACTAATGAGAAATCCATACTACAGCACAAAAATAGTTTAGTATAGTATAAGGAGTATAGAAAGCTGTCTGCCCAAATAGTATTTATATGGTGTTTTCAGGTTTATGTGAAAAGCTTGAAGGTAGGTGATATTATTATCCCTACTGCACAGCTGAAAATATGGTAGCAGAAGCTATTACCACATTTCACCACATAATCATCGCAAATTTTATGCCAATTTTTTCTTTTGCAAAAACATGGGGTGTGAGCATCATGTGAAACTTAAAAAAAAGTTGTGCCAGTATTACTTAGAAATGATTTATTACTAAACTGTATCACTGGTAGATGAACTGTATAGTTTAACTACTGGGGGAAGATGTAAGTCTCACTATATCATATGACTTACCCATGGCAACTACACCTGCACCACCACTCCCACATACCCACCCTCCCACCTCCACCCGAACCCCTCTCTTACCCTCGTACCTATGACTCTTCATTGGGTTGAGTGACAATACTGTTAATACTGCAGCACTCTAAACAAACAACACAAGTCAACTTTTGGAAATATACTGACAATGAACATACACTGAAAATTCTAGGCTTGTGGCTTGCAATGCATGAGACATAAATGTATATCCATGTGCCTCTGCTGAATATATTGCTGCTCTGTTTACCTTTTAAGCAGTGTGAAGAACAGAACTATACCATGCAACAATTATGTCACAAAAGGTTATATACCAAGTTTTGGACTGGAAAAAAGAACCCCATGAGGGTACAATGATTATGCAGTGGTGACGATTATGTTGTGAAATACAGTATCTGCCAAGGGTCCCGGATCTAATTAAGTTCTTGAGGGTAGATTTGAACTCAAATCTTCCAGAATCCAGATCGAATGCTATTCACTACACTACCTAATTGCCTATAGTATACTAATACAAAGGGAAGAAAAGAGGGAAGAAGCCAGTTGTTGTCTTTGATGTGTTCTGGCTCCAAAGGGGACAAGGACTGATTGAAAGAATACATACAATATTAGATTAGCTCCTAATTGAGGAGTATATTAGTAATTAAATCCATGGTTTCTATTCAACTAATTTACTCAAGTGAAATGCTGTATATATGGTAAAAAGTACAGTGGATTGGAAGGCGGAAGATTTCAGTTTTAATCTATACTTTGTTACTTGTACTCTATGTAATCTTGGGTACATGCTATTTAAATGCTCCCTAAGGTCCCAACCAGTTCTAAATCAAGGACTCATTTTCTTCAGCTCCGACCCTGTACATTCCAAAATCCACTGGGCTCTCCTACCTGTATGACCTAGAGGCAGATAATTAGTGAACTCTTGAATAAAGGAAAAGGAAAACGGGTGCTTGTTTGGCAGTACATATAATAAAAATGGAATAATGCAGAAAAAAATTAGTACCACCCCTGCACAAGGATGACATGCAAATGCATGAAATGTTTTTTATTTTTGAGTTAAAAATCAGTTTAAAACAAATAAGAACTGAAACAAAAAAGACTCACATGGAATTAAAAATGAGAGACTAGAGAATAATTTATAACAATTCTGATGAACTAAAAAAAGGCAGAAACACAGAAGTAACTATTATAATCTCAAACAAGATAACAGTAAAAATAGTGATGATTAAAAGAGATAAATAGAAACTACTTTATGCTTAAAGGAATGATAGACAATTAAATAATATTAATAATGTACATGCATGAGTTGCATAACATCTAAGTACTTTATGAGAAATTAATAAAATTATAGGTTAAAGTGGGCAACAAAACCATAATAGACAGAGACACTTTCAGACCTAAACAACTGTAACAAATACAAAAAAAAGAAAAGAAAGAGAAGTAAGGAATATATGTATCTAAGTTACATGTGGGTCTGTTACAAAACTTAATCATGTTTTATGACGAAAAAAGCCTTATAAACACATATTAACAAAAACATAATGGATATCTTTTAATGACCACAGTGCAATAAAAATTAAAATTGATAAGAGACCTTTGAAGAAAATATTCAAACTTAAATGGAGACCAAAAAACAACCTTACAGAATTGGTGAATCAAAGTACATACCAGAGAAACAATGAATAATTTAATAATAAAAAAAATGAGATAAAATAAAAGACCACGGGGGAAATTTTATACTTTTAAACACTTTCATCAACAAAAGAGAAAAGGGACAGGCCAATAAATTCAATACACAGCCAAAAAAATAGAGAAGAAAAAAAGAAGAAAAGTCAAAAAAGCAAACAGCAACTAAACACAAAATACAAATATTTAAAAATCGGGGCAGGGGCAGAGTCAAGATGGCAGCATAGAAGCAGGAAAACTCTGTGGCCCCCACCAAAACTGGCTCAAATACTTACAAAATATGACTCTCAACAAATTATAGAGCTACAGAACCCACAAAGCAACAGAGAGAAACAAATCTCCTGCTGAAGGTATCCCGGCAGGCGGACAGGAAGTGTTCATTGCAGGGCATAGGAAGCAGAGCCCAGCCTTTAGAGGAGCCCATGGTTTAAGCTGCAAGGTAGCTCAGATAAGCCATGGCTGGAGCATTCCAGAGAGTGGGTCACCAGCAACTATGAAGGTTTCAGAGTTATCAACCCATAAACGCTAAAGACAAAGTAAAAGGTCAGTGGAACCCTGCTAAATATGGAGCGGGGGGGGGGGGGAGATGGAGTACAGTCTGGCCTCTGCTCCCAAAGTGAGAAGTTGCAGAAGTGGTAGCCCTGATAGCTGCCTTCACATGGTTGCTTCAGAGCTTGAAGCTTACAGATTGTAGCAGGGCCAAGTGACCATTCAGAGGCTAGGTGCTCTTGCCTTAACTTGCCTGGAACTGGATCATGGTCTTGGGTGCTGGTGTTGATGAGTGTAACCAGTGAGCCGAAGCTGGTGGAGGCTGTAGAGATGGTGACCTCCTAATAGCTCTGGCAGCTGTGAAAACCCTAGCCATTTGGGACAAAGCTCTCCCCTCTGGAAGCAGAGTTCTACTGTGGCAATGAGCTCAAAAGTCAAATAATTGACTGGCAACATGAGCAAGCAAAGGAAGAAAAGCAAGCACAACCATCCAAGTTTAGATTGCTTTTTTGGGGACAAAAAGGACCAAAGCATGGAATGGAAGGAAGACAACATACTCAGACCTCCTATACCAAAAGCTTCCAAGAAAAATATAAAGTGATTCCAGACCACGGAGTAGTTAAAGAAGGATTTTGACAATCAAGTAAGAAAAGTAGAGGAAAAATTGGGAAGAGAAATGGGAATGATGTAAGAAAATCATGCAAAGAGAGTCAACAACCTGACTGAAGAAAATTGCACCTTAAAAAATAGACTAACTAAATGGCAAAAGAGGCTCAAAAGCCAATGAGGAGAAGAACAGCTTAAAAGGCTGAATTTGCCAGATGGAAAAAGAATTTCAAAAGCTTACTGAAGAGAATAATTCCTTCAGAATTAGAGTGGAGCAAATGGAAGCAAATGACTTTATGAGAAATCAAGATACTATTAAAAAGATCCAAACAAATGAAAAATAGAAGGCAACATGAAATATCTCATTGGAAAAAATGCTGACTTGGAAAACATATCCAGGAGAGATAATTTAGGAATTGTTGGACTACCTGAAAGCTATGATCCAAAAAAAGAACCTAGAAATTGTCCTTCAAGAAATTCTCAAGGAAAATTGCCCTGAAATTTTAGAACTAGAGGGCAAAATAGAAACTGAAAGAATTTACCAATCACCTCTTGAAAAAGATCCCAAAAAGAAAATTCCTAGGAATATTGGAGCCAGGTTCCAGAGTTCCCAGACCAAGGAGAAAATATTACAAGCAGCCAAGAAGAAACAATTGGAATATTGTGGAAATACAATCAGGATAACACAAGATCTAGCATCTCCTACATTAAGGGATTGAAGGGCTTGGAATATGATATTCTGGAAATCAAAGGATCCAGGATTAAAACCAAGAATCACCTACACAGCAAAACTGAGTTTATTGTTTCAGGGGAAAATATGGTCATTCAGTGAGGTGGAGAACTTTCAAGCATTCTTGATGAAAAAAAACAGAACTGAATAGAAAATTTGACATTCAAATACAAGAGCAAGAGAAGCATGAGAAGGTAAACAGAGAAAAGAAATCATAAAGAACTTATCAAAGTTGAACTATTTACATGCCTGCATGGGAAAATGATAGTAGTAACTTATGAAACTTTTCTCGGTGTTAGGATAGTTGAAGGTAATGTAAATGTGTGTATATATACACATATATATACACATATATGTATATATGTATACACACATATATGTATATGTATGTATATATGCATATATAGGAGGGTATATGTGCATATGAATACATATGTGAGTGTATGTATATATGTGTACAGGTATACATAGAGGGCACAGGATCAATTGAATAGTAAGGGATGATATTTAAAAGGTGAAATTGAGGGGTGAGAAAGGAATATAATGAAAGGAGATGGGGAGAGACAGAATGGGGTAAATTATCTCATATAGAAGAGGCAGGGGATAACTGTTACAATGGAGGGAAAGAACAGGAAATCAAAAGGGAATGGGTCAACCTTCCTGTCATTGAATTTGGCTTAGGGAGGGAATGGCATACTCTCTGAACTGGGTATCTTGCCCTACAGGAGAGTAGGGAGTAAGGGGATGAGAGGGGGGATGATGGAGGTGAGGGCAGTTTGGGGGTATGGTAGTTAGAAGTGCACACTTTTGTCAAGGGACAAGGACAAAATAGAGAATAGAACAAGAGGTGGGGGATAGGATGGAGGGAAATATAGTCAGTCTTTCACAATATATCCACTATGGAAATGTTTTACATAACTTCCCATGTACAACCTATATTGAATTGCTTATTTTCCCAGTAAGGGTGGAAGACAAGGGAGGAAGGGAAATAATCTGGAATTTAAAGTTTTAAAATCAGGTGTTATATGTGTGTGTGTGTGTGTGTGTGTATGTATGTATGTATATATATATATGTATATTATATTATTATATTATATTATATTATATATATAATTATTTACATGCAACTGGAAAATAAGATACACAGGCACTGGGGTATGGAGATCCATCTTTCCCTACCAGGAAGTCAGCCACATAACAAAGGATGCTCTGGAGAGCAGACTTCAAGGCCTGGAAGCCCCAAAGTCATGGTCATCAAGAACATCTGCAAAGGAGATGACCCCCCAGGAGTTAATCTGAATCAAATATTTTGGCTTACTACAGAAATTGATAGTAAAACCCTACTAATGATGGGCCTTAATTTTCCCTTTTCACAGCTGGAGAAATCTAACCATAAAAAAGAAGTTAAGTAGATAAACAGAATCTTAGACAAGTTAGAATGACAGACCTAAACTGAATGGGAATAGAAAGGAGTATACCTTTTTTTTTTAGCTATATGTGGCACCTTGACAAAAACTGACCATGTATTGCAGCATAAAAACCTCACAACCAAATGTTGAAAAGCAGAAATTTTAAATGCACCCTTTTCAGATCATAATGCAATAAAATTACCTTTAATAGAAGGCTGTAGAAGAATACTCAAGAATTAGAAAATCAAAGAAAAAATATAGAAATAATTTTATTAAATAGAATGACAACCATGAGAAAACATTCCAAAATTTGTGGGTTGCTAACAATGCAGTATGTAGGGGGAATTTATAAATCACATTTCTATACATTAACAACAAACCCAAGAGGACAAGACAAAGAAATTACAGTCAAATAACCACAGAATATATACTACAATATAAAATATTTGGAAGTCTCCCTACTAAGCAACACACAGGAACTATATTAACACAACCATAAAACTCTTTATAAAAAATAGACTGTCCTAAAAATTGGAGAGATAATGATTGCTTTTGAATGGCCCATACCAGTATAATAAAATTATTAATGCATATAATAATATTTATAGCAACTTTTTAGTTGTAGTAAATAACTGAAATGATGAACACATTATGGTATAGAAATGTAGTGAAATATATCAGAAGAAATTATAAAAGGGATGGTTTCATAGTGATACCAAGTGAAATGAGAAGAACTCGAAAGACTTTTCATATAATAACTAAAACACTATAAAGAAAACAACAATGACTCTGTAAGACATGAGAACTCTGGCCAATGTAACAACCAGTCATAACTCCACGGATTAAGCATGCTCCACCTTCTTCATGGAGAGTCGTTAGACTCAAAGTGCAGAATGAAACATTTTCAAATATGATCAATATGTGGATGTGTTTTATTTGACCTTACTTAATGATTATAAGGGATAAGTGTTTGTTGGGAGCCTAAATAATTGGAGGAGGAAAGGACAGTGATAGTGATGCCCCCCAAAAGGAAGTCATAAATAAAATGCATAGGTGAGATCAAAAAGAGGTTCAGAGGGGAACAGTGAAAAACAAGACTGCTTTGAGGAAATAATCATTAAAGAAAACTAGTAGTTTTAGATAAAACCATCCCTTTGTAGATGAAAATGTTCATGTTTGATGTTATTTGTCAAGTTAAGAATAACTAAAAATTAAAAGAAAAAAGATAAAAAAGGGGGTGGTGGAGGGAAAGTTGCACCTTTTCCAGGTACTGGAGTCTCCATGGTATCATACTCAGGACCCATGACTGGAGGGAAAATCACATGCAATCACAAGCAAGCTGGACCTATTTGTGGCTAAAATGCCCTATCCATGGGACCCACTTACCCAAAATCAAGACCAAGTGCTGACCTCCTACCCTCCTACCACTCACTCCCACATTTTTAGTTTCAGTGTTGCCTGAAATCTTTATACATTTCATTATAGACATTTAGAAAGCATATCTTTGTTAAAGATCCCATTTACATAGCCAACATCAACGTTTATCCCATGGCCTGCAAGAAAGTTTTACTTACTAAATCATTTCAGAGAGATGAGTTTGATTGTGATTAATTAGATTTTTCTTAAGAAGAACATTCCAAATCAAGTTCATTATCCCACAGCAGGCATTATATTCAATGGTATCAACTATGGCATATTTACTTTGCTGATAAGTGGAAGGTGAGATGATTTGTAAATGTGTGAAATAATACTCTTGATCTCTTCAGTGGTAAAATATCATATAATAAGTAACACTTGTAGAAGCTAGGCAAAATAGTCTGTACCAATAGACCCAGAGCCTGAAAGAAATTATGCTGTTCCTGAAGGAAATTATGCGTATAGGAAAATTAGAATTTGTATAAAAATTGGAAATATGCTCTTCAGTTCCAGCTACTGATGCTAACTACCATACAATGTATCATTTAATTGACACTAGTTGTCGGAGAGAGCAGTGCAAATTTTGTGGACTGGTAAACTTAATACTCTAAAATATGCATATAAAGTAGACTTCTTGAACAAACTCTTTTCTCTTCTCCAATTTATATAATTAAAAAAAAACTCTTCTTACCACTTACTATCCATTATTACTGTCGAGGAGATGTATTCTTACTGACTTAGTAGAAAAATTATTTCAAAAAGTACAGCCATTAACCAGAACATGTTTATTATCAAATAACAGTAACAACAAAAGTTTCAAACAAACTTTCTCCTTATGAATTTTCATGAAAACTGAACTTTCACATGTAAAGATTCAAAATAAGCCAGATGAGATTGGCACATGCCACATCTTCTTTCTCTGCTGCTAAGGTGTCTGAGGCTGATGCATCACTTGAGTCTGGGTGTTTAGAGTGGCATTAGGGCTAAAGCTGATGAGCTGTCCTTGCCTAGTTGGGCACCAGTAAGGTGAATGTCACAAAGCAGACGGCCACCAGGTTGCCTACTGAAGAGCTAAGTATCCCACACTATAAACATGGAACAGATTAAAAGCTTTGTGCAGATCAGTAGTGGGATGGGGCCCATGAGTAATCATTATCCTTCCAGACTGTGTCAGATAGGTAGATCCAATTTTAAAAACACAAGCAAAATAAAGTTCTTGCCATGCACATGCTAAGTGT
>CM053593.1:208031469-208048515 GCA_028646575.1 Pseudocheirus occidentalis
CAATCCCTGTTTTTCACACCTTGGTAGATGTGGAGTTGCTGGAGTTGCAGTAGATCTTCTCTCTTGTAGACTGTCTGTGGCTCAGCTCCTCTCAGCCACCCTGGGGCCTGGCCTGGCCATTTTTTCATTTCAGCCTGGGCTGGTCTCGGCTCCTAGCCTGCCACGATGAGCCCCTGCTACCAAGCTGCCTTCAGTGAGAGATGTGTTTTCTGTATTTTTGTGAGTCTGAGAGTCCTAGACTTTGTCTGGGGTAATATTTTATGCGTGTTTAGGGTGGTTGTGTGGGAGCTGTGGAACCTCGTTGCTTCTACACTGCCATCTTGGCTCCCCCCCCCCAGATAAGCAACTTTGATTAAATTTATAATTGTTGCATACATTGAGAGGTTAAATGGCCTGTGTGGGGATTACACATCCAGTACATGTCAGAGGGAAGACTTGAACCCTGATCACTTTTGTAAAGATTAAAAAAAATTTTATACTGATCCAACCATTCTAGAGAGCAATTTGAAACTATGCCAAAAGGGTTATAAAACTGTGTATACCCTTTTGATGGAATCCTAATAAAGTTGTCCCCAGTTCCAATATTCCAACTTCCTCATGGACATCATTGAACAGCAGCTATGTCCTTATTTAACCATACAATTTAGTTTTAACCACACCACAGGCCCCCAGACTCAATGATAGGCCTCACTGAATAGCCTCTACCTAGCCAGCTAGTCACTGCTTCTCCACCCTGACTCAACATTTTAATTTCCTCACATATGCCTTACTGCCTCACTAGAACAGCAGGAGTCTCCATGAATTCATGCCCCACTAGAACAGCAGGTGTGTCTATGTGATGGAATCCCAGTCAACAACTCTCACTAGCCACTGCTCCCAACCCCATTCCTTGTATTTCTCACAGAAAAAACAGGTGTGTCCATGCACTCAACCACAACCACATCCATCTTGTCTCAGACAGGACCACAATGGCCAGCCAATCAGAAAGCAGCACTACCAGGATGCCAGAGCAGAATGTGGACCCCAAAACAGTAGAAGAAACTTTCACTAAATAACCATCTGCACAGTAATAGCAAAAACTGTCCTTTGGGTGAACTATGATGTAGAGAAGCTTATTAAATATCATTATCACACATTAATGTCTGTCCCCCCCATTTGGTCTTTTCTGTATGCATCATGGGTAAAGGCATACACAGTTTCGCCAAGGCCAGGACCCCTCCCCTATTACCTAATCCCTTGACAAATTTCCTTGCCAGTTTAATATTCATGATTTCTGTTGTCTGATCGCATCATTACACTATAAGATTGCCTCTCTTGTCCTACTGAAGCCTTCAGTTCCTCTTAAAACTCAGCCTTCTGGAGAGAATATTCCTCAATAAATGCATTTACTTGGATTGGAGGTGGTCTGAGTCTGAATTCTTTGAGATGACCCCCACAACACACCATGAAAAGACACTTTGGTCTAGCAATATCATTGCTATGTCCATATTCCAAAGACATCCAGCAAAAAGGGAAAAGGACCTATTTGTACAAAAATATTTATAGCAGCTCTTTTTGTGGTGGCTAAGAACTGGAAATCAAAGGGATGCCCATCAATTAGGGAGTGGTTAAACAAGTTGTGGTATATAAATGTAATGGAATATTATTGTGCTGTAAGAAATGACAAGTGAGATGATTTCAGAAAAATCTGGAAACACTTGCAATGTAAAGTGAACAGAACCAGGAGGATATTGTACACAGCAACAGCAATATTATTCAAATAGGAATTGTAGATGATTTAGCTATTCTCAGCAATACAATAAACTAAGACAATCCCAAAGGACTAATGGCAAAGTGTACTATCCACCTCCAGAAAAAAGAACTGGTACTCATTGATTACAGACTGAAACATGCTATTTTTTCACTTTCTTTCATTTTTTTCTCTTATTCAAATCTTTTTGAACAAAATTACTAACATGGAAATGTTCTACATAACTGCACATGTATAACCTATATCTGATTGCTTACCATCTCAAGGAAGAGGGAAAAGAAAGAAGGAGAAATGGAGGAATAGAATTTGGGACCTAAAGCTTCAAATTGAAATATTTTTTTAAACTGGGGAAAAATCGGAAAAAAAAGTTATGGCCCATGAGAGTCAGTTGTAAAAGAATAAAAAGCAGGGGATAGAGAGAGTAAAGGTGTTCTAATATGGTATAAATCTTACAAAATATACACAAATCTTTTTATTTACAATAATAAAACCCAAAATCCAGGTACATAGAGCGGTAATAGAACCAAAGTTTCCCTGATGCAACTTTTTCCCTCCCCCTCCTAACATAGGCTTCACCTAAAAAATGACAAAACTGCCCCAGGATCCTAATTGTACTGATTTTCTCTGATTCAGTTTACTTTCCTCCCCTCATTCCCAGTCCCACCATGTGGAGTAGGTCTATGACCCATCTTCCCTAATCTATAGGGATTAGATTTTTTTTTAAGACTAAGACAATGAGGAGGACAAGGACAAAACTGTTCCTGGAATCTGATTGCCCTCAGCTTCCCTGGGGCCACTTCCTAGTCATTTAAGAGCATAAAAATTCCAAGCAAAAAGGAGTCTAAGCTTCTCAGGCTGCACAAATTTCTGAAGACCATTTCCTTCATGGGAGTTACCATTTCCTTCATTGTATCCTTCCCTAATGACTAGATGAGTGTCCAGAGGGACTAAATATCACACTTTGTAGCATATCCTTGCTGTATTAGGTAAAGTAAACCTCCTTTTGTCAACTGTTCAATAGTTTTCAAGATCACCTCATCAAACTTGAACCTTAGTAATGGTGTTAGAGTCATTTCTGACAATAGGGAAAAATATTACTTCACTTAAAAATTTATTTCAGCTTAGATGGAGAGAGAGAGAGAGAGAGAGAGAGAGAGAGAGAAGGAGGGGAGGGAGGGAGAGAGGGATAGACAAAGAGAGAGAGAGACAGACAGACACAGAAACAGACAGAGGTAGAGAGACAAAGACAGAAAAACATAGAGATAGACATGAAGAGATGGGCAGACAGACAAACAGAAAGACTGAAACCAAGAGACAAATAGAAACAGAAATAGAGAAATAGAAAAACAGGAGCAGACAAGAACATAGCAAAAGAAGAATAGAAAAATAGAGATAGACAAAGAAAGAGAGAGAGCTGCAAAAAGGAGAAAAATGAGGTTTGATGAATGTCTTTTTCCCATTAACAATTTACAGACTGAAGTTGAGGTCCCAGAATGAGAGAGAGAGAGCGAGCCAGAAAAGCGTCTTGGGCTAGCAGTATGTGCAGGCTAAGGAACAGGATTCTGTATCATGACTGATAAAGCATCCAGCCTCATCCTAAATCCACCCCACCCCACCTATCTGCCCAGAGCCTCTCTGGGACAAAGTGTACCTACCAATGACACTTGGAAGATGTCTCTCAAAAAGGACACATAAAAAAAAATGAAGAGAAGTTCATATCACCAAGAAAAAATATAAACAAGTTATGTGGGCCTATAAGAATAGTGTTCAAAAGGGTAAAACCCAGCTGAACCAAGGCTTGTAAAATAATAATAACAATAATAATGCTGGACAACAAAAAGGACTTCTTTAATTAGCTTTTTCCTATAGCACTGGGCAGGCACTTCATGAGTCTTAGGAGAAGGCCCACCCTGGATGAAACACTTTAGCAAACCATGGAAAACAGTAGTGTTCTGTCAAGGGGGCTGTTTTCAAGAAGACCACTAAATTAGAAGTTGTGAAAACAGTTAGAATCATCTGTTGGCAGAGCTTTGCACCCTTCCCTGTGTGAACTGGCAAAATGTTTAAGAGAGTCCTGCCCAAGAGACAGCTAGAGGGCTACAGTTCAGCTGGAAACAGCATCCTGAGTTAAACGCATAGAGAAAAAAAACATATTCTTCAAAAGTCTTCTCTCTGAGCTGACTTGGCCTGGCCATAGACTTTACTCTTTAGTAAAGCCATGAGATCCTCCTACACGAGAGGCTTCCTACTAAGGCACAAAAATCTTTACACAGAATTTCTTAACCTCAACTTCTTAGTGGGAGGACAGAGAGAGTGCAATAGGAGTTTGGACACCAGAAATTTCAGAAGTGAAAGAGAAGAAGGCTGGATATCATATCACCAGACTGGATCAGACTTCCCCTGACAATTATGTAGACACACAGTTAGAGTCTAACCTCTCCTGTAATATTATGCAAGTGGACAAGAGAGTGACAGTTATTGGAAGTCCAGCTTTTTTCTTTGTTTTTAGTTGTTTTTAGTTACAAGCCTCAGTTCTTCTATATGTAAAATGAGGGCAATAATATTTATACTACTGGGTTAGCAGGACTATTTTTTTTCTTTTTTTTTCTTTTTGCTTTTTGGAGGGCAGTTGGGGTTAAGTGACTTGCCTAAGGTCACACAGCTAGTTTTTGTGTTAAGTGTCTGAGGCCGGATTTGAACTCACGTCTTCCTGACTCTAGGGCTGGTGCTCTATTCACCACACCACCTAGCCGCCCCTAGCAGGACTATTTTAAAGATCAAATGAAATTATTTTTGTCTGGTCATGTCCAAGAATTTGTGACTCCATTTGGAGTTTTCTTGGTAAAGACACTGCAGTGGTTTGCCATTTCCTTCTCCAGCTCATTTAGATGAGGAATTGAGGCAAATAAGGTTAGGTGACTAGCCCAAAGTCACACAGTTAATAAGTGTCTGAGGTCATATTTGAGCTTAGGTCTTCCTGATTCCAGGCGTGGTACTCTATCCACTGCACTACCTAGCTGCCCGTAGCCTTGTCATATCATATATCTTTCCACTTCAACCATTTTCTTCATGGGAGTAGTACAGAAGAAGAATGACGACATTAACTGAAGGGTTGAGAGCAAGTTGGTCTTGTCATTCATTCTTTGGCCTGGAAATTACCTAGGAGTTTGATACTGTGTGGACAGTATATGGAAAACATAATGGAATGGAAGTTAAGTGGAAAGGGTACAGTTTAACACACTGCAAAGTTTGAAGAGTTTTAAGTTTCAAAAGCTTTTCAACTTCCTCTAATTTGTCAGCAGATAATCCAAATCAGACAAAAGAGCAGTAATTTAATCGAACATGCAGACATCTGCCTTTTTTTGCAGGGCTCCTTTAAGGAAATATAGAAGGATTAATTAAATCAAACATAGCACAAGAAGGAACTCCATTAATACTGGGCTACTTCCCTTTGCCTTCATTTGGTACCCTGGGAATGAAAATTAATTGTAATTCATGATCATTTAGAAGACATTGTGGGGTCTTACAGGACTTCATGGTCATCATTATAAACAGAAATCATTATAATTTTAATTTGAAAATTAACAGAATTGTGCTTAATAGAATGTAGACTAACTAAGAGTTTACTGTATAAAGATGATTACTGCCTAATGGCAGAATTTTCACAAAACTAATTGTGGAAAGCAGTAGGAAAAATCCAACTTCATATCTGTTTTTTTGTTGTTCAATCATTCCAGTCGTATCTGATTCTTCGTGACTCCATTTGGGGTTTTCTTGGCAAAAATAGTGGTGTGATTTGTCATTTCCTTCTCTAGCTCATTTTAGATGAGGAAACTGAGGCAAACAGGGTGAAGTGACTTGCCCAGGGTCACACAGGTAGTAAATACCTGAGGTAAATTTGAACTCAGGTCTTCCTGACTACAGGCCTGGCATCTTTTCCACTGTGCCACCTAGCTGCCCCAATTTCATGTTTCCTTTATTTAAAATCATGATTATATTTTTCAAGTCTATTGGTTATGGTTCAAACACATATATCAAACACATCTTATGAACTGGAATACACCATGTGTAAACTACTTCCTGAGGGCTATAAGGCCTTTCAGGAAATGTACTAAATAAACTCAGGTGATCTGATTACTATTTGGTAACTTCTTGCTTTGTTGAACTAAATAATGTGATAATCTCATCAAATCTGATCCTGGCTGGATGGCAGTTTCAGAAGTCATCCAGGAAGCTACTGGCCTCTATTCTGCATTTACTGAATTCATGTAAGTTTTGATAGAGTAGAGGCTTCAGTTTTGATGACTTCCCAACTTGACTGTCCTGTCCCTAAGAAATTCACTAAGATTCTCAGATAATTCCATGATGGTATAGGATAAATAGAAAAGAATGACTGTTTCTATGTCAGACAAAAGGAAGCACAAAACCAATGACCTGATAAATGAATGAACAAGTATTTAGGATTTACCACGTTCCAAGCATGCTGCTACTACAAAAGCCAGATAGTCCTTACCAATAAGGAACTTAAATTATTTCATTTTTAATTTTGAACTCAGGTACCAAATATCATGAGCTTACATGATAGAATAAATAAAGAAGACTGTATATGAAATTGAAAGTTTTTACTATATAAAGCTTGCTTTACTTTTTAAGCATATAATAAATCTAACATGTAACTTTCTTTTAAAACTTGATTCTTCTTGATATATTTTGGTTAATTTCCACCTGTATTTCCCCCCCCCTTCTCCCTTGCAAAGAGTCATCCCTAATGGAAGGGTGGGATCAAAAACCACTCTAACCCACTTTGGCTTGATACCTTAACTAGGTGAGAACACATTTCAGTCAAAGGGTTGATCAAAAGACATTAGACTAAGTGAGAAATGTCTTTGAAAGCCATTTGATGAAGTGAGGAGGTAATATTTTAATAACTGTAGGATTTTGTTCCACCCTTTGGGTTCTATTTAAAAACATCAACTAAACTGGAATGGGAGCTTTACAGAAATTGGAGCATGTTGCTTTCCAGCACATGCCTGAGAAGGAACTGCCTTGGGGGAAGGAGAGGTCTAGGTCTCCTTTTCCCAGAGTTGGTCCTTTAGCCAGGGACATCCATATCACCAAAGTTACATTGTCTTCCTGGGAGCATGTGCCCTGAATATGGGCATCTCCTCCACAACTGTAACAGATGAGTAGAAATTCTGTAGTTACATTGGTGCTGTGTCCAAATCTAGCCTCAGACACTTCCTAACTGTGTGACCCTGGGCAAGTCACTTAACTTGGTTTGCCTCATCTGTAAAATGAGCTGGAGAAGGAAATTGCAAACCACTCAAACATCTTTGCTAAGAAAACCCCAACCTCAAATGGGTTTTTTTTTTCAATGAAAAGCTGGACACGAGTGAAACAACTAATGACAAGTCTTAGCATTTGAGTCTAGGGTTTCATTTCCTTATGTACCACAAGTTCTCAAAAACAAGTCCTTTAAGGCCTTCCCTTAATCAGCAGATCTTGTGGTTGTCATTGATCTGTCAGTCCTGTCACACCCAGCTTAATATAGGAGGACTTAAGAGCTAGCCCCGCCCCAAAATTAGTAGAGTGGGCTTATTTTTGCTGCTTATAACAATATGTACAGTTTGCAGTCTCTCTTCAGGAGAAGGTTCTCTGTATCTTGCAGGGTACCCAGCCACCATTTCATGTACTAGTGAGGTGACTCTGAACTCCATGAAAGTATTATCTTTGTATCTTCTTTCTGAAGCTAGACTGCTATTTGAGTTGGGAAAGCTTGCTTCCCATGGATGTCTAGATTGTGGCAGGACAGTCATTCTTGGTCTATATTGTGCATATATAGTCAGAATCACTCATGTATGTTTCTGTGAGGAAAGGTCCTTCTGTAATGATCAGTATAGATGAAACCCCAAACTAATTTTCTGCTAGACTGCTTTCCAATTTTCTAACTAGTCCTTATCAAATAGGGAATTCAAAATGTGTAACTTTCAAAGTGGTTTTGCTTGTTTATGATTTCTTTCTGACCTTTTTTCTACCCATTTAAAAAACGCTTCAATGACTTCTTTCCTGTCCTCTCTTCTCTCTTTTTCTTTCCTTTCCTCCCCATCCAACTCCTCTCATACTTCCCACCTTCCCAACCAAAAAAAGAGAGAAATGAACCCATTTTTCAGCAAATACACATGATCAAGCAACACAAATACATTGGCTGTAACTGATAATGTGTCTTATTCTTCATTAGGAGTTCATCACTTCTCTGTTATGTGTAAATTTGTTTTCCTGGTTATAATCACTTCACTCTGAATCATTTCACACGTATTCCAAGGTTACTCTGAAACCATCCTGTTCATCAGTTCTCACACTATACCAATATTCCATTACATTTATAGACCATAATTTCTTCAGTTATTCTCCAGTTAATGAATGAGAACCCCCTTAATTTCTAGTTCTTTACCACTAGTAAGAGAGCTGCTATGAACATCTTAAACACATGCCCTCATCCTCTTTCGTTGATTTCTTTGGAATATTTGGAATCAGCAATGTGCTAGCAAATGACTTTACAAGAAAAAAATGTGCTTGGGATGCATGCTTAAATTTAATCTGAACTATTAACACAATCTCCACTGGTTTCTTAAGTCTAGATAGTCAACAGAACACAAAATCAAGACCCAATTTGTAGTGTTTGCCAATTTCCAATGTGTAAATGAACACACTGAAAAATTTAAGGACTTTTGGTTTTGAGTGGACAATTTTATATTAATTGCCCCTGAAAAAAGCCTAAAATTCAAATTTCAGAGGGAACTGAAGCAAATTAATAAGATTAAAGCTATTTCTCAATTGATGAATGAGAAAAAAATAGTTTTCAAAAGAAGAAATGTAAGCTATAAATAGCAACCTACTAAATCACCAACAATTTTAAAAGGGGACAGAAAAATAACTAATGATTTAAAACATGTCATGCTATCAAAGATAGAAAAGATGGGAAAACATTATTGTAAGACCAGGTATAAGTCAGGGATTCTAATTCATTCTTGGTGAATAAAGTTGTGAATTGCTTAATCATTATGCAAAACAATTTGAAATTATGCAATTAAAGTTTCTAAACCATTCATACCCTTTGAGGCAGATCTCTCACTACTGAGACAACAAAGAGGTTACTAAAAGCAATGACAACCGCTATAAAATATTAATACAACATATTTTTGTTATAATAAAAAAACTAGACACAGAATATGTGCCCAACAATTGGAAAATGAATTAACTGCAGTCTAGGAATATAGTGGAATTGTACTGCAACATGAAGAATAACTAACATGAAAACGTTAGAGAATTCTGGGGAGACTTATATAAAGGTAACGTTGGGTGAGGAAAGCAAAGCTGATCGAACAATATATACAACAACTACAATGATGTAAATACCGTCAACATGGAGAGGCAACAAAACACTGTTAAAGGAAATGGTCAAGGATTGTCAAAGTTAAAAGGCACATTTGTCCTTTCTGTTAGTAATCTATAAACTAACTCACTTTAGCAAAAGTTATTTGAAGGTCTATGGCATGTATGAATGTCGGTGTAGAAGGGCATTATTTGGAGATTTGTTGGGAAGTATCCATTATTAAGTGTTTGTATTGCACCAGGTAAATGTGTACTAAGTGGTGGGGATATAAAGAAAAGCAAAAACCACAAAAACAATCCCTTCCCTTGATGAACTTCTGTCAAACAGAAACTTTAATTGCATAATTCCAAATTTTTCTGTCAAGAAATATCTATGCATATACAAGATACATAAAGGGGAAAAGGAAGTGCTTGCTATGTCCAGGCAAAATATATCAATATATTATTTAAAAGGAAATAAACAGTCATATGAAAACTGAATGTGTTGTTTTTCATTCATGTCTGACTCTTCATGGCCCCATTTGGGGTTTTCTTTGCAAAGATAATGGAGAGGTTTGCTATTTCCTTCTCTAGCTCATTTTATAGATGAGGAAACTGAGGCAAACAAGGATAAGTGACTTGCCCAGGGCCATACAACTAGTAAGTGCCTGAGGCAGGATTTGAACTCAGAGAAAACTGAATATCAGTATATAATTCCAATAGATAATTCGGTGAAAGCCCAGATCACTTTTTTCATATTCTTTCAATTTATGACTAAGAGAGAACTCCATTTTAAAAACTTAAATTACCAAAAAATGTCATATTAGTGATTTTAAAAAACAGTAAACATTGCCCGGTTTGATGCGTTTTCTGTCTCCAGTGAAGTGAGGAAGCATGTAATAGGTTTAGCTTTCTTGTTTTACACAACAATATCTGAAGGGCCTAGAATTTTGAGGTAGACTTTATTTCTTAATATCTGACACACTTCTAACTTGAGTAGTCAATCAATAAGCCTTTATTAAATGCCTACTACTTGCTAGGCAGTGTGGGAATATAATCATAGAATAAAACAGCTTATATTCCATCATGGGAGACAATATATATCTATGTCTAGATATAGATACATACACATATACATACATATATACGGGGGAAGGAGAGAGAACAAATAAGTACATGACAAACATATTTACATATATACATATATATGTATATAGAGAGAATGAGGGAGAGAGGAGAGAAAGAGAGGAGAGGCAGGTGGACAGACATGAGGGGGAGAAAGAGAGACATAGAGAGAGACAGAGACAGAGACAGAGAGACACAGAGAGAGACATAGAGAGAGACAGAGACAGAGAGAAAATATAAATATAAAGGTAATTAAATACAAGGTAGTTAAGTAGGGAGAACAGCAGGATTTGAGAAAACTAGGAAAGACTTCATGTGGAAGATGATGGTTTGGCCATGTCTTGAAGGAATTGAGATATTCTATGAGAAGGAGGTGAGAAGAGTGTGCCTTCCATATGTGGGAAATAGCCAGTAAAAGGAATAAAGGAAGGAGATGAAGGACTATGTTTGAGAAACTTAAAAATGGCCAGTTTGACTAGACCACAGAGGGCAGTAATAAAACTGGAAACATAGGTTAAGGTCAGGTTCTGGAGAGCTTAAAAGTCAAACAGAAGGGTTTATATTTTATTCTTGAGGTAATAAGGAGCCACTGGGGGAACAGTAAGGTGGCATGGTTTGATCTGAACTTTGGGAGCTGCATGGAGGATGAATAATATTGGGGAAAGACCAATTAGGAGTCTGGTTTAGTTCAGGACCTAACCCAGGTGAGAAGTGATGAGGTCCTGAACTAAAACAGTTTTTATGAGAAAAATGTTAAGGGGATAGATTCAAGAGATATAGTAGACGTAGAAATAGCAGGATTTGGTGGTTGATTGGACATGTGGAGTGGGGGAGAGTGAGAAGTTGATGATAGAGCAGAGAATAAAAAGATAGTAATACCATCTAAAAAAATTCAATAAGAGGGTGAGTTTAGGGAAAAAATAATGAATTCTATTTTGGACTGGTTCATTTTGGCATGTTTATAGAGCAGTCAGTTTGAAATATCAAATAGACAGATAATGTGGTTCTGGGAGTCTTGGGGTGGCACAGTGGAAAGAGTGCTGGGGCCTGAAGTCAGGAAGACTCATCTTTTTTAGTTCAAATCTGGCCTCAGAAATTTACTAGCTGGGTACTAACTCTGGGCAGGTCACTTAACTCTGTTTGCCTCAGTGTCTCATCTGTAAAATGAGCTGGAGAAGGAAATAACAAACCATTCCATTATCTTTGCCAAGAAACACAAAATGGGGTCACAGAGTCATAAATGACTGAAAAACTACTCAACAAGTGGTTCAGGAACACAGGAGTAAGACTGCAGCTGGACATATAGATCTGGGAATCATCTGTATAGAGTAGATAATAAAACTCATGGGAGTTGATGAGGTCACCAAGAAAGATCTTAATTCTTCAAGACTACTTTAGAAAGTAAATACAATTTATCGAGATTACCTTTGGAGGTCCTGGAGTAGTCACCCGGAGATTCCTGAGCACCTATGACGGTGGGGTTTTGTTGTTCTTGTTTAGTTGTTTTCAGTCAAGTCTGACTCTTCATGACCCCATTTGGGATTTTCTTAGCAAAGATTTTTTTCCCAAAAATACCCATTTATTAAATAGCAACATTATGCTCAAGAGTGAAGACAACACACACGGAAACAAATATTGTATTTCATAGACTGCCTTCAATCAGTAGCAAAAGTATAATGACACCATAAAATGGCCCAGTGTTAACAGAATTTCAACATATCATCATGCAGCCTTATGATGTTAGACTATGTTTACCCCAAATGCCCCAAGTCACAAGATCTTTCAATCACTACATTATAAGACCACAAAGATAGCACAGGAAAGGACCATAAACATGCATCAAATCCAAACCCCTAAGTTTACAGATGGGGAAAGTGAGACTGAAAAAGGTTTAGGGACTTGGCAGGTTCCCCTTGCTAGTAGGTGTCTGAATTGGAGTTTGAACCTCGATTGCAACTGGTTTCCTTTTCCTTCTCTAGCTCATTTTATAGGTGAGAAAACTGAAGCAACAGAGTTAAGTGACTTGCCCAAGGTTACACAGCTAATAAGCCAGATTTGAATTCATGAAGATGTGTCTTCCTGACTCCAGGCTTGGCCACTGCACAACTAGATGCCCTGATGACCATCTCTTAAAACTATATAAATAATCGTGGATTGCTGATGAGCCTGAAAAAGAAATATTAAGCTACAGTTGAATACAAGAAATTCCAGCTCCTGTTGGAGAGTGCTAACAAGGCAATCATTTTCTTATTCTTCATCTGGAATCTTTTTCATCCAGCTGACTTCCAGGGAGGATTGAGTGGGACAGAATGCTATATTTATATAAGGTGACAAGACATTCAGTCCAGAACAAAATTGTACTGAAGATCTGTCATTCAGCAATTTCACAATAATATATGGTTGGTTGACTCAGTTAGTTTGAATGCTGTTCAAATAAGCCCAAGGTGATGTTTTGATTCTAATACGGACTGGTTAATATCACTCTGTTCCATGGCTAAGATTACTTCTTTAACTCTGGCTAGCTATTTTACACATGCAGAGAGTTGGTCACAAGAGGAACCAGATGAAAGGTTGCAAATGGATTAGTGATAATCCAAATAACTCAAAGCACATGCCTTGCTGTTGATGGATTGTATTACCAGGTTGACTATTACTTGGGTTGACTAAGAAAACAGGAGATAAGAGTTCTTGAGGTCAAGATTCCCAACATGTTAGGGGAGGGATGGCTTTTGCCCCTTGGGGTATGATTTCCTGATTTGTTTTTCTCCAGTCTTGGAGAAATATCATTCTTCATATCATTACCATATGCATAGACCTGATCATGTCCTTCCTCTACTCTATGACTCTCTATTCCTTAGGAAATATAGCTTTTAAAATCCTTTATATTTTTGTATATATACAAAATCTTGCACCGCTCTACCTTTCTAACCTTATTTCATACAACTTCCTATCACATACTCTAAACTTTAGCCAACTGGACAATTTTCAGTCCACTATAACTATCCAGGGAGTTTCCAT
The DNA here is from genome assembly GCA_028646575.1 of Pseudocheirus occidentalis. NCBI lineage: Eukaryota > Metazoa > Chordata > Mammalia > Diprotodontia > Pseudocheiridae > Pseudocheirus > Pseudocheirus occidentalis. The sequence continues at coordinate 208,044,734 of CM053593.1, forward strand.
TTCTGCACTTTAGTTTGAACTGTTTAGTTTGTGTAAGCTGCACTATCGCATCTCTGTGTATTGAAATCAAGACCCAGTTTAAGTGATGCCTCTCTTATGAAACAATGTAGTATAGTAGATAGAACATTGGATTTGAAATCAGGAAGACCGGGGTTCATTTCCCATCTCAAACTCTTGCTAACTGTGAAAACCAGAATAAATAATTAAACTTCTTTAGGTCTCAGATTGCTCATCTGTAAAATGAGTGCTGGCCTTGATGACTCTAAAATTCCCCTCCAGATATAAATATGAGACTATGAAAACTTCCTTGAAAATCTCATCTGGAAACAATCCTTCCATGGAACTTATGGAGCACTTGGTTTATTCATCTCTTGTGTTTTTGCTATGTTCTATTGAACATTATAGATGTTTATCTGATGCCCCCCCTCCTTTTTGCTTTTTTTTTTTGGAAGGGGAAGGCCAGGGCAATTGGGATTAAGTGACTTGCCCAAAATCACACAGTTAGTAAGTATAAAGTGTCTGAGGTCTGCATTTGAACTCAGGTCCTTCTGATTCCAGGGCCAGTGCTCTATTTATTGTACCGCCTAGCCACCCCTGTTGCCTCCCCTGCCTTTTCTGTTTCTGTCTTGGATAGACTGTAAGAGGGACCAGTTTAGGGATTATGGCTCTGTATCTTCCCCATCTGGCAGTATAGTGCTCTGAACACAGTAGGTGACTGACACACTTTTATTGAACCAAAGTGAACTGGAAAAGGGCTAAAACTGGACATAAGAAGAAAGTTGGGAACAATTACAAAAATGGTGAAAAGGGATTAAGAGTTTTGACTGGTTTTGAGGAGTCTTTCCCATTTGAACTTCACAACGGGATCAGAAAGGATACAGAAATTTTCTAGTAATAGCCAAATATGTCATATCAACAAACTGAACTGTCTCCTACGACAATAAGGAGAGTTCACACTGGTGTAATAAAATGATGCGACTTAAGCCAGAGTATAAATTATGCATTGAATTGGACCTTAAACAAAGAACTGAAGCTTTGTTCTTTTTATCCGTTACAGTCAGTGCTAGATGCAGTGGATAATGTTACTAATTATAAACAAGCACACAATAGAGCTTGCTTTTCACACAGAGAAGCTGAACTCACATCCAATCATACTAGATTAAAAGAATATCTCCCAAATTTGAATACATCTTTAACTGTAATGGAGTTCAGAAGTGCCTTTTTAATCTTTCATTAAAAAGAAGACAAATGGAGGTGGACGAACATTTCTATACTAAGAATTTTTTCCCCTCTGTATTCATGGATTCTAAGGCAAATTCTCTTCTCCCACATAGGATTCTGGAGTTGAAAATAACTTTGAGAGGTTATCTAAAATCCTACATCCTCTTGACTCCAAGGAGAACATCATCCAAGATGAGACAGATCCTATTTCCAGCAGTCTTTCTGGGACATTCCAGTGGTCCCCAGTTTCAGGAAGTTCTTCCTTATAGCTAAGCCTAATATTTATTGCTGCAGCTTAGAACCATTTGATAGTGTCCTGATATCAGGGAAAAGGGGGAGAAAAGTTCATTACAAACAATGTCAGAGTCTGGCAAAATATTTACATTACATCTCTCATCTCTCTCTTTCCCACAAGTAGAAAAGACATGCAAAAAAGGTAAGTAGGTAGGCTTAAAAAGCAACAACTAATGTACTTTTTATTCTTTATTCTCCAACCCCACCCCGCCCAGATCTTTAAAAAACATATTTAGCTGAGAATAACTTTTAGGGGTTCCCTGCATCATCATCTGTTGGCTTACTTTGACTATTCCTTCAAAGTTCTCTACTGTGTTTGACCTAAAAACAACAAAAAAAACCCCAAAACTAAGCAGACACACTAAGATCTATATGAGTATTGACAGCAGTTTTTTTCAATTTCTTCTACATTTTAGTTTATCTGAAGTGCAAAATTCTTTTCAGCAGGCCTAGCGTTCAGGCTGATTGGAGCATCACAGCTTTGATTTGACCACCTGTTTTTCATACTATAAAGCCCAACAGAAAAGAGATCTACCTCTTACCACAGACACCTGAGATGCCTGGAGGGAGTGCACTGAAGAACAGTTTGGATTTCTCTATAAAGCAGATGAGCTCTCTATCTCTAAGAAAGATCAAAGCGATGTGGCTTGGATTAGTGAGTCTAAGCTCTTACTTAAGGAGTCATCCAGTCATCCTGAGAAGAGACACTAAAGAGATGAACTACTGTTCTAAACATGAAAGAGATAGAAAGACAGATAGTGACTGAATATTTTAGCAGTATGGGGGAGGCACAGGTGGGGAATAGTCAGATCTTGTAGTGGTGTGCAGGAATAATGGTCAGTAGGGAAAGAGCGAAGGAAGGAAGGAAGGAAGGAAGGAAAGAAGGAAGGAACGAAGGGAGAGTGAGAGGGAGGGAGGGAAAAAACAAAAATAAAAACAAAAAAACCTTCCAAAAAAATAGAAGGAAGAAAGGAAGGAAATAAGTAGTTCTTAAATACCTACTATGTACCCGTCACTGTTCTGAGCACTTGGCAATTATCTCATTTAGATCTGACAACAAACCTGTGAGGTCAGTATTATTATTATTCCAGTTTTATAGTTGAGGAAACAGATAAATACAAATTAAATGACTTGCCTAGGATCACACAGCTAATAAGTGTTGGAGGCCATATCTGAACTCAAGTCTTCCTGACTACATGTCTAGTGCTCTATCTACTGTGCCAGCTAGCTGTCTCAAACTTGTCTGAAAAAAGAACTGAGGATACTAGGAAAGTCTGAAGATATCGAGCTAACTTATTTTTCAAAATTTGTTGAAATTTTGATCTTCATCATTATTATTACATCTCTAGGTGGTAAAGTGGATAGAACCTGGGGTCAAGAAGAGCCCAGTTCAATTCTATTTTCAAGATACTTCCCAGCTATATGACCCTGACCAGGTCATTTAATTTCTGTCTGCTTCAGTTCTCTCATCTGTAAAGTGGAGATAACAATAACACTTAACTCCCGGCATTGTTGTAAGGATCAAATGAGATAATATTTGTAAGTCACTTTAGAAACTTTCAAATTATATATAAATATAATTTTATATATAACATATATAAATAGTATATGTAAATATAAAATTTGTATGAATAAATTTATTACATATAAACTTATACATAAAATATAAATGTAAATTTATCTATAAATGTTAGCTTCTATAGTCATCCTATTGTATTATTTCTGGAGTATAATAAGAACAGAACTACTTTGTAGGAGTAGAGGGGAGAGGGTAAGAAGCAATCTTTCCTAAGCTATCAATATATTTGTCTGTCTCAGAGTAGATATTTTTTTTGCACATGCTAAAACTAGCCAGTGACTTCTGTTCACCTATCTTTAGTCCATCATGGTTGCTGCCAACTTCCTCACTTCCAGTTCTATTCTTAGTTCTGACTTGAAGGACTTTGACTATAACAGAAGTTGGGAGGAATCCACACCCACTAACAAAATTCATCAGCAAACTTTCTGCCCCTGTCCCCCAAGTAGGACTTCTTCTCCACCACACACCATTTTTCTTTCCTTTCTTTACAATGTCCATGTTCTTGGACTGTGATAAAACCTCTTCATCCTTCTGTTTGATTAATGTGTTTAGGAAATGCACTAAACATTCTGGTCATTTCTTTTGCCTTGAAACCAGAATCCTAGAATTTTTTAGGTGGAAGGGACTTTGATGATCATGTAATCTAATTCCTTAATTTTCTTTTTTTATTTTAATTTATTTTCTTGGT
>CM053593.1:208057004-208083862 GCA_028646575.1 Pseudocheirus occidentalis
TACACACACGCAGACCCATATTCCTCCCAAATATTTTTATCCTTTTAAAGGGTAAAAATGGTAATATTACAAATATATTCCTAATTAATACATAGTCACTTGATCCAAATGGGAAGTTACTTTCCATATTTAAAAAAAAAGTTTGCTGCAAACTCCTAGACAAAACACAGATGGCAGGTTTGCACACTCACAGCATCATTTGGTAAATACAGACATTTCCACACCCATGGGGTTTCATAAACACCCAATATCCTTGTTTGATTACTGCATAGCTGTGGTTTCAGACTGCCATCACTTCATCACTTGGTTGAATTCCCCTCCTGTACTTTCTTTTGAAATACAAAATGAAAATGGGATGGGGTGTAACATGTTTCTATGTTGTCCATTTAGGTTATGTATATATGTCCACATGACTTCATGTAAATACAACTTGAGAGGAGGCATGAATAACTATCTCTGGAATCTGGACCACCCTTCTCCAAAAGGGAGTAATTCCTGTAGAGAAGCGGGATAGAAGACTGGGACCAGATTAGCCGCTGTGCTCTCCTCAGCAAGGAGGCACTCATATCTATCTGCCCCCCTAAATATTGTTAGTTTAACAGAAATTATTCCATTCTTTGGTTCTAGCTGTTTTCCTGGTCACTATCACCTAAAGAGAAAGGGAAACACCATACTTATATTGCAAGTCTTGGTCCCTTCCTACCAAATTCTAGTTACATGAAAGATCATCACAGATAGTAAATAGAAAATCCATTTATCCTTTCAGACAGCAAAGATAAGTTGAAGACATGATACAAATTAGAATGCCTCATACAATACAAAGAGAGAATGAGTATCCCACTGAGAATGATATATCTCAGCTCAAAAATATCTCAGAGATGTGAGAAAAAGTCCCTGATCTTACCCAAGGAAAAATTCCCTGAAGTCTATTGGGAAGCAAGCTAGAAATCAGGGGCATGCCAAGGATAATAGACCTTTCTTTGTGGCTACTACTTTCCAAAGTCACTGTCTCTGTCTCTCTGTTTTTGTCACTCTCCATCCTCCAAAGAGGATCGAGAACCACCTGTGTCCCCTCTTGAAACAGAGAGGAAAAAAAAAGATCTGTGCCCTCCTAAACTTCCTGCCAATGTCTTCTCCATCAACGAAAAGAATCTTATGCAAATATGCTAAGCTTGAACCTTGAGTTTCAAAAATAAATCCTTTGCACTTCCAAAAGACACTGTGTTCACTACTCTAATGGTTCAGCACTCAGACCAGAGGTGAAAATGCGAAGGAAGAAACATTAAAATCCAGATTCTTTTATGAGGCTAAATTCAGAGCTCACTATGTGTTGAGCCCTGTATCAGTTGCTATGGTGGTGGGAAGTGGGGAAGGGAACCCAAGACCATGATTCATTCATTCAAGAAATATCTAATAAATAACTTCCTATGGGAAAGGAAATGCAAAAGTAAAGAATACATAGTCCCTGTTATCAATGTGCTTATAATTTAGTGAAGCACATGAGCAATTATCCCAACTACCTCTTGAAGTGGTATGCTGGGTCCCCAGAGAATAGTGGCTACTATATTCCCCAGGGCTCTAGGGGAAACCCTGAAGAGTTGGGGATAATAGCCAATAGTTCAAAATCCCTCATTATTGTGTTTCTGTCATGACTATAAGTTGATATCATTTACTCAGACTCAATTTGGTTTTAGAAAAGAAGTACTTACTGAGATGCTATATTGTGAACAATATGGCACAAAACATTTCCCACCTAAATCCATGGCACATAATTCCACAAATGTGTGTATGTATGTGTATATGCACATATGTATGTGTGCACACACATATATAATATATATTCATTCATTCAAGAAATATCTATATCTATATCTATCTATCTATCTATCTATACATATATATATCAAGTCTTTAAGCTTAAAAGACATGTAGGCAAGGACTAACTCTCAATTTCTGATTGTATGAAGTCCCTTGTTCCTCTCTGTGAAGTGTTCAGAAAGCTCCCTTTGGGCATCATATAGCTTCTTGACTCTGCCTTCTGGAACAATAACCAGTCTATTCTTACTTCCCAATGCAGATACAAGCAACAAAAGCCAGCCATTTTTCTCTCAGAACATGATGCTAGGAAGCTGATGGGAAAGGGAGATGTCCAAAATCCTCTAGACTCTTCTGAGCTTGCAAGGCCCTCTTCAGCCAGGGTGAGAGGAAAAATTCTCAGACTGAGGCTGGAACTAAACACACTATCCTCCCTCCCCAAGTTATTATTCCTTAGGGATTTTGCTAGAATTGTCACCTGATTTTCATTTCTTCTCTTGGACTCAAACTAGCTTAAAATTTTAGACTCCTAGCAATGACCAGATTTCCTCAGCAATCAGAATGTAACTCCCAGTGCAAGGCTGGTTGATCAAGGACCTCCCTTCCCTATTTAGTCTAAGGACTTTGATAGATTGATTGAAAGATACCCATCACCTAGTTAAGCTATAAAATCAGATAGGGTGATATGATTTATTCAATAAATACATCACCACTCTTACTGTAGTATGGGAAGATAAAATCTACATTTCAAGAGTTTCCGCTCTAAGTGATGGCATGGTAACTATCTCTGTGCAACTATTTAATAGGAGAGACAATCTTTGCCATGGGATTCAATAACTCTGTCTGATTATTAAGTGGTTGGGCACGATGGCAACTTTAGAATACATAGATCTTTGAATAGGACTTGGATTAGGTACTGTGATTTCATTGGCACAGGGAATTCCTACTATGTGGAAACAACCTCTATTATTGCAGGTACCTTCTCTGTACAGTAAACCATTCCTTGTAACAGTCCCAATCTTATAGTTCCTAGAGAATGAAGGTAGTTTTGGAGAGTTTTCCAGGGCACTTTGTCACTGCCTAGAGTCACATAGTCAGGATGTGTCAGAGGTAGAATTAGAACCCAAGTTTTTCTGGCTCTGATGTCAGCTCTCTATCTACTCCTTATGTTTGAGATCTTTGAATACGTGCCCATGAATTCTTGGTCAGCTACAAAAATTTTTTCCTCAAATTTACTTTTAAAAAAAGTTTTCTTTGAACTGAGACTAGAATATTTGGCTTCAAGAATTATTTTTCAAAAGGCTGAGAGCCATTGAAAATGGAAATAAAATGGGGGTTTGCATGTAACCATTACCCTGATGTTTGCTGCTGCAAAGGATCTGACTCCAGAAATAACATGAGCAGCTGTGGCTACTAACATACACTCTTCTCCTAAACTCTGAACCTTGGGCTTTAGAAACAGACAGATTGTCTCAGGGTGGTAGAGGAGGGTGGGGATAGATAAGAAAAGAATTTTCAGTTTTATCTCCTCTCCACCCCCATTCCTGACTTCTATATTATATTCCATTCCACTTGTGGCCTGGCCTGGCCAGGTACAGTACACTAGGTTTGTGCATGCCTTCCTGGCCTCTGCAGGGGAACTACATACCAGATTAGACACATACATGGCCTGGGTTAGGGAGGAGGTGGAGGGCAAAGCTGTGATGTTCTGGGATTGTGAGTCTTGTGGTTGAATACTCAAAATTTTGACGTAAGAGAATTAATACACGGCAGAACCTCAAACCCACTGCACACACCCTGAGACTGCTTTTAAAAAAATCTACAGGGGCCTATTCTGCAAGTATACAGTTTCTCATTTAGTGTGGTTATGTTTGTGCTGGGAGAGATGGATGCCAGGAGACTTGTAACCCCAGTATAGACATTTTATATCTCAAGGGGGTTCTGGGTAGAGATGAATAGAGAAGAAGGCAGAAAAGAGGGGAAAGGGGGAAGAGAACATCAAGCAGCTGAGCAATAAACTTAGTGTCATATCAGGGTCAGCTAGGTAGCTCAGTGGATAGATTACTGGCCCAGGAGTCAGGAAGACCTAAGTTCAAATCTGGCCCCAGACACATTCTAGCTGTGTATCCCTGAGCAAGTCACATAACCTCTGTTTGCCTCAGTTTCCTCATCTGTAAAATAGAGGTAATAATAACAGCACTTCCTAGGGTTGTTGTGAGGAACAAATGAGATAATAATTGTAAAGCACCCGGCACATGGTAAGCATTATGTAAATGTTAATTATTATTATTTTATTCCAACACTCACTATCTCTACATGTCTTTCCCCTCACCCGCAAACCCTGGATGAAACTAAGGTAGATATTAATTTTCTTTCTATTTCAAAGTGACTAATTCTTGAAAACTGTTTCCAGATAATAGGTACCATATGAACTGAGAGGGACTAGTCAGAGCTTCCTTACTAACTAAATGGCTCTTGTCCTTTATGTAGTCTAGGCCCCTCCTTCAAGTATGGGTCCCTTAAAGCTATACTCAATTCAAGACACACTTTAGATCAATATCAATTCAAAGCCAAGGCTCTGATATTGCGTCTTTATCAACAGCTAATAATAGCTATCTGAAGTAGGATTTGAACTCAAGTCTTCCTAACTCCAGACAGCGCTCTATCCACCGGGCCACCTAGTTGTCCAAACCACCTACCCAAATGAACCTTAGGAAATATTCACTGAAAATAAAAGCATTTAGATAAACAGACTAAAAAGATAAGTATCAAGGAAACCACACATAACCTTCATACAAACAGGGATACACCCTCTCGCAGAAAGAAAAGGAATGATAAACATAACCTGGACAATTCATTCTTTTAGGATTATATCATAGCAAGAACCTAGTACTGCTTCCTTACAGAGCTGCTGATGTCATCTGCTGGATGGCTTTTTCTTCCATGCTGCCATCTGCTTCTCTTCTGCTGAATTATTGTTGTTATGTGGCCTCTTTACAAGGATACAGGTGGTGTTCGCAGAGGACTGGAGCCTCTGAACCCTTTTCAGGGCTGCTCATCCTCCACTGGTGTCTGTCTTTCACCCAAATCTCACCTTGGCTCCAAGAAGCTGCAGCCTGTGCAATGCCCACATCCCAGTAAACTGTCTGGGTAGACAGGCTAACCCAGGTTGAAGGTAACCAACAGGCCTCAGACCCATCGGTGAGTGAGGGAGACATCTTCTGCAAACATGTGAAGATTTCCCCCAGGAAGATGAGAACAATTTATTCCTATGGTCATGAACATGGCTAATGCAGATACTTTGGAGTGCTCAGAACTTGGTTAAATGTCAAAGACACCAAGGTGACCCACTGCATCCTGGGCCATCACCAGTCTTCTTGACTTTTGTCTTGCAACTGGCCTCTGATAACTCTAGAGAATTAAGGTGGATGACTTTGTACAACTCTGCCTCATTTAAATCCAGTTCATGTGTAATGTCCGTGGTGGTGAGTGAGACATCCATGATGTCACTGGTCTTCTTTGAAAATGAAGGACAAACATGGCTTCTTTACAGAAGAGAGGCTGGTCACTCTTTTATTGAGTGTCCTCTAGAGAGGTGGTGTCAAACTCAAATAGAAATGGAGGACCATGTACATAAGGATCCCTATGTGGTTCCATATTGACTTCAAAAAGCTCCATATTAACAATATCTATATTTAAGTGACTTGCCCAAGGTCACATGGCTAGTAAGTGTGTTAAATGTCTGAGACTGGATTTGAACTCAGGTCCTCCTAACTCCAGGTCTGGTGCACTATTCACTGCACCACCTAGATGCCCCAACATTATATTCTATTGCGTTTTTGCTAATTTTGTTGACTATTTCTAATTACATTTTAATCTGATTCAGGCTACAGTAAGAATGTTACAGTCTGCAGTATATTTGACACCTGCTCTAGAATCTTAAAAGTGGTTGAGATGGTCTCATCCCACATTTTAAGAAGCCCTAAAGGGGTGCAAGTGGAAACCCTGCTCTAGATGACATCCTCATGGCCGTTTCCACTGTTTTATGAGTCAGATCTACAGCCACACAGACCACAGTAAGAGTTCCTTAAGTCAAGCCTACCAGTTGAATTTCTTTGTGTCACCTTCACCAGTTTCTCCAGACTCATCTGATACATGAAATCTGGATTTGGGTGAGTAAATTTCTTTCAATTCCCATTATGTTCCTGAAACTAGGACCATGAAGGTTACTCAGGAGTTTTGTTTAGAGAGGACTGAAAGGAATGGAGTAAAGATGACAGTTTTTGTCCTGAATTCCTGCAGTTTCTTTATGTATAAACAGGAATCATTTCCAGAAATACTATTACCAAAAATACTGGGCAAATTCCTCTGTGAAAGGTGCTTTATGAGGTTTTCTATAGAGCAAATTATGCCTACCTTTTGGGTATTATCATCATCATTCATGTAGATTTCCTATTATTTAAGTATAGGGCCCTGAACTCAGAAAATTTTTGGTTTTTCAGGGCAAGGTACATTTCATGTAGTTACATAGTTCATCTCCTTCCTCATACATTTGTGACTCAGTGAATTAAGAACAGGGAAACATATAGCTGGATAACTTTACACCAATGCTATAATATCAAATTAAATCACATTTCTATGTGGCTTTGAGTACTCTGGATATAGTAAATAAGAAAAAATCTTTATATAAATCTTCCCCAGACAAATAGTGTTTCATAGAAGAATGAGTCTTCTTTGGGAATCATACAAATTCAATCTTGTTTTTAAAGCAGTGGTTCTCAACCCGTGGATCACAACCACTTTGGAGGCCGAACGACCCTTTCACAGGGGTTGCCTAAGACCATCAGGAAACACATATTTCCAATGGTCTTAGGAACTGAGACACTGCTCCTCTATCCATCTCCAGGCAGGTCTGCCCACATACGAGTATTAAAGGGTTGTGGCATTAGGAAGGTTAAGAACCACTACTTTACAGAGTTTTGGACAATTAATTATTTTTTTAAAGCACTACAGACTTTAAGACATGGAGGCATTTGAATAATGAATCAAAGAGCAGAATTTACTGTCCTGAAGATCTCTGCGAACATGAAATAAAGCCTCACCCATCTTGAACATCTTGGGGACAGAGTTGGAGAAAGGGTAATAGGTAAGATGAGCCTCTAACTAATCACTTAGTCGGTGGGGTTCATTGGCCTCATAGCCTGCCTTTGAATACTTAGCCACACATTTCAAGAGTCTTTTCTGTGCTGCTGAATCAGAATGGAGTTGGAGCAAAACAGTCTAAAGTAGCAACAAAGTACTCCCTCTCCCCAATTTACACTTTCCTTTGTTTTCCATTTCCATCTCTCCATTTTCTTGTTTTCCCAATATATTACCTTTCTTTCAAAGTTTCTTCCCTACTCTGCTCCTGGCTTTCAAGATACACATCCTGTGGGGCAGCTATGTGGCACAGTGAATAGAGAACCAGCCCTGGAGTCAGGAAGAACTGAGTTCAAATTTGACCTCAGACATTTAACACAAAAACTAGCCGGGTGACCTTGGGCAAGTCACTTAATCCCAATTGCCCGCAAAGGAAGGAAGGAAGGAAGGAAGGAAGGAAGGAAGGAAGGAAGGAAGGAAGGAAGGAAGGAAGGAAGGAAGGAAGGAAGGAAGGAAGGAAGGAAGGCATCCTGAATTGCTCTTAGGAACGGAATATCACAGAAAGCCCACATAGAGAAGAATAGAAAAGGAAGGTTAGAAGGTAGAGGAAAGTCAGCTTATCATTGATTTCTGTTTGATTATGGTATTATATACAGAACACTGAAGAACCAGAGTCAGGAAGATCTGAGTTTGAATCCTGCTTAAGACACATATTAATGATATGACTCTCAGATTCAGTTTCCTCATCTGTAAAATGGGAATAAAAACAACACCTACTTCCTGGGGTTGCTGTGAGGATCAAATGAGATAAATATATGTAATGTTCTTGGAAAATCTAAAAAATATGCTATTTCCCCCCTGCAACGAGCATAGTGTCTGCACATAGTAGGACCTTGATAAATGCTTTCTGACTTGATGTAGTCAGTTTTATTCATTGTGAGAGTGTAACTCCAGGGTCTTCCTTTTCTACCCCTAGAATCTCCTATTTGGCTGAGATGCCCAGTTAATTAAATCATATTTGTGATATCTTTTCAAGGGGTTGGAGGTCTCACTCTCCAAATCTCAGAAAACTTTGTGTCTTGGTCATAACTTTGCTATAAGTACATTCTGTCTGAGGTACACAGGGAAACAGAAAATTCTACCCAGTCCTCACCCTCCAGAGGAGACAAGGCTGGAACAGATGGAATGAAATCAAATTTTAAACAAGTTTTAAACACTTAAAAAGAAACATAAACAATTACAAATAAATACCGAACAAACAGAGTCCACAGATGCAAACAGCAGATTGCCGATTAGATCTAAGTAAGATTTCTCCAGGAAAAAAAAAAAAGCAGAGGTGTTGAGTTTAGAGCAGCTTAATAAAAACGGACTTAAATGTTTAGTTCTTTGTTTTGGCGTTTGTTTCACGCAAGCACTCCCCAGCAAAAAAACAGGAGAGCATTTGGATGTTGATCAGAGTTTCTAATGGGCTGCTTTCTTTTGCCTCTTGTCTTTATTTTGCACCTTGCTGGGGAACATTTGTAGAGAGAAGAGTATTTCCCAAAGCTAATAGCACTTGGGTTTCCTGAGTGGGACTTGTAGCAGGCACTTTTCTGCATTGCATAGATATCTTAAGGAGGAACATATTTTAGGTTGCAATTTCTTGCCTCTTTGACCCTAAAGTGTTTTCAAAAGAGAGACAGGGTTGGGAGCTCCCTTTGCCAGAGTTTCAAACAGTTGCCCTCATTGTCTGCCCCCCCTTCCTCCCTCCTTCTTTCCCCTTCTTTGTGGAACTTTCTGTGTGAAAGTGTGAAAATTACAAATCCCGAGGAACTGTGATCAGAACTCTACCTAGGGAAACTTTAGACTATCCTTGCCATAAATATCTCTCCAAGGCAGCCTGACGTCAGAGGATGGGAGGGAGGGAGAAGAGAGAGAGGAGAGAGGTTGGTCTGAAAGTGAAAACAGCAGTGGTTTCAATCTGAGTACTGTACAGTACAGAGAGGAAAGAGGAGGAGGAAGACAAGAGGTACTCTGTGTGGATTACAGAACTACAGAAATCGGGGAGCCAGGACAAAGCTATGGGATACATGGTGTAAGTGTGACAGCTTCGGCCCCTCTGGTCTCTGTTTCATGCTGTTGGGAGGATGGGGGATGAAAGAAAAGGAACAACGTTCAGGGGATACATCTTCTTTTTTAAAACTTTCTTTACAATCTTAAGAGGGCTTGGAAAACATTGCTCTGCTATGGGCAAGCTGTTTTGTTTCTTCTAAGCGTACATAGGAACTGTGGACATTCAGAGTTCTGCTGTTGCTGTTGCTGCTGCTGTTGCTGTTGCTGTTGCTGTTGCTGTGTGTGTGTGTGTGTGTGTGTGTGTGTGTGTGTGTACGTGTTGGCACATCTGTATAAAGGAAATGTCTTTGGAAAACTTTAAGAGGAGAGGGGGAGAGAAAGATTTGTGGATTTGAAATCTGATTCCCTGATTGTCACAGGAGCGTCAACCCAAAATGAACTCTCCCAACCCCTAAATACTGGCAACTTTCCTGTGGCTTTTCCCCAGTTCAGGGTCCCCAACTGGCTCCTTGGGTTGGTTGGGTTTTAACTCTTTCCAGACTCAGCTCCCAGCCATGCACAAGCTGTCTTGACTGCAGATGGGGCAGAGGGAGCAGTATCTGTTCCCCCTCTTGGTGGTAGTGGAAGCTTTCTTTAGTCTGGTCCTGTGACTTGAGCTACTCAGGAGGAAGAATGCCAGAGACTGGGGAGGAGAAAAGCATTTGGGAATAAGCTCCTTGAGTTTATAAGCCTCAGCATCCCCAGTTAGCTACTGCATAACTTCGTTGTTTGGGTTTGTCATTTAGGGAAGTTTGTACTGTAATTTATATAAGGAAGGAATAGATCTGGGGCACAGGTAATTTGTGAAGAGGATGAAAAGGAAGAGGAAAGGGAAGAAAAAGTGGAGGAGGAGGAGGGGAAAGAATAGGGGGAGGTGGCATAGACTCTGGCACAAGCTAGATCCCCAGAAGGCGGGGAGTGGGCTGGATGTCTCTGCCACATCTGTCCCACAGCAGTGTGGGTGCTGGGTACCCCGGGGAGTGTGCGGTGCCCCAAACAAGATGTGAGCCTGTAACATAAAGAGAAGTATCTGAGCTGTGGGGTGGAGAGAAAGATTTTTATCAAAATTGAACACAGATTGCTGAGGTCTGGGCTTAGTTAACCCTTCCCTCTGCCTTGTGCGCTCATCCAACATACTCTGATTAATGCAAGAATAGTTCTGCAGGGGAATAGATGGAAGAATCCTTGTAGTTTTCCCTGAATTACATCTGAGTAGAGTGACATCCTAAAGTCTGTAAACATTTTAATATATTTCTTTATTTCCTTATAACCCCATCTACACTCCTTAGCTTGGTATCTGTTTGGGGGAGATTTCTTTCTTGAAGATTGGTTTTCCTGAAGAAGGAGACTTACCCTGGGACTTAATATGAAAGAAACATGTTTTTGCTCAGTATGGAAGAGGGGCAAAAATGTATTGGGTCAAGATTACACAATACATGGCTCTCCGATGTCAATAGTTTTGACAAACAAGAGACCACAAAAGAGATTGTTTTCAGCTACCATTTAATAGAGTTTCTTTATGGTTTGGCATTTTACAACAAAACTTTTGGTGGGAGGGAGACTGAGGGAGTTGGTTGTTAGTATCATTTGGATTAGTTGATCGGAAAATTGAGTAGATTCTTCTCATGTGAAGGAAGTTCCAACAAGTGGATTTATGTCCTGAAGTGTTTTGGACTAAGATTGTATTAAATATTAGACAAAGTAATTTTTTCACAATGAGAGAATTTAAGAAAGTGGAAATTATACAATTAATTCAAATCCTGGAGGACAATGCCATTTGGGTGTTTAGAAGCCAAATGAACTTAATATGTGCAAATATGTGCATATGGGTGTTAGCACTTGTATGCTCATGTGTCTCTCTATGGTAATGTGCCCATGTATATATGGGTATACAATGGGAGAAAGAGGCTGAGGTGGGGAAAGCATGAGTGTTAGTGTGCACTCATCCATTAATGGGGGTGATGTCTAAAAGCTATTCATTCATTTAAAAAGTTGTCTACACTGCCTTTCAAACATCTTAATCTGGATGTCCAGTAGACATTTTAAAGTAAGTGTGCCCCAAACTGATCTCATTATCTTTCCTCCCAAATATCCCCCCACCCCTTTCCAAACTTCCCTATTACTATTGAGATTATCACTGTCTTTTTAGCCTCCCAGGCTTGAAACCTAGGTGTCTTGCTTTACTTCTAATTCTCTTTCACTCCCCATATGAAATCAGTTGCCAAGGTTTGATTGCACCTCTAAGGCATCTCCAAAATACCCTTCATTCTCTCTTCTGAAACTGCAGAAAGGGTATAGGTTCTCATTTCCTCCCAACCGGGCCTAGTGCAATAGCCTAAAGATTAGTCTGCCTGACCCAAGTCTCTCCCTACTCCAGTCCATTCTTGATTCAATTACTAAAGTAATTTTCTTAAAGCATAGGCACTACCATGTCATCCCTCCTTAATCATTAAACTCCAGTATCTTACTGTGAGCTTCAGAATCAAATATAAATTTCTCTGTTTTGTTATTCAAAACCTTTCATAACCTACCCTTCCCCACTCTCCAATCTTCTTATACCTCAAGTACTTTCTTTTGGTTTTTTTGGAGGGGGGAAGGCAGTGCAACTGGGATTAAGCGACTGGCCCAAGGTCACACAGCTAGTAAGTGTTAAGTATCTGAAGCCAAATTTGAACTCAGGTCCTCCTGATTCCAGGGCCAGTGCTCTATTCACTGCACCACCTAGTTGCCTCCCTCAAGTACTTTTGATCCAGTTACACTGTATACAGTGGCCTTGCTAGTCTCCAAACAAGAGTCTCCAACGTTTGGTTCCAAGTAGGCTGTGTCCCATGAATGGAATCCTCTCCTTCATCTCCACCTCCTGGCTTTCTTCAAAACCTAACTAAAATCCCACCCTCTACAGGAAGCCTTTTCCTACCCCTCTTGATCCTAATGACTTCCCTCTGTTGATTATTTCTTACTTATCCTGTATATAGTTCATACATACCTAGATACATTATTTGCCTATTGTCTTCCCCCATTAGAATGTGAACTCTTTGAGAACAGAACTTTCTTTTTTCTTTCTTTTGTATTCCCAGACCCTAGGACATCTGAGACACAGTAAGTGCTTAATAAATATTTATTGACTGATTGATTGATGGCTGTCTGGCTCCCAAGGAATGAATTTGACTCACTGATAGAACATCAAAGTCTGGTAAGATGAGTGATCCTGAGAAAAAGCTTTTTTCCACCTTGAGTAGCAATGGCTAGGCAGAATGGTAGCCTACAGGGTACATTTTATAGAAGGATTATGACCTAGAAAAAGGGAGCTAATTCAGGAATGCAAGAATACATGGGCAAGTAGAAAAAAAGTAGATGATAACTTTGGAGGATGGCAGGGTAGGGTCCTTCTTCCAGTGAGAATTGCTCATGCTCCCTAATCTTCCTCCACTGATCCCAAGGAAAGTGAATATAACATGAGGCCAGATAGATGCCTTTATCACTGTCACCTTGAATCTAGGGGATAAATGATTAGGCTATGCCAAAGATATGAACATAGGTGGGCATCTAGAAAGCAGGGATGTGAAAGAAGAACTGATTGTTCATGGGCTAGAAACTTTATCAAAGGATCATAGAAGTAGAACTAGAAGGAACTTGGAAGCCATCTGGCACCATCCCCTTTGTTGTACAGACTGGGAAATTGAGACCCAAGGAGATTAAATGATTTGCCAAGTTCCCAAAATTATTGTCAAAAGTGGGATTTGAATCCTGGTCCTCTGGCTCCTAAACTAGAGCTTTTTCTCTTATATTAACAAAAGGAGTGAACTGATAATATTTTAAAATTAATCCATCTATCACTTCCTGTCAAAACAAAACCCAAAACCCTTGGGGCAGGAGAGCATGAATTGTTAAGAAGAATTGGACCTCTGTGATAGTCCTACTCTAGGCTAATGAATTCTCAGCTAATATCAAAAGTTAGAGACTTGAGAGAAGGAATGCAACTTGGCAATGGCTTTTTTCTTGATGTGGTTTCACTGTCAATGGGGTCCTGACCATTCTTTGTAGTTACAAAGAGGTATATTCTAGATTGAAAAAGTACTTAATATTTCTTCTGTTTGGAACATATCATCTAGACGACCACAGGACATTTCAAGGTGAATTTCCCATAGATACCTCAAACTCAACATGTCCAAATTAAAATTCATTATCTTCTCTCCCACAACTCCCTCCTCTTCCAAATTTCCTTTTGAAGATATTTCTCTCTTGAAGATTCCACCATTCTTGTAGGTTCCTGGATTCATAATGTTGGTTATCAGACTCATAACCAGACAGCCATCTTCAATTCCTCATTATCTCTTAAACATATCCAAATATCCAATTAATTGCCAATTCTTGCCTTTTCTTTTTCTACCACAGCTCTTGCATTTAACCCTTTCTCTCTACCCGTATGACCACCATACTGGTTTAGGCCCTCCTCATCTCCCACCTAGAGTATTATAATATCTTTCTAATTGGGCTCCCTGCCTAAAACCTCTCACCATTCTTGTCCATCTTCCACAGGCTATCAGAGTGATTTTCCTTAAGTGCAAATCTAATCATGTCGTTCTCCCACTCAATAAACTCCAATGGCTCCCTATTGTCTTTAGGATAAAAGGTAAATGCCTCTGTTTAGCTTTTTAAAACCATCGCCACCTGTCTTTCCAACCTCATTATACATTATTCCTCCCTTTGTACACTGAAGTCCATCAAAATATCCTTCCTTCTCTTCCTCTCATGTGGCATGCCATGTCTCATCATCATGTCTTTGCTCTATCTACAGATTCCCCTGTGTCTGTAACGTATTCCCTTCTAATCTGTGACTCAGCTCAAGTACCATCTTCTCCATGAAGCCTTTCCTGGCATCCCTACCTAAGGCATCCCTACCTAATGGCCTTCTTCTCTCATTACTTTCTGTTTAATGGATCGACTTGTTTTCTCCATTGAATATAAACTCCTGAAGAGTAAGAATTGTTTCATTCTTTCTACTGATATTCTCAACACCTTGCATGCCATTTGACACTTAATATTTGAGCCAAGAGCTTTTATGAAGCATCGACTACATGCCAGATATTGTACTAAGTGCTGGAGATATAAAGAAAGGAAATAATAGTCCTTGTCCTCTAATGGATTCCTTGTCTAATTTAATAGAGTGGGGGTGACTAGGTGGCACAGTGAATAGAGCACTGGCCCTGGAGTCAGGAGGACCTGAGTTCAAATCCAGCCTCAGACACTTAACACTTACTAGCTGTGGGACTTTTGGCAAGTCACTTAACAGCCAATTGCCGCCCCCCAAAAAACCCAACAACAATCTAACAGAGAGAGAGAATATGTAAAGAACAATGTAAAATAGGACAAATTTGGAGCTTATTTCAAAGAAGTTTGTTGTTGTTCAGCCATGTTTGACTCTTAGTGACTCCATTTGGGATTTTCTTGGCAAAGATACTGAAGTGGTTTGCCATTTTCCTTTTCTTTTACAGACAAGGAAACTGAGGCAAACAAGGTTAAGTGACTTGTCCAAGGTCACATAGCTAGTAAGTGTCTGAGATCAGATTTGAAGTCAGGAAAATTAGTCTTCCTAACTCCAGACCTGGCACTCTATTCACTACACCACCGAAATGACCCAATTACAGAGAGAAAACACTAGCAATTAAGGAAGGCCAGGAGAAGCTTCTTACAGAAGGAAGGATTTTATCTGAAACTTGAAGGAAGGCAGAGAAGCCAGGAGACAGAGACAAGGACAGCTAACATTCAAGGTCTGGAGGTACAGCTGGTGAAAATGCAGTTTCTGGAAATGGAGTATCTTGTGTGAGGAACAGCAAGGAAGTTGGCAACCCTGAATTGTAGAGTCTATGGAGGTGTAAGAAGACTGAGTCAGAGTGTTATAAATGCTTGTTGATTTCCTGATTGATTGATTGCTAGCATTTTGATAATGAAAGGGCTCTCCAGGCTGGAAACTCTTCTATTTACATTTAGCCATGAAGAATGACGTGCATTTCCTCTAAGGGTAAAGTTAGTCTCAACTTGTACTTGATAACCAGGAAAAACTGTAAACATAGTGCCAGGGTTAGTGATCAGAGACCAGGATCTGAATTCCAGTTCTGTTCTATGGGATTCATACAGCATTTATGAGACTTGATATCCTGATTTCTAACTTTGTTACTTAATTTCTGTAACCCTTGAATTTTCTAGATATAGAATGAGGGCAATAATATTCATACTACTGAGTTATCAGTGTTATTCCAAAAATCAAATGAAATTATTTTTGTTTAGTCGTGTCTGATTCTTTGTGACCCCATTCAGGGTTTTCTTGGAAGAGACACTGTTGTGGTTTGCCATTCCCTTCTCAATTTACAGATGAGTAAACTGAGGCAAACAGGGTTAAGTGATTTGCCCAGGATCACACAGCTAGTATCTGAAGCTAGAATTGAACTCAGGGAGTTGAAATTTCCTAACTCCAGGCTGGGTGCTCTATTCACTGCACCACCAGGCTGCCCCAATGAAATTTTATTTCTATCTTTCTGTCTGTCTGTCTGCCTATTTATGTATCTATCTATCTATCTGTCTGTCTGTCTGTCTGTCTGCCTGCCTGCCTATCTATCTACCTATCTATCTATCTATCTATCTATCTGCTTGTCTGTCTGTCTGCCTATATCTATCTATCTGTCTGTCTGTCTGTCTGTCCGTCTGTCTGTCTGCCTGTCTGCCTACATAAAACACTTTAGAAACATTAAAGCACTGAATCATTCTCAAATATCATTATTCCCTATTCTTCTGGGTTGTGCAGACATTGAACTCTGGATCTCAATTCGTTTAGGTTCATTTTCTGCCCAAAGATCACTCACAAGAGTGGTCTTGCTACTTCTCCAGTTCTAGAACAGAGACTAACAGTGCAATCTCTAAACAGATCCATAGCCACGTAGACCCTGCTGGCTTGAGGGTGGTAGAAGGAAGAAGTGGCTGAGATACTTGAGTACTGCAAATATTTAACATGGGCTATCATTACTCTTATCAGTCTGAGATTTGGAAGATTGACTTTCGGGCAGAAGATACCCAGAAGATAATCATTAATAACAATCATCAGAGTCAAGTACAGAAGAGACTTTCATGGGACTCAATGGATTAAAAAGGTCTGGACACTCATAAATATCCAGTTCCAAGGGTGGGGCCCAGAATAGAGAATTTGGCTTGAATTTTCTCTTCTCCCTGATGAGATGTTCAAGGTGAACAAGGGATCTGTCAGAGAATGAGAATAGTATTAAACTGCTTTCTTGCGGAGGGAGCAGTTATGGGCTTTCCAGGCCTATTCACTCCTCTTCTAGGAGATCCTTCATTTTGGCATTTATATCTATGTCTTTGAAGTACACGTTTGTTTCTATTCAAGTTTTTACTATAACCATGTCCTAGGATGACTTCAGCTTTTAAAAGACTAGCTAATGGCCAACTTCTCCAGAGATGTTCTAGTCGAGGAAAATGTAAACCTATCTAATGGTATCTAATGGCAAAATGTGCCTCCCTATCTCTCCTCACTGGATTTTTTTTAAATTGTGATAATTTTAAGATGTTATAGCAGAAGTGTAGAAGGGTAGAAGTCCCTCTCTCTGTCCCCCAAAATGCATCTCCAGAAAGTCATTCCAGATCTGAGGTACTCTGTGGGTTAGTATCCTTTCAAAACTTGAGAACTATAGCCCCCACCAAGGTACTTCCTTTTACAGGGACAGAGAACACATTAGTTTGAAGCAAAAGGCATTTAATCAAATAGCATAGCAAAACAAGTGGCAAAAAGAAATCTTCATACTTAAATGAAATATATCTTCCCATGGGTTACCACACTATCTGTTAGTAGGGCACATGTATAGAAGATATGTTTGGCTGGGTCACATGTATGAATTTCACATACATGTGTGACCAGATATGTGCATGGAAGGGTAAATCTCCAACATGAAAGATTGCCATCCTCTGGTGATAAAATAGTTTTGTTCTATAATGAATGTTGCATTATCTTGAGTATCTAATGAATGACCTTATGTGTTTTATGGTCACTGGTCTGCTCTCTACTACTATCTACTATAGCTGTAGCTAGTCAGTCTCTTCATTACTAACTGCTGATTTCTTCTACCTGCTGTGGTGTTGTAGCTTTTAAGTCTCCTCCTGGAAAGAAAGGGTTAAAGGTTGTAGAGAAAACAGCCTAGAGCTATGTACCATAACCAAACTGATAGTAAGCAAAGGTCATTAGAAGCTTCAGTCTAATTTAAGTCAGTTATTTTGAATACTTTTCCTTTGGTGCAGACCTAAAGACCCTGACATCAGCCAACTACTTGACTTTGGGTTAGAAAATTCCTCTTGATTACAGTCAAATAATTCATTGCCTACCTGTATCTTCAATATTCAAAAGAACATCACAGAAGATAAGGCAACCCTTATTTGAGAGGGCTGAAGTGTGACCTCCCCTCAGATCTTATAATGCTCCCTGACTTTCATGCAAATCAACTTCAGGGCAATAATGAAAACGCTAAATGAAGCTATGAAGGCTAGGCTACCATCTTTGTTCTATATTATGACATACCTAACTTGTTGTTCAGTTCTTCAGTTGTGTCCAACTCTTTGTGACCCCATGGACCATATCATGCCAGGTTCTTCTATCTTCCATCATCTTTTAAAGTCTGTTCAAGTTCATACTCATTGTTTCCATGACATTATCTATCCATCTTATCATCTGCTGTTCTCTTCTCCTTTTGCTTTCAATCTTTCCCAAAAGGGGGGTCTTTTCCAATGAGTTCTTGTCTCATTTTGTGTCCAAAGTATTTAAGCTTCAGCTTTTGCATTTGAATTTCCAATGAAGAACCTTTCTAATTTCTTTAAGTGTTGACTTATTTCACCTCCTTGCTGTCCAAGGTTCTCTCAAAACTCTTTTCCAGAACCACAGTTTGAAATCACTGATTTATGATGCTCTCAGTTTTTCTTATAGTCCAACTCTCAGAGCCATACATTACTACTGGGTAAACGATAGCTTTCTGTCTAAGGACCTTTGTTGGCAAGGTGTTATCTCTACTTTTGGTCAGCACAAAAGTGATAGAAATATCACCAATGGATTTTCTCTCAGGGTCTCTTCATTACAATGATAATACTATTCTATATTCACTCATGATTATTCAGCTAAGTAGTTTTGCATAAATTTTTATATTTTATTTCATGTAGGAAAAATTTGTTGTTGTTGATGTTCAGTCATGTCCAACTCTTTGTGACCCCATTTGGGGTTTTATTGGCAAAGACACTGAAAGTGATCTTGCATTTCCTTCTCCAGCTCATTTTATAGCTGAAAAAAATAGAGGCTTAAGTGACTTGTCCAGGGTTATACAGCTTGTGTCTGAGGACAGCTTTGAGAACATGAAGATGAGTATTCCTGACTCCAGGCCAGGTTCCCTATCCACTATGCTACCAATCTGCCTGGCAATATCATAGACAATATCAAATGATGGATAATACAAAAATTTATATTTCATTTTGGAGTGGTTCATATAATATTGCTTTTTCTTTGTCTGACTTAAATTAGTGCTTCATTAAAGAGATAAGGAGAAACCCACGATGGTAGGAGTGTCAACTGTTTTATGTGAGCAAGGCTGGTCTTTTAAGGGAGTGGGGGAGTCTTTGGCAATGGTGCTGGAAGTTTTAACATACTTCCTATTGCTCTGCCTTTCTGATCTAGCATCATTATATTCTTTGGTGAATGTAGAGGTGGAAAGTAGTGTTTTAATTTAAACAGGAATTGCATCATTTTAAACTTATCAGTAAAGTTGTTTTTGTTGCATTTCAGGGTCCACATATGTCTCATCAGTACAATGGATGTCAATTTGGAGTCACTGGACCTAAATTCAAGTCCTGGCTCTGCTACTTATTAGCTGTGTGACCTTGGGAAAGCCCTCTGACTTCTTTTCCTCAGTTTCCTCATCTGTTAAATGACAGGTTGGATTAACTGACCTTTATATTCCCTTCCTCTAAACTATGATCATCGTATTCTAACCTCAAGCCTGAGTCATTTGACAGGCCAGAGTAAGACCTGGCCCAGCATTAGCTCTTTTAGATTAAACATTTTCTGTGGATAATTAAGAGGTATAAAATAAGAGGGAGGAAATCAGTATGTTTACACAGATACAATTTTGGGGGGGGCCTTTAAAATCTTTTGTCCAAACCCTGAAATATCTGGACAGTTTTCAAATTTGAATTAATCTTATGTAATATTGATTTCCTTGGAGTAAAATGGTCCATCTGCCCATATAATTTTAATAGCTATAATAATAATAATAACTAACATTTATATAATGTTCACTATGTGCTAAACACTTAAAAATTATTATTTCATTGATTCTTACAATAAACCTAAGAAGTAGGGGCTACTATTGTCTCCATTTTATAGATAAGAAAATTGAGGCAAACAGAAGTTAGATGACTTATGCAGGGTAACAGGCTAATAAGTGTCTGAGGTCTGATTTAAATTCAGGTCTTTCTGATTCTGGGGTTAGCACTCCAAACCCTATGATATCACCTCACTGCTCCACTTGGTTTCTATAGATGAGTTGTTGGTTTTTTTTAATTTGTTTTTTGTTTTTTATTGGTGACTCCAACAGGTGTCTTTATCCTTTTCCATGCCCATTTTTACTTCTTCTAATCTCCTTTAGTCCTTTAATAAGTCTATTATATATTGGAGGAATATTATGACCAATGGGCTTTGGAGGATTGTTTTAATCAAATAATGACTGGTGGCCATATTTTGAAACATATACTTCTTTTTTTTAATCTCTCCTCCCTTTTAATGTATGTTCAGGTAAAACTTTGTGTTCTATCTTGAATGTGTTCTAGCCATTATCTGATTTTTCCCATAAATACAACCATTCCATGACTATATCAGATAGGACATTTGCCCTGCCCTTTATCACTTTTGTATCTCTATCCTTAACTTTGTATGAGACTAGACCTAACTCAGCATTTAGGGACCAGCCTGGTTGGAAGGCTTGCTTATATTTTTTTTTCTAAAGATGGGGAATAGACAAACCATTTGACCTTTGGGATTTCCTCAGGAAATGGTTGTTGTTGGTTCTGTAAAGTAAAGAGAGTAGTCCCAAGGGAGTCTGTTGGTGCCCAATTCTGTGTTCCTTTGGGAACACTGACTTCATATTCAGATTCGGTATTTACGTCATTACCTGGGTTATTCCTGCCAAATCTGACTGTTTCTTGGGGTGGACACTTGATTAATACTGTTTTTGTGCTGAGAATAGGTCATCTCTATTGTGTTTTAAACCCTTACCAGCCTTTCTGAGCCGAAACCCAGACTTAATGCCAAAGTCAAGCTTTCATCTATTATTTCAACTTAACAACCCAAATCAATACGCCAGATCAAATTATTTGAAGTTAAGGTTTACTCCTCTTCTATCTACTCTTACCCAAACTTAGGTTTCCTAGAGAAGGGTAGAGAGGGGACAGAGTAAAGTGAATGGAAGGAAAACATTAATATTTCTCCAAGTATAGCAATAGTATTTGTAATTAACCAAAGTAACAGAAAAGATTATTTTCATTTTGTATTGTCAAAGGCACCAAATAGCTCCAAAAATATTATTGTCATCATCCTTGTGAGAGGGCCTGATTATAAAAGTTTCTTTTAAGGCAGTACTGTGTTATTAAATTGTATACTATCAGTCACTGTCCATTCATTTGAAATATAGCTGTATTGAAAGAGAAGGACATATATTACCTCTATTTCTGTTAGAGGTGATCATCATCTATGTAGCCGTTGCTAAAAGAATTGTTCAATAACCAATAATCTTGGAGGAAAGCTTGGAGTTTCTGGAAAGAGCATTGAACTTGATGTCAAGAATTAGGCTTGAGTTCCAGCTCTAACACTTACTTCCTCTGTGGCCTTGGGAAAATCACTCTGTCTCCCTGGGTCTCAATATTTTCATAAAAGGTAGGCCTGGAGATGGTGTGAAATGGTTGAATAAAAGGTTGTATATTAGCCTAGATCCCACTTTTATCACCTCAGAACCATAAGAAATGTGCCAAATGAAGGAATAAGAATTATAATAAGAATGAGAGGAGGAAGGAAACCTTCCCACTAGGAAGTTCCTACAGAAAATATAACAGAAAGCTGAGTTACTATCCTACTATATCTAAATTTGCCTGTTCAGCACTCCTACTTCCCATGCTTCTCATTATGTACTTATGCTGAATTGTCCTCAGCAGTGACTCCTTAAAAGAGAGAGATCATTGAATTCAACCAGCCCCAGTAGTCTGGAAAAAAATAAAGCAGGCAGTTGTAAATTATATGAAATGCAGAAATATGTGGTCTTATCCAATGTTATCTAGAACAGGTAGGTAGCTGAGAGAGTTTGAGAATTCATTAGCTTCCATTAAACACCCACCCAAAACTTTAAAGGTACCAAATCAACTCAAGAAAACACCAACTAAAAGGGGAGAAATAAGAACTTCCCAAAATTGATGACTGAAAGTTCACATCTAAGCCTAATGCACTTCCATCATTCCAAAGTAGAAACTAATACATGAAATGGAGTAAACAATAATGATAGCAAACATAAAGAAAGATTAGGAAAGGTCAAATCACATAAATCAGCAGTGAGATAATAAAGAAGGAAAAAATGAGCAAACTAGAAAAGAGCACATACAATAAATACTACAGATTCAAAAATCCCTGGTGAGAAAAGAAAGCAAAGCAATAAATTCTATGGGATTTCCAGAAATCCTAATGGAAAAACACCAAAAAATACTCTGAAATTGTTTGGAAGAGAAATAAGTCCATTAAAGGAAAAAATAAGGATGGAAGTAAAGCTAATATAACAACTCTTAAGGAAGAAAAAAGAAAGAGAAACAGGAGTTGACAACTTAAATCTACAATAGCACTCTTTTCAGAATAGTAAGTGCTCTGAAGAAACAGTGGAAGAATTGGGACCTAAAAATTGAAAACGGAAGAAAATTTGATGAATTAGAATTCTTTTAAAATGGACAAACAAGTTAAAATGGTTGACCATGAAGATAGAGATAGTCTAAAGATTACAAATTTTTGGAAAAATATTGATATTAAAAATGTTTCAAGAATTAATTATTAAATATTGCCCCCAAATATTATAAATAGATGGAAAAATACAGATTTATAAAATCTATAGGATACCAACATAGAGATATTCCAAGTTGAATTCATGAAGAAATGTGTTCCCCAGACATTAGAGCATCTATGTCAAACAAAAATATTATAAGCAGCTGAGAGGGAGACATTCATCAATGAAGAAAAATCAATCTGAATAAATACAATAATTAGAAGTTGGTATTGTGAAGGACAAAGAAAAAAAGAAAATAAATAATAAAATGAAATTAGAAAGAAAATGATAATATCTTGCAAATTTGAACCTAATCATCAATTAAAAAAGATAGTTGTTTAGCAAAATGGAAGAAAGAAAACAGAGGTGAACAGATTATTTAACATGCAAGCATAGTGGTGTTTGAAGTTTGGCAAAACACTTTATAAATATTATCTTACAGCAATCCTGGAATTTAGGTGCCGTTATAATTCCCATTTTACAGACGAGGAAACTGAAGCAAACAGAGGTGAAATGACTTGTGTGGAGTCACACAGCTAGTAAATATTTAAAGCCAGATTTGAACTGGAGTTATCTTCCTGACTCCAGGTCCAGCCCTATATCTACTGTACTACCTCCCGCCCTTGTACAGTGGCTACAGTGATGGACCTCAGTTCAGTAAAACTAGGATTCAAATCTTGCCTCTGAGCCTTGCTAGCCATTTAGCTATGGGCAAGTCATTTAAACTCTTTGAGCTTCCAGAGATTTTTTTTTCTTTTAGAGCCAATCAAGGTTAAGTAACTTGCTTAGGGTCATGCTGCTAGTGAACACCTAAGGCCAAATTTGTAGTCAGTTCCTCCTGATTCCAGGACCCATGCTTTACTCACTGTGCCACCTAGCAGCCTGCACTTCCAAAGACTTTCTAAGACTTATTGACTACATTTGCCAAGAGGTTGCAATCTTTGTTGACAAAGGAATTCCAATCTAAGCAAAATCACAGATCTTTGAAGTATGTATCAGGAAAAATGCTTCCAGGGAGAAACAAATAAAGGAGATAACTGTGGGAATGCTCTGTTAAGACTTTGAGAGGTCAGGGAACTCATATATGCTTTTGCTGAATTTACTTGGGATCCAGTAAAGTAACCAATGGGTTCTGCCCTAGATTACATTACTAGGTTTTTTTCTCAGTTCTGATTTGCTGACTAAAGAACTTTTTGCCATCTTGGAAATAGTCTCTCTGTAGGGAGTAATCTGAGCTGGCCTTGACACTTGATGCTCTATTTTGGCGAAATTAATTGAGCATTTGCTTGTAATTATGGAAGTCTAGAGTTCAAATCCAGTTTTAGGACTAGCTGTGTGACTCTTGGGAAGTCCTTTAACCTCTCTCTTCCTCAGTTTCTTCATCTGTAAAATGAGGAGATTTGGTCTCTAACCTCCCTTCCATCTCTAAATATATTCTCCAGTGATCATCATCATTACCACCACTTCATTTTCATCTATCCTTGAACTGGGTTATGCAGTAAAGAGAGGCATGATTATGCTTAAAGATGATGCAGGTCCACCATTACCAGAACATAGACTTTGTTATAAAAATGGGAATGGGTTATGTTGAGCTGTCTTCATTCAACTGCCTAGTTCCCTTAAGACACATGGAAAAATGGAGTCTAAGCTGGCAATTTGGATGTTATGAACAGTTAAAACTCTGGGGCATGTAGCTGTCAGTCAACTAGCATTCAATTCTCACTTTTACATACAATATTCTCATTGAGGAATATGTGTCACTCTAATCTTTATTTCAGCTGCCATCTGTGCAGCCACATTCCTTCCTTTGTCTTCTTTGTGTGTTATCATTTATCTGTTTTCACTCAGAGACATAATTTGAACACACTTTAGATGAATAAATTCATAGTAAAAGGAGAATCCTGAATCACTTGTAACAATTTTCATGTGCCATTCGTACCCTGGATCTATCTCTTCCCAAGACAGAGACCCCTTTTAGACTGCAGTCTGTCTCCCACTCATCTGTCTCTCACCTCTAGGATACAGATGGGAGAGATAGCTTATTAATAAATTCAGTGTCTTACCAACCTCTCAGTCCCTGAGAAATGGAAGTTGGTCATAGGCAATTAGTTCATTAGAGTGCTGTAGAAAATTGATGATTCTCCTGTTTATATTTACATGGGTGTAATGCCATGGACAAGCAGCTTTCCAGAAGAATGCTACTGTGCACAGTTTTTAAGTTTCTGATTACATACTATAGCGGACACTCTATTCGATAACAAATCAGAGCAAAGCATTCGCAGAAATCAAGGTACAGTATTTATGATGTTACAACTTATCACAGAAAGTCAAAATACAGCATTCAAACAATTTATCACAGAAAATTACCACAAAGTTTTCATTACAGTAGTTGCAAAATTTTTGAACAAAGAACAATCATTTATTAACTCAGTCATTCAATCAACCTTAAAGAAGTTTGCCTCCTTAAGGAACACAAAGTACAATAGTTAAAGTTTTCCACTCATGGGGCACATTAAGTTAACTCAATCAGTCACTTATTCACTCATCATTCACTTATTCAATCATCAGAAAATACACAGGCCTTCCACCCCTAGGTCACTGGTAAACTACAATTTCTCAGTCAGTTCACAGGATCCAAGTAAAGTCTTCTTTCAGCTTGACTCAGGGTGGTCTCTCTTCCACAGTCCCAGAACCTACCTGGATTAACCAAACTGTCACCTGGGTTCAAAGGAAGACAGCTCCCAGGACCTTGTCCAGCTCTGTGCAGTTCTTGCTCCACATTGGAGCTCACAGTGTCCAATTCATCTCAAATCCTTCACAGTCTCTGTTCCTGAGAAGACAAGGCTTAAACCACAAACAGGTTCATATGAAGTACCAACATCACAGTCATGCTTCCTTAGTCCTCAGCAGCTCTGGCTGGCCCTTGGAAATCCTAAGCAGCTCTGGCTGGCCCTTGGACTCAGCAGAAGTTTCAGCTGGTTCCCAGAATCAAAATGAGTCCATCCAGGTTTTCAAAATCAAAATCATTCTCTCCAGCCTGTGTGTGTGAGGGAGCCTTTCCTCTTCAGCCTCCCCAGTGGCAGCAACTTCTGCCTCCATGGAGCTTGCTCCAAGAAGATCTCTCTCTCTCTCCCTCTCTGGGGCTTTTCCTTATATACAATATTACCCCTCCCTGTACAGCCCCTTACTGTTACATCAGCAACAGGGTGTCACACCTTGTTTCTTTAATAGAGGCTTGATTAATTACTAAGTGCTAAGTACCTGTTACCTTTGCCAATGGAAAGGGATCTTCAAATTCAAATTATATTACCATCACAATGGGCAAACAGGACCACTTTTTCAGGATCATAGAAAATCCACTCTAGTATCTGCTTATGCATTTTTCTGCCCTTTCAACTTCAGTATTGGAATGGGAAAGTATATAAATCGTTCAGAGGTTAGGACCCATTGGGCAATACTTGATTGTCACCAATCTGTTTCTGACTAAAGGAGACTATCAGACCTGTCTTAGCTCCTACCACTGTCTCTCTCAGGCACCATCTCTTCATCTTTAAAGTCTGTACATTGCTTAAATTTTATACCATCCCATCCTCTTCTATTTGCCAGACACGACATGTCAAGGGGTTAAAAGTGCAAATTAAGTTATGTCAGAGTGTCAGAAGCCTGACAAAATAAGCAGAATTCATTTGTTATATTTTCAAGAAAACCACTTGGGACCAAGTAAGTTTTTTCCCTTTATTTTAAGCCACTAAATTCAGACATGAGAATTAGCTTCTTATCTTAGTTAACTTCTCATCTTCTATAGGAAACCTTTCTCCAACCCCTCTTACTTCTAGTGTAATCTAATGTAATCCTTGCTAATTATTTCCAATTTAACATGTATATAAGTTGTTTGTACATATCTATTTTCTTGTCCCCCATGTTAGATTGTGAGTTCCTTGAGGGTAGGATCTGTCTTTTGCCTTTCTTTGTATCCCCAGCACTCAGGTACTTAATAAGTGCTTATTGACTGATTGATTGATCTAAGTCTTTGGTTCTGGGCTAAAACCAACTGAACAAATAGGTAGAAATTAATAGAGAAGCTGAAACAAAAAATAGTACTGTAAGGAATTTGTACAGACCTGTATTTTGTCCACTGATTGGTTATACAGGACATAGGGGTTAACAGCAGTGCTGTTGAGAAGGACAGAACTGAAAGCAGCCTCAACTTGGGAAACCAAGGTGCACTCCTGTCTAGGTGCTACATTATTGGAGAAGATTATGATTTTCTTGGAAGGTAAAGTGGGCACAACTTTCTTGCCTGGTCAGATCAGGCATGTTATTTTTAATTCTTCTGTTATGACTAAATGTCTAGAGTTTTCCTTACATCTGTTTTCTCATTATCCATATTCCCTTTTACCTTGTAGAGAAAACTAGAGAATGAATCCTCTTTAGAAACTCCAGACATCTTTTGGGATTTTGAGTCTTCTGTCCAAGGTTAACAAAAGAAGAGATGCACCTAGAATATCCCTTTATTTACAGTCTAAGCTGACAACTACTTCACTGAACCATCAATGTGTGTGTGTGTATGTGTGTGTGAGAGAGAGAGAGAGAAAGAGAGAGAGAGAGAGAGAGAGAGAGGGAGACGGAGAGGGAGGGAGAGAGAGAGAGGGAGAGGGAGAGGGAGAGGGAGAGGGAGAGGGAGAGGGAGAGGGA
>CM053593.1:208084362-208101527 GCA_028646575.1 Pseudocheirus occidentalis
CAGTAAAGGGACAGGGACAGAGTAGAGAATAGAACAAGGTGGGGCAGGATAGGAAGGAGAGACATAAAATCAGCCTCTCACAATATTATTGGTCCACTGTGGAGATGTCCTGCATAATTACACATGTACAGCCTGTATTGAATTGCTTGTCCTTCCAGTGGAAGTGGGTGACAAGCGAGCAACCAAAAGAATTTAGAATTTAAAGCTCTACAATCAAATGTTAAAAAACAGAACATGTGTCTGTGTGTGTATATGTGTGTATATATATGTATGTGTGTGTAGATATAGATATAATTATTACTATTAACTACATGCAACTGGGAATTAAGATATACAGGCACTGGGGTAGGGAGACCCTCCCTGCCCTATCAGAATTTTAGAGTGGTGTTGGAGGAGGGCATAAAAGAGAGCAGATTGGGGGAGGGGCTTTACAGTGGGATCGCTCTTGTGGGGTTGAGGGTAGGGGAAAGATAAGGAGAAAATTTGTAACTCAAAATCTCTTGTAAAATAATGATGTAAACAAGAAAATAAAAAAAGATGTTAAGAAAATGTTTTAACATGTAATGGGTGAAAAATAAAATATTATAGGGGAAAAAAAAGAAAAATGAGTTCCGTAGTCTACTTAGACTACCAAAGGAGTCTGTAGCAACAACAAGGTGTATACACACATGTGCATTTATATATACACACACAGAGTCAGAGACAGAGAAAGAAAGGTAGAAAGGCAGAGACAGACAGAGTGAGGTTATACAGTCTTTGCTAAAAGAGCATGGGGCAAGTAACTGTCACATCTGCCTTTTTAGTACAAGATGAGAGAATAATAAAGGCACATGAGCTTCTCCATTCTCTTCTTCATGTACTGGCATTATAGATAATACAAATTCTTATAATAAAATAGACTTTATTTCCTAGAATAAGGGTATCTTACCTTAAGAAGTGGAAAAGAAAATTAGTCTCTTATGGGCTTTATGACAAATATATTTATTATGATATGCACACAAAAGAAAAAAAGTAAAATATATCCTAATTTAATCTGTAAATTCCAAGATCGAGTGATTATCTTTCCACATATATCTGAACTGGTTTCTACTACCTCACGTACTACTAATAACTCTGGTCTAGGAGTGGGGAGCCTGCAGCCTTGAGGCCACATGGGGCCCTCTAAGTCCTCAAGTGTGGCCCTTTGACTGAATCCAAACTTCACAGAACAAATCCTGCAAGGACACACGTTCCCTACTCCAGCTCTGGTCTCTTACATACACTGCCCCCATTCAACTCTGGCCACCAATGGGATCTCTGATAGGACCTGAGCTCTCCTGAGCCTCCATGACTACCTGGACATTTCCATCTCTGAATACTTATTTGCCTAAGATTAGGAAAGAAAAAAAAAACATAGACATAGATATGGCCATCTTATAAAGGCCAAGCTATGTAGGAGACAGGGCTGTCACCCCTCCCTGACTTGATTCTTGCTTTTATATACTCACTTAATTCCAGCTCAGCAACTCCCCAGTCTGCTTATAAAGCCAAATAGAGAATATTTCATCCCGATGTTTTACTAACCCCTAAGTCATCAGCATGATCCTTGAAGCTGAAACCAGGCATGGGATATCCATATAGATTTAAAGAACTGGCCCCCCCCATAGACTAGTCCACCTGTGCTACAAATTCAAGACAACAATGCGAGACACAGGAGATGTGATGAGGCAGTATGTCATTAAGTGCCAGCTGAGTGAGAAGCCAAACACTATTAATTTAGAAAGAAGAGACGGTTGTGGGTAGGAGGGGTTGGGGAGATGTTGGGCACTGAACTGGTCCTTAGAGCAGTGTTCTCCAAATTTTTTTGATCATGCAACCCATTAGTAAAATATTTGAGGATATACCCCCAATATATGTATATTTATTTAGAAATTATATTTATTAGTACTGTTCTAACAGGCAGTAATTGCTAGCATTTATATGGCTCTTACTATGTGTCAGGTACCAGCCTAAGAACCTTATACTTGGCATCCCATTTGATCTTCACAATAACCCTGGGGAGGTAGGTGCTATAATTACCCTCATTTTTAAAATGAGAAAACTGAAGCAAGCAGAGGTTAAATTCTCTGCCCAGGGGTCGCATTTAGTAAGTGTCTGTGGCCAAATTTGAACTCAGAACTTCCTGATTCTACCATTGCACCATTTAGCTGTCTCTGACACATAAAACACATAGACCCAATAGAAGGATAACATTGTCTGTGATAACTAAATCATTTTTTCAATCCTATCCCACAACAGATTAAGCATATACCATGTGCCAAGGTCTGATGGTCACATGGACGTACAAAGGCAAGTGTGGTGGCCTCAACTTTCAGGGAGTGAGGACTAGAAAATGGAGAGTATGATCCACAAAGAACTTTGCAGTCCAGACAAAGGTTTTGTGGATGTGTTCCCAGTAAATTTCCACTTTTCCTAATATTCCAGGATATTATTGAAAGCTAACCAAAAACTATGCTTTTATATTTTTAGCAAATAAGTTAAAAATCCACCTGTAAGTGGAAGATTTTTAGACGGATCAGGAAACACTTTTTCCAACTTTCTTGAACGTGTGAAACATGAGAAGTTTTGCAGCGGATATGTCGGGGGCAACAAAAGTCTTTAAAAGTCTTGATGATCATGGTGTAGGTGGTAAAGTGGATCAAGTTCACAAGGTAGAGTCAAGAGGAGCTGAGATTGAATTCTGCCTCAGATGATTATCCCAGTCAGATGTGACTCTGTACAAGTCCCTCAACATCTTTGCCAGCTTTCCCATCTGCAAAATGGAGCTAATATTAGCACTTGCCTCAGGGTTTTTGTAAGGTTCAAACGAGTTAACATATAAAAAGTGCTTTGCAATCCTTGTGATGCTATATAAATGCTAGTCATTATTATTGCTTTTATTTGTAGGAAGCTGGGTGGTGTAGCGGATAGATCCCTGGGCCAAGAGTCAGGAAGACCTGAGTTAAAATATGGTCTCAGATTCACACGTACTAACTGTGTGACCCTGGGCATGGATATCCTCTCAGCTTCTAAGTCTTTGGTGCCACAAAGAGTTACTATAAATGTTTTTGTGCGTATGCGTCCTTTTCCTTTTATTTGATGTCTTTGGGATATAGACATAGAAGTGGTATTGATGTGTCAAGGTTTTAGTTTTATAGCTCCTTGGACTTAATTCCAAATTGTTCTCCAGAATTGTTGGCCAATTCACAGTTCCACCAATGTGCATTTGTTCCACACACCCTCCAGCATTTGTCTTTTTCCTTTTCTGTTATGTTAACCAATCTAGTAGGTATGCGATGGTACCTCAGAGTTGTTTTAATTTGAATTTATTTAATTACTAGTGATTCAGAGCATTTTATATGAATATAGATAGCTTTGATTCCTTCTTCTGAAAACTACCTGTCCACATACTTTGGCCATTTATTAATTGGGGAGTGGCTATTTTTATAAATTTGGCTCAATTCCCTACATATTTGAAAAATGGTACCTTCATTGGAGAAACTTGCTATTTATTTTCCCCTTATTTTCCTGCTTTTCTTGTAGCTTTGACTGCATTGGTTTTATTTATGGAACCCCTTTTTAATTTGATGTAATCAAAATTATCCATTTTTATCTCTTATGGCTCACTCTGTCTCTTGTTTGCTCATAAATTCTTCTCTTATCCATAGGTATTTTTTCCATTCTTCCCTTATTTGTTTATGATATTACTTTTTATATCTAAATCATGTACATATTTTGACCTTATCTTAGTATACAATGGTAGATATTGGTCTATACCAGTTTCTGCTAGTCCTTTGAGCAGTGATTCTTAATCTGGTGATAGATACTAAAGGGGTCTATGGATAAATTTTAGCAGTTCTAAAAACTTGGGTGGGTAAAAATATACCATCTTTATTTTCAATAATCTTTAACTAAAATTTAGAATTCTTTTTCACTTACAAATATATACAACAAACACTCTGCAGAGAGGTCAGTTTTCTTCAGGATGATAATGAATTCTGTAACACAAGAAAGGTTAAAACCCCCAATGCTAGAACATTATAATAAGTCTGATAATGTAAAATTTGATTTAAAAAAATGTAAAGTCTAACACTCAGGTATAAAAAATTAACTTTACAAATCTAAAATGGGAGAGGCATGGTTAAACAACAGTTTTTCTGAAAAAGATTGAAAAGTGTTCGTGTACTTTGAGCTCAATATAAATGAGTGGTATGGTATGGCAGCCAAAAAAGCCAATATTATCTTGTGCTAGATAAGTGCAAGAGGGTCACAGATGTCAAGAATATGTAGGTGATAGGTTGTAAGCCCCTTGAGGGAAGGGGCTGTCTTTTACCTTTTTTTTTTTTTTTTTTTTGGAATTTTTGGCCTTTGGCACCATGCCTGGTGCCTGGTAGGTGATTAATAAATGCTTTGTGCCAATACACAGTAGGTGTTTAATAAATGTTGTAATAATTTTTTAAAGGCAGCTAGGAGGCGCAGTGGATAGGGTGCAGGGCCCGTAGTCAGGAAAACCTGAGTTCAAATGCGGTCTCTAAAACATTTACTAGCACAGTATTGTGGATTGGACTTGATGACCCCTTAAGGTCCTTTCTAGCCAAATGAGTTTCTGATAAGAATGGAGACTGGACCTTTGATTTCATTAGTTTAGAAAATTTCTAGGTTGGAAAAATACTCTTTACTAATTCAGGTCACCACTTTTGCTACAACTGCCTTAGAGAGTTGCCTGAAGCACTTAGAGGTTAAGTGATTTGCCCAGGGTGACATTGTGCAGGGTCAGTGCAATATTCACAGCGCCCCCAATCACAGTAAAGACTGTGAATATAAATATTGCATGATGTTTAAGTGCAAAATATAACAAATTCTCCATAGAGAGGACAGAACCAAAGCATTTATTTAGACACCAGA
Source organism: Pseudocheirus occidentalis (assembly GCA_028646575.1). Lineage (NCBI taxonomy): Eukaryota > Metazoa > Chordata > Mammalia > Diprotodontia > Pseudocheiridae > Pseudocheirus > Pseudocheirus occidentalis. Next base: position 208,089,286 of record CM053593.1, read on the forward strand.
AAATCGAATTCCAAAACCAGTAAGCCATTTCCATCATAGTATCAAAGATATTCAGAAGCTGTAGTAATACTGAGAGCCACAGCATCCTTTAGCCTTCTGCAAAACCAATATTTGATCAATATCTACTCACAAGCCTATCTGACTACTTGTGTGAACCTCTTCTCTCTCCCACTACCTCTCTGGCTCTGGCTCCCAGCTTCCTGTGGCTTTGCTGTACCCTTGAGCAAACTCTTTCCGCCACAGGCTCCATGTGACTATATTCAGCTTATTAGGGGGAAGAGTTTTCTTTCAAAGCAGGGCAGGTCTTCAAACTCCCCTAGGTCTATTAAGGAGCCGGGAAGATCTTCAAATTCCCATTCCCGTTACACAGAGGCAAGGCTTAAACTGGGGTCTTCCAGGCCTTGGGAATGTATCTCAGAGTTTCTTGGGAAGTTTGAAAAATGGGCAACACCATCCCTTCTCACACCAAGACACCTCTCATGTTCCCCAAAACCTTAGTAGACTATGTTTGAAAGAGGTATGATTTGAAAGAGAGTTTGGCTTATCAAGAGGATATTAAATTTTATGTCTAGGGTTGATCTGGTACAATTACTTCAGTTTTTGTTCTTTCCCAATGAGTGGAGGGAGGAACAGTGCTGGAAACCCAGTCCAGTGGTACAGCATTTTGAGTATGAGAATGTCCAGTTTTGAGAAGAGCTTCTCATTTTATCCATTGTCAGTCTGTGTCCTGGGGCAGCTGTGTGGTGCCATAGTGTACAGAATACGAGGTCTGGAAGCAGGAGGACTTGCCTTCCTGAGTTCAAATCTGGCCTCAGACACTTACTAGATGTGTGGCTTCAGGCAAGTCACTTAATCCTGTTTGCCTCAGTTTCCTCATCTGTAAAATGAACTGGAGAATAAAATGGAAAACCACTCCTTATCTTTGCCAAGAAAACCCTGAAAGGGGTCACAAAGGGTTGGACATGACTGGAAATGACTAAACAACTGACAATATGGCCGTCCCATTAATTCTAATCTTGCCCTGGAAGAGACACTTCTTCAGCCTCTCCATCACTGTCTGCCCCAATTCCTAGGCTACAAACAGGCTCCCTGTTGCCTAGGACTTCTGTTTTCATTGGCCCAAAGAATTCATCCCTACTCTCAGAGGATTCTGCTCAACCCTTGAAAGGCCCATGATGCTCCTCTGTCTGTTCTTAAAAATTGTCCCTGACTTCCTTTCATTTCTTTACTTTTTCTTCATGAGATTACAGGCTGAATTCCTCACTGTCTGACTTTTTAAAAGTTAGGGAAGTAGAAAGGGAAAGAATATATAAAAGGTACAAATGGAGAGGAGAGGGATACATAAATAAAGGACAGGGAAATGATCAGTATAGAACTATCCCCCAAATAACTATGGAGTGCTTTCCCTACCCATGGGGTAATTTACACTCTACTTTTCTAGGGGAAATTAATAAATTCGTCAGTACAAATGTACTAATCACCTCCTATGTTCTAGGCACTGTGAAGTGCTGGGAACAGAATAACAAAACTGAAAGAGTCCCTGCCCTCAAGAAGCTTACATTCTTTGGAGTTAGATAATAGGAAGAATTTATAGTCTATCAGTGAAGGAGTCATTGCAGCCTGAGCCTGGTTTTCTAAGAATGTTCCTACTGACTGTCTTGAGAACTCTATTACTAAAGAGCTTTTAGGGAAATATCAAAAGTTTTTCTCTAAAATATGAATTGAGAAAGGAAGGATAGAAGGCAAGATTTGGCTTAATATTGTTAGACTATAAGGAACGTTGAGTGTTGAATAATCAGTGCTTCTGAATTGTGGTGCTCAAGAAGACTTTTGAGAGTTTCTTTGGACAGCAAGGATATCAAATCAGTCAGTACTTAAAGAGGTTAATTCAGGCTATTCACTGGAAAGTCAAATACTGAAGCTAAAGTTTAAATACGTTAGTCACATGAGAAAATAAAACTCATTGGAAAAGATCTTATGTTGGGAAAGATTGAAGGGCAAAGGAGAAGGGGATGGCAGAAGATGAGATGGATAGATAGTGTCATGAAGACAATACGTGAACTTGGATAGACTTTGGAACATGGTGGAAGACGGAAGGGCCTAGCATGCTACGGTGGTCTATGGGGTCATGAAGAGTCAGATATGATTGAGGGACTGAAAAACAGTAACAACAAGGAGGAAGTTGGGAACCATTGCAAGATTTTGATCTAAGGACAAGGGAACCAGAATATAGATAATGGAATCCTGAAATTTGTTTGCTGGTTAGAATGATGTAGGAAAAGATCAGAGTTGTAAAGAGCAGATTGCTCTTATGGCAATCCAAGCTTAAGATATTAAAACCTAGATTTAGTCTGTAGTTTGGGGAGTGGAACTATGGCATTGTGGAGACATAACTGGTAGATCTGATCAAAAGAAGTAAGGAAGGGAGCAAGTATTTACTAATTACCAGCTGTGTGCAAGATACTTTACTAAGTGCTTTACAAAATCTATCTCATTTGATGCCCACAGCAACCATAGGAGGTTGGTGCTATTATCATTCCTGGTTTACAGCTGGGGAAACTGAGGCCAAGAGAGGTTATATGACTTGCCCAGGGTCACTCACAGCTAGTAAATGTCCAAGGCTGGATTTGAACTTAGGTCTCTCGACTCCAGTCACTCTACCCATTGCACCACCTAGTTGATGGATGAGAGATGGAGGGCAAAACCCAGGGAAAATTTACTTTGACTCCCCACTTGTATTTTCAGTTGACAGGAGTCAGTGCCATTCATGAATAAGTTGGAAGGCAGTGATGGGTGGGAGTGACTGTAACAGGGAAAGCAAAGCGTGTGATACTTCCATTATCTTCAAGTTTCCTCAAAGCAGTTTGGATTTCAAGAGTGGCTTGACTGAAGGAAGCTGCAAACTAGAACTGAGTCCTTTGGGTTTGAGTCTGGGTCAAGTTTGTGATTACTTTAATGACTTCTCACCTTTCCAGTGAGACGTGTAAGATAGAAAGGTATGAACCACAAGTATGCTCGTTCTAAAATGTACAATCCTTTTTGAGGACATTTAGGCCTTCCCCTTGCTTTCATTCAAGGCTATACTCAGTTTCCAGATTCAATCAGTCAACAAGCACCTATAGTATGATAAACTGGGAATTACAAAGAAAGGGATAAAAAGTTATGGAATTTCTATTATTTATTTATTTATTTATTTATTTATTTATTTTTAGGACTCAGTCTTCCCATCTTATGTAGGCTGGAAATATAGGGATTACTCACTGACCTGATCTCGTTAATCACTGGCCTGGTTTCAGGAATGGCAGGGGAGCTTGATCTACTCCATTTATGATCTGCTCAGTTTACCCCTCCTTACACAACCTGGTCCCTCTCTTTTCTGTTTCCCAACAGTTAGTTGCATAGCACATTAATGAAGATAATGATTGGCATGGCCCTATTGCAGCTCAAAACTCCTGAGCTCAAGAGACTTGGCAGCTTCAGCCTCTCCAGTGACTGGGATTACAGGGGCACATTACCATATCTGGCAAATAGCTGCCATTCTAATGGCTGCCATTCTAATGGGGGAAACAACACATGAATAATCAAATACAAACAAGATACATGCAGAGTAGTTTCTTTTTTTTTTTTTTTTTTTTTGCTTTTTGGAGGGCAGTTGGGGTTAAGTGACTTGCCCAAAGTCACATGGCTAGTTAGTGTGTCAAGTGTCTGAGGCTGGATTTGAACTCAGGTCCTCCTGACTCCAGCGCCGGTACTCTACTCACTACACCACCTAGCCGCCCCATGCAGAGTAGTTTCTAATATGGGGAAGGGAAGACCCAGGGAAGACCCAGACACCTTCATTTCATAACGCATTCCAGTGTCATCATTCCAGTTCCGGTTGATCAGATATTCTCCAAGTCCCACTGGCCATTAAGAGACAGGGTTTCCCTAGCAAGAGTTTGGTTTCCAGAAATGAGGTGACCCAGCACAGCTCAGTTCTGCTGGAGAGAATGAGCAGCAGTGGCAGTATAGAGCAGCAACTGCTATGTGGGAACGGAAGTGAGGCACAAGAGAAAATATGCTGTTAGGGTGGAGTCAAACAGTGGGGTCGGGAGAGAGATCTCTGGGGAACCCCGTGAAACCACAGGGACAGCAGTCAAGACATAGAATCATAAAGGGTTCCATGCCCTACAGCCTCCAAACTGATTTGCCTTCCAGATAATCTAATTTCCCTATTCCCTTAACTCTGCACAGAAAGGGCTCCATCCTTCCAGCCCACAATAGAAGCAGATGTTAGATCTGGAAGGACTGCCTCAAAATAGTCCATTTTAGAGATGAAGAAACCTAGTCTCAGGGAGAAGAGACAGAGCCAATCACACTAATTAGCTAATTAGTAACAGAACCTGGATGCCCGGCTTCCAATCGAATTCTCCTTCCACTTATAAAAAAGAAGTAATTAGAAAAAGAAAAGAAGCAGTTGTGGTGATGGTGGTAGGAGGAGGCTGTATGTATGAATAAAGGCTTCATGACAACTGAGAGTCTGTGAGGTAGTTCTTAAAGGGGGAATGGAAGGGGTGATGGAAAAAACAATTGAGTAAGTCAAACATTGTGCTAAGGTACTTTTATAATATAATCTTATTTGATCCTTAAAACAACCTTGGGAAGTAGTTGCAATTATTATCCCCATTTTGCACCTGAGAATGAGGCAGAGAGTGGTTAAGTGACTTGCCCAGTGTCATGCACAGCTATTAAGAGTCTAAGTTCAAATTTGAACTCAGGTCATCCTGACATCAGTCCTGGTGCTCTACGTGCTGGGCCACCTAATTACCACCAGGCTTTACAATAGTCATGCCATACAAACTGTAAGTAGAGGGAGTAGGGCATTATAATTTACTTCCAGTTTATATTTCCAATGGGTTACATGCATAGAGAGGTTATCTTTTAAAATGAAGAACAGTGTGATAAATAGGTGATAAATAGTAATGAATAATAGCAAATTGATAGCTGTCTTCCTCTCATACTGCCCAAACCCAGAAGCAATGTGTTGGCATTCTAGTGTTTATATCCAGCAGAACCCTGAAGTATAAACAGGACATTTTCCAATGTGAATGCAGGATGCTAGAAATGACTACAAATCCTGTCTAGGTCTCACTTACTGGTAGTCAGCAGCGCTTTGGATGGTTCCCCCTTTTTGTCACTCCTCCCCTCACCGCCCCCCAATTTCTCTGATTAGAATAGTACACAGCCTTGGATTAAACAAAAATGGTAGAAGAAATCACTGTGTTGTCATTGACAATGGTTTTGGTATGTGTAGAGCTGACTTTGCTGGGATGATGCTCCTCTGGTTGTATCTCCCAGTTTGTAATTAAGTGTCTGAGCCTAGATTTGAACTAAGGAAGATGAGTCTTCCTGACTTCAGGCACTGTATTGTATCTTGTCTGTCATCTAGTTGAAGGAATGAAGAAAGAAATCGCAGCCCTGGTGCCTAGAACAATGAAAATTGAGGATCATTGCTTCCACATAAGTGTTTTTTCATCTGGATTGGTAGCTCTTTTCTGGTTTCTCTCTCCATTGGTGGGATGCACAAGACACCAGGGTGTCATGGAGGGAATGGGACAGAAGGACAGTTATGTTGGTGATGAAGCCCAGAGCAAGAGAGATATTCTGATTGTGAAATATTCCATTGAGCCAACTGGTATGATATGGAGAAATTCTGGCATCACACCTTCTATATAATGAGCTTTGTGTAGCCCCTGAGGAACACCCTGTTCTTTTAACTCCCTTAAATCCCAAGGCCAAAAGAGAGGTGATGACAGATCATTTGCGAGACTTTCAACACCCCAGCCACATATGTTGCTACTCAGGTAGTGTTGCCGCTTTATGCTTTTGATCATGCTACTGGTATCGTTATGAACTCTGATGATGGTGTTAGCCACACTTTGCCCGTCTATACGGATTATTCCCTTCCCTATGTTATTGTTCATCTGTCTGTGACTCAACAGATTGCTTCATGAAGATACTGACCAAAACAAAGTGTAGCTTCACACTCACAGCTGAAAAGGAAATTGTTCATAGCACTAAGGAGAAGCTGTACTATGTTGCCTTGGACTTTGAACAGGAGTTGACCACTGCTATTTCATCTTTTTCCCTAGAGAAGAGCTATGAACTTCTTGATGGCCACATGATCACTATTGGCCATGAGAGGTTCAGGTGTCCAGAGGCCCTCTTCCAACCATCCTTCTAGGGTATGGCATCTGGTGGCATTCATGAGACTACTTTTAATTTCCATCATGAAGTGTGATGTTGATATCCAAAAGAATCCGTATGCCAACACAGTATTGTCTACCATGTTTTTGTTGTTCAGACGTTTTTCAGTAGTGTCTGATGCTTTATAAAGCTATTGGGGGTTTTCTTGGCAGAGATGTTAGAGTGCTTCACCATTTCCTTCTCCAGATCATTTTACACATGAAGAAACTGAGGCAAACAGGGTTGCCTAGGGTCACCCAGCTAGTGAGTGCCTGCGCCTAGATTTGAACTCAGGAAGATGAGTCTTCCTGACTTCAGGCACTGTACTGTATCTTGTCTGTCACCTAGTAGACAGAATGCAGAAAGAAATCGCAGCCCTGGTACCTAGAACAGTGCAAATGAAGATCATTGCTTTCCCTAAACTAAATATTTCATCTGAATTGGTAGCTCTATTCTGGCTTCTCTCTTCACCTTCCAGCAGATGTGAATCAACAAAGGAGAAAGGAATAGAAGGAGTCTGGCCCCTCCATTGTCTATCACAAAAGCATGTAAAAGGACTGCTAGAAGATGTATAGCATTTGCTGCATGCATATGCACAAAGTAAAAATTTTCCCTAGCAAATAATACACCTCATATTAGCCTCATGAAACTGGAATAAGCTTCCTTTGAAAAGACATTTGTGCTTGGGGAAGTTTGTATCTGATATTAGACATATATCAACGCTTTTTTGGTTGTTGGGCTGTTGCTGATTTGACCTCATTTTTGAGTTAATTGTTGTTCCTTTGGTGTACATTTTAATATACCTCCTATATATCTTTGATCTGAACCCAAATGTGGGTCACTTCCATTTCTCTAAGAAAGGCTAAAAGTTAACTTCTATAGAGATGTGACCTGAAAATATGGCAATATGGTATCGGACTGGTTGACACTCAATGGCTGTGCAGTTTTAGTTCTATAAGCCATCAAATTTGTGCAGGGTATCTAAAGATCAGATTTCCAGCGTCTAAAAGAGCTGACTTGCAGAATTTCTCTCCTAAAGCTGGTAACAGTTTATTAAATGTGTGTTCACCATCCTCCAGGAATGTATATTGAATCTGAGAGTTAGGAATCAGTTTTTTTTCTCCTTAACCTACTGTTTTCCTCCAATGTCATGGGGTGAAATTATTAAACTGTTGCAAAAAAAGTTTGCATTTCCAACTTGTAAATTTGTGTGTCTAGTTAATTTATCTGAGATTTGTGTATGTTGCCTTAATGTTTTCACATGATAGTAGAATACCAAAATTTGTAAGTCACTCTAAGAATTGAGAATTGTAAGGAAAAATAAAAGTGTTGAAGTAAAATGAAAAAAAAAAAGAAACCAAAAAGAAAAGAAATCATGTCTAGAGGTCTTGGGGGAGAAAAAAAATTAGGAGAGATTGGAGGGCCCATTGTTTTGTTAATACCTTGGATCTCAAGGTTAAGTAGTATTGGATATACCTGGCCTTGTCCTACCCAGATGAATATTGAATCTTTTCTTCAGGAATACAGACAGAAATTCAGTAAGAGCATGAAGCTTAGGGGAATGGAAAGAGAAGAAGCTATATGCTTCTAATATATCTTGTTGAAACATATCCTTACCAATGGGAAGCATCTTGGTACCCCTGAAGGAACACCAAATTTCAAGTTAGACAACCTAGGTTTAAATCAAGCTTCTGCTCCTTACTACCTGTGTGACCTTGGGAAAAATCACTAAACCCCTCTGGACCTCCTTTTCTTCCTCTCTAAAATGAAAGACTTGTTAACCTCTAAAGTCCCCCTTAGCTTCAAATCTGTGACTAGGGGCCAGAGGAAAAAAGTACATAGCTCTGGTGTAAGAAGAGGATTTAGAGCTGGAGGCAGCTTAAAGATTATTGAATCCAGCTTCCTTATTTTATGGAAGGCTAATGTGAGAGTCAGAAAAATTCACTTATTTGGCCAAGGTCACACAGAAAGTAGAAGATCTGGGATTCCAATCCACACACTCCTCTAAGAAATGTGTTAATTTTGTCTCATCAAGCTTCATTCCCTTTCCCTATACACCTTTAATAAAAACAGGAGAGAGACTCCCTTCCTCACCTCCCATGTGTATGAACTTGGAAAGAAGTCATCCTGCCTGAGGGCAGGAGAATACAGCAGCTTTGTCCTTGAGAAGAGACTCAGAGCAGAGAAGGCTGTCTCCCTTACCATTTCTGAAAAAGGCGCGGCTGAGTGAGAAAGGCCCCAAAATCTAGGAAAAGCTGATAGTTCAGAAAAATGTCAAGTTGGGAATTTTCATTTTCTTCTTTCCTCTCCCTCCCCCAAACTTCATCTCTGGTCTCAATGGATTGATTCATTCATACCCTCCAGCCTCCTTCTAGAAGGAGCCCTGGGGCTAGGGAGGAAGCCTTTGGGGACCGGCTAGGTGGGAGGGTTGGGAGAACCAGTCTCTCAGAGGAGATTTGATCAGATGTTGCTTTCTCTGTCTTTCCCAGAGCAGAGGGGAAAAACACTTTTTTTGGGCTGCTGCTAAAAATAGCACCCTGGTCCTGGAAAGAGAGTTTGGTTATTTCGAAAGTGCTCCCCTACTTAATCCCCTGCCCCACCCAGCCTGCTGAAGGAAGAACTCATATACTAAGTTCTGTGCTCAGAATGGAACCTGAGACCTTCGTGAGAAATTAACAATATATCACTGTATTTCATATTTAGAAAATGATACCACTATAGTTAGCAACATGGATTGAAAACTCTCTGTCTGTATAACTTTACTATGGGAGTGAGGAACATGTAGTCAGTTAGGCCTTACTTTCAGAAAGTTGATTAATAAGGGAGCTATGATACCTTTCCTCAGGCCTATAATCTGATGGGAGAGCAGAGAAGACATTCCATTGCCCCATTTAGAAGTCCCCAGAATATTGGGTGCAGATATGCACCCACAAAATATTTCCCCTTGTAGTAGTAGAGACAGTGCATGTTTGAAGGCATCAAATAATATATTTGATGTTATATGTATGCGCAAAAGGACTGCTGTAAAAACACTTTAAATTAATATTTAATTGGAGATTCATAGAGTATCAGCCTGAGAGAAGTGGTATCATGTGTCATGTAGAATGAACTCTAGATTTAGGAGCAAAGGGCCTGGGTTCAAATTTTACTCTCTTAAATAAAAATTGTTTGAGCATGGACAAGTAACTTACATTTTCTTTGCCTGCTTTTTCACCTGTAAAGTGAAAGGATTGGAATTAATTTACTTCTTTCAGTTTGAATTCATATAATCCTCTGAGAAAAGAAATATTAGAAAAAAAGAATGATCAGAGTTCGGAATCAAGGAAGGCTTCCTGGAAGAGGCAAGTCTTGAAGGAATTTTTGCAGGATGGTGACTTCTAAATTCATTTCCTGGACAAACCACAGGAAGGAAAAGTTTGCATAAGGACTTGGATGCAAGAATAAATACATAATAGGTAGGAAAAGTATTGGGGAGGCTGCGATGTCTCTGCTCCTGGATAGTAGTTACCTGGGTTCTTCCTTAATTCTCTTAACCTGAGTTATGGTTTGTTCATCTGTGAAAAGGCAGGAAAACAAAGCAAGACATGACCCACCTCAGGATTATTATGGGAAAAATTACTTTATCCACCATAAATTACTAATTGTGCATTGTTACTATTCCTTGGGTAGCTGGGCCTCATAGCTCAGTTTCTGTGTGACCCTCTGTAGCACACAAATGGTCAGATATATGGGACGCTCTGGGCCTGTGAAGCAGGAAATGGTTTGCATTCCTTATTTCCCCCACAGCAGCTTTGGGAAGAGCCAGGCCCAACTCCCAGACCCTAGGGGCCTCAAGGGACCCTGTGGAAAAAGGAGAGCAGGAGAGGAATGTCTCAGGCCCTGGGAGTGGGGGCAGCTCTGCCTTCAGACCAGGACATCCTCCTCCTCCTCCTCCTCCTCCTCCTCCTCCTCCTTCTCCTCCTCCTCCTCCTCCTCCTCCTCCTCCTCCTCCCTCTTCCTCTTTTCTCTTTCTCTGTTACAGTTGTGACAGAACAGCAAAGCCAATAACCAGCATTCACAAGTTTGTCTAGCCATCCCCAAAGAGCATCATGGGAAGTTAGAGCACCTACTTAGCATATCCTTGTGACTTTTCTAAGGCTATTTGGAAAATCCAGCCAGGAGAATTATAGAGCTAGAAGGGACCTTCAGAGGTCATAGCACCCAGCCTCCCCCTTATTTTACAGATGAAACTGATGTATGTGAAGTGATTTGCCCTGGAACACACAGGTAATAAGTGGCAGAGATGGGTTCTGAACCAAGAATCCCCTGACTCCAAATATAGCGGGCACATGGAGTCTATTAGGGCTCCTTCCACGGTGTCATAGTGTCATTAGAGTCCATAATGATAAGAAAAAGCAAAGGTGATTAGAAGGAAGGATCTATAGCAGGAGTCAGTTGGATAGACTTTTAGTTGTTGTTCAGTCACTTTTCTGTCTCATCTGACGCTCTCTGACTCTGTCTCATCTGAATTTTGTTTTGTTTTATTTTTTGGCAAAGATATTGGAGTGGTTTACCATGTCCTTCTCCACCTCATTTTGCAAATGAGGAAACTGAGGCAAACAGGGTGAGTTGACTTGCCCAGGGTCACACAGCTAGTAAGTGTCCAAATTCAGATTTGAACTCAGAAAGATGGGTCTTCCTGACTCCAGTTGGCACTCTATTCACTGACCCAACTGACTGACCTCCATTTTTAGAGTGTGCTTCTAATAATTTGGAAACAGCAACTGAAATCCTTTGAATACAAGGAACAAAACCATTGTGGGGTGAAGCTGTTGATCAAGGCCCAGGGTGAGGAGTCTTGAGGTCTAAGTTTTGCATTTATTCTGAGCAAGGAGACCAGTATAACTGGCACATGGAGTCTATTGAGAGGAAGTGATATGTACAAAAGATTCTAAGTACCCTTGGAGTCAGACGGTGAAAAGCTTTAAATCCCAACCAGAGAAGTTAGTGTTTTTTCCTAGAATGAATTTTATTAAAGTCATTGAAGATTCTTGGGTTAGAGAATGACACAGTCAGAGCTACATTTCAGGAATGTAAATTGTGCGGGCGAGAGGAAGATGGATCCGAGAGGGGAAAGCTTAGTTTCAGACACATCAATTGGGAGATTTTTGTAGTAGTCCAGACTTGAGGTGAAAAGAGTTTGAACTTTTGGTTGCTTTTGGTTTTCCATTTCCTACTTTTCCTACTTTGATTAGCTCCCACTCCTGTGGTAAGGTCCTCCAGCACCTTCCAAGCATCACCTGCTAAATTTAGCAAAGGTCTGTTAGAAAGAACATTGGAACTAGAGTCAGACGACCTGAATTCAAATCTTGCCTCTTATAACTTATTACCTGTGTGATCTCAGTTAAGTCACTTATCCTCTTGGGACCTCAGTTTTCTCATCTGTAAAATGTGAGCTGAACTAGATGACTGACTTTTAAGGTTAAGACTTTATATCTTTGAACCTCTGATCACCTTTCTCTAGACGCTGAGGTAGCTGAATTTCCTTTATATACATTTCTTTAAAATGGCTTTGAATTTAAGACAAAACACAGCTAGAACTTGTCTGTCTGCTCCCTAGACTTTGTATCTAAAGCAGGGACAGCTTCTCTAAAGTGGGCCTGACACATCCCTAAAATACCAGGCCACTCTTCTTCTCTTCCTGTTTGGAAAAGGGCAAATGGTTCAGGTTACCCACTAGGCTCCGAGGCACAGTGCCATCATCCTCTAAGGGATTCCGATGTGCTGGAAATCTAGACCTAAAAGGATTCTAGAATTGATGGAAAGGAGAAGAGGAAAGGCAGACTCAGCATGTCTTACTGATGGAAGAGAGAGCATTTCCAGCCTTCTCTTTCCTGTCTATTGGGATACTTAGATATTGTTACTGTTCTAAAGTTAAAAGGGAGAAGTCCACTCTGGGAGAAAGCATAAAGGGAAGAGATTCAGTGAAGGAAAAGCAAGGTGGAGCCATGCCCAGGGCATTGGACATTCTCAATACT
>CM053593.1:208102027-208143853 GCA_028646575.1 Pseudocheirus occidentalis
AGGCATTGTTCAAGTGTCTTGGAAGCGTGTGGTGTGGGAGTTGGGACTGGGTTGTCTTCCTCCCATTCCATGCTTTGATCCTTTTTGTCCACAAAAAAAGGATTCTAGAGTTTTATTGCTGTTCTTATTTTGCTTCTTTTTCCTCATGTTGGCCAGTCAATTAATTGGTTGTTGTTTTTAGCTCTGTGAAACTCTGCTTCCAGGGGGGAAAGCTCTGTTCCAAATTGCTGAGGTTTTCCCAGCTGCTGGAGCTATTGGGGGGGGGTGTTGCAAGTGCCCCCAGCTTTGGCTTGCTGAAAGTGCACCCCAGGACCACCACCCAAGACCACAATCCGGATCCAGGCTGCTCAATGCAAGAGTACTTGTCCCTGATCAATCGATTCAACCCCCCTACGGAGTCTGCAGGCCAGGGGCTCTGAAGCAGCCCAGTGGGGGCCGTCACAGGTTCCAGCAGTTCCCCTCCCCCACTGCTTCCTTGCCCTGGGAGCAGATGGGCCAAACTGCTTTTCCTCCCCCAAATTAATTTTCGAAGTTTCACTTTCACTTTCACTGACCATCTAATCCCTGGTGTGATGGATGTGAAGATTCCCTCAGGTGCAATAGATCTTCTCTGAAGTAGACTCAAGCTGTGGCTTGGGAGGCTTAGCTCCTCCTGACCGCCCTGGGGCCTGGCCTGGCCTGGCCATGGCTGCGGTTTTGGGCTGGGCCGGCCGGTCTCTGCTCCGGCATGAGCTGCCCCTCTCCTGTCTGTTCCTCACTCCTTGGCAGATGTGGAGGTGCTGGAGTCTGTAGATCCTCTCCTCTGAAGACTGGCTGTGGCACAACTTGGCTCAACTTAGCCCTGCTCCTTCCCACCTGGGCCAGCATCTGTTCCCAGCCACTGGGGTGAGCCCCTACTGCCGAGCTGCCTTCAGTGAGAGATGTGTTTTCTATATTTTTGTGAGTCTGAGAGTCCTAGACTTTGTCTGGGCTCATATTTTATGGGTGTTTAGGGTGGTGGTGTCGGAGCTGCGGGACCTTGCTGCTTCTACGCTACCATCTTGGCTCCAGTGTCCTTCATTCTTGAAGAGAACTGTGACATTGGAAAAGTGATGTCATGACTTGCAAGTGAATTGGATTTAAGGGAGGTAGGGCTGTGCAAAGTTACCAGCCTTACACAGTTAGAGAGATGGAAGGAATAACAGGAAGGCAAATTTGATTTAACTATAGAGTACCTAAAGGAGAATCATATATAATAAGTCTGGAATGGTCATATTGTAGCCCTGCTGGCCTCCGGGTGCCGGAGAGCTGTTTCTCACCAAGGTGCTGTGGCTCTGAACTCACACAGACTAGGTTCAATGCTGAGGGAGCCTGGCCTCTAAAGAAAAGGTCAGGCTTTTTCATGTTGTCTCTCCTTTCCAGAAGAGGAACTTGGGGAGCAATGACTTAAATAAAGCTTAGGCTTGATTCATTTTTAGGAATACCCTGAAAGGACTCAACAGGTCCTTTCTAAAAATGTACTCAGTGCACAAAGGTCAGATTTTGCACAAATAATAATTTCTTATTCCATAAAAGGAAGGCTTAAAACACAATGGGACTTATAAATCCACATTGACAAATATGTGTTTAAAACATGTAACTGTAAAACCTAACTCTATTATATATACTCTCCTATGTGGTTGATACTTAAAACATTAAACCCTGAAATCCTCTGTGGGATTGCTGGACTGGTATTTTTAACTTTACCTTGGCTCTGCACAGTCCAACTCAATCAAGGCCCATATTTTCTGGAAAGCCGGGGCATGGCTTGGGTTTGACTCTTGCAGATAGTTACCTTCTCTTATGAGAAAAGTCATAGTAGCTGCAGGGAATATGTCCCACAGGGCTAGAGCCCCAGCTGAGGAAGTCAAAATCACTTAGGTAACCCCCAGACTCAAATGGTATTTTGAGTCTCTCAGTATTGTTGTTCATTTAGCTATTTTCCAGGAAAGTAACAAAAGAGGCGGCCAGAGATTTAAGGCCTGTTCTCAGACTCACCCAGACCACCCCATGCTCTTGATGCCTTGTGTGAATGGCTGTCATAGTGCCAAGGCTTGGGGAGGGACAGAAGAACACCCATCACACTCCTCACAGAGAAGTCTAATGGTAAGCTTGTTATTCACTGTGCCATAAATTTGGAAGAAAGAAGGAAGAGAATGAGAACAGATGTTGTCCCTACCTTTAAATTCTACTGTGTGGGAAACTCTTCAATGGCCAGTTCTCTTTGTCAGAAACTCCCCACCCCCATGGTCTATATCCATTACCTCTGTTATGGGGGTGGGGAGAAATGACACATTGGTATCAACCAGAAGTCTCAAGTTGTGCCTGCCCTTTTTCATCAGAAGCAGCCAGAGTGCAGATCTATCCCTGTGCCTAGTGCATGAATTAACCCATTGCATTCTCCTCTCATCCAAGTATTTGCTGTCCTCAGCAAATCTGTTTGGGTGCATTTGGTACATATGTCTATATCTCCAATTTTATAACATTCTCAGGGGACCAGAGGAGACTTAAGTATCTTCTTTTAGAATGCCCTAGTCCTACCCTCCAAAATGCCTTGCACTAAAATGTCTCAATAAAGTTCATGTGACAGTTTATTTTTTCTTCTTTTATTTTGAATTTGACATACATCAACAAACATGATCAATCCACATATAAGGAATAGAAAAAATTACATGTGAGATCATGAATCTCAATTATATATAGTTTTTATAGTTAAATAATAAATTTGGCATAATTCTGATAAAGTTCTATTTGTTTATTCCTCTTTCTGAACTCGCTTCTGCCTTCTGCGTATTTTGTAAGTATTTTATTACTGTCCTTTATTTTTGACATCACTATCGTTCCCCTCATCCTCCGAAATTATCTCTCTAGCATAACTCTTTGCCCTCTCAAAATAACAAAAACAAAAACAGATGTCAGCGTTTGCATAAAAAATATACGTAAGTCAAACAGATACACAAATTGGTGATGTCAAAAATAATATTAATAACTTAATTCTACATAGTGCTTACTATGTGCAAGGCATTGTGCTTAATGTTTTATAATTATCTCATTGATCCTCACAGCAACTCCAGGAGGTAGGTGCTACTATTATCTTCATTTTACAGATGAGGAAACTGAAACAAACAGAAGTTAAGTGACTTGACCAGGGTCACACACTCAGCATTCTATCCATTACTGTACCACCTAGTAGCTCAAAAAAGCATATCCGTTTCTAGATGTCTGGTCTAGCACTTCTCTGTGAAGAAGTGGAAAATATGATTCATCGTTGCTCTTTGGGAGACGTGGTGGCTCATTATAATACTTAGAGATTCTTAATTCTTTCAAAGTTGTTTTTCTCAATAATAACTGTATACATCATTTTCTTGGTTCTAATTATTTCACTTTGAATCAGTTTGTGAAAGTTTTCATATTTCTCTGAATCAATGCCTTCTGAATCTATCATTTCTTATATGTAGTTCCATAGTATATGGTCTCCCTGCTTATTTCCAGTTCTTTGCTACAACAAAAAGTATTACTATCCGTATTTTTAAAATACAGGTCCTTTCTATCTTTTGTGATTGCTTTGAGGGTATGAATTCCAAAAGTGGTGTATCACCTGGGCAATATTCACAGGACCAATGGAGACTATGAATATGCTGGTGTAGTTCTGAATTGCAAAATATAACAGGCTCTCCACATAGAATACAGAAGCAAAATTTTTTTCAGAAACAAGAAAGTTAAATACCAACCCCAGAAAACCAAATCCATCATAGCAACAGAGAAATTAACACATCATAACACAGCAGAGGGCAATACCATCCCAAAGCCTTCCCACAAACAAACACAAGCCTAACTGTCTCCTTGCCTGAATCCTCTCTCCCTCACTGTGCAAACTGCTCTGACTCCCAGCTTCCTCTGGGCTCTGCTCCATCCATTCAGCAATCTCCTTCCACAGCAGGCTTGATGTGATTACATTCAGCCTATTAAGGGGCCAGGAAGATCTTCAAATTCCTATTACCATTAAAAGAAGATAAAAGATCTAAACAACTTAAAGACTTTTGGGGAGTATAGTATAGCTTTCTAGAATTATTGAATCAAATGGTAGTTCTATCAACTGGTTCTGGAATCAGGAGGACCTGAGTTCAAATGTGACTTAAGACACTTACCACTTACTAGCTGTGTGACCTTGGGCAAGTCACTTAACCTCAATTGCCCTGCCTTTCCCTCTCCAAAAAGCAAAAACAAAACAAAACAAGTTATTAGCTGTTCCTATCCTTTGACCATCACAGCACCATTCATAATGGCTTTCCTATTTACCATGTAAAGAGTCTGGACATTCAGTATTGTTTTAAAAAAAAAAATCTGAATTTGTTGTCTTTTGTCAGTGCTCGGGTCTATTGTAGTTAGAGATTATGATCATTCTCAACAAAGTTATACAAATGCAACAAACAAACAATATTTTACAAAAGTTATTATAGCATCTTGCTTATTTTGTTCTTACAAAAGCCTATTCCTACCCAAAGCAACTAGAAAAAAATGAAAATGAAAATAAAATAAACAACTAAGAAAAGTGAAAAAAACAGAGTAAAGGAAGAGAGTTACAATTTCTACTCTCAGAGAGAAAGTCTAGTTCCAATTAAGCTCCCAGAGCACCTAGAGCTCTCTCTTCAGGGATTGAGGAATCAGTATTGACTAGAAGTTGTCCCCTCACCTTTAGGTGGGAAACCAAATTGTCATGGGCAAAAAGTCCTCTTTGGATTCCTCTAGCACATAGAGAAATTTATGATTTCCTTAACAAATTCACTGTCATTGAATGGGACAATCTAGGTAGAAGTCTAGACAAAACCCTCTCCTGAGCTTCCTGCATCACGTAGGACCAATAATGTACTGAAGCAAGCTTGAACTGGCTCTTCACAGCTGATTATAACATTTTTAGTGTAAGCATATGCACCTCAAAAATTGGCAAACATTATAAGTCAGGTCATGTTCATTGTTTTGATAATTATCTACACTTTTAAAAATGATGGCAAAAATGTTAATAATGGAGATTAAATTTAAAAGTGTGTCATCTGCACATTTTTTTAAAGAGAACAATTTGTTAAACATGTACCCTTGCATAGGGCACCATATATTCTCCAATGAATCCATGTAAAATTTCATAAAGCACTCAGTGGAAATCTGAACTCACCCAATAGTGGAATAAACAATCTAAATTGCTTCAAGAATGTAAACAAAAACTGGAACAATGGCGATGTCCATCAATTGGCAAATGGTTGACTAAACTGTACACAATGGGATATGGTCTTCCTATAAGAAATAACAAAATGTACGATTTCAAAGAAACTTAGAAAAAATCGCACCAGCTGATGCAGAGTGAAATGAATGGAACTAGGAGAACAATTTATACAGCAACAAGAATGTAAAGAAAAACACATTTGAAAGACTCAAGAAGAAAAGATTCAATGACTGATCTTGAATCCTGAGAACTGACAAGAAAGCATGCTAACCACTGTCTGGAAGGTGAACTTAAGGTGCAAAATGAGATTTACATTTTTGCACATGGCAAATGTATACTTTTTTCTACCATGCAAATTTGTTATAAAGTTTGAGTTTTCTTTTTTTTTTTCATGTTAGGGTGAGTGATTCAAGGATTTGGGGAGGAGAGATCTAGCTCTAGGGTTTCCAAAAAAGAAAAAAAAAGAGGGTCATTGAAGCAAATTTTTTAAATGCAAAGAAGAAAACTGAAGATATCAGAAAGAAACACCAGCAGACAGACTAGTTTTGAAAGGAATACATTGAATTTATTATGTATTTTTAACATGAAGCTGTACATAAGGGAGATATGTCTCCATAATATGCTTTTTCTGTTTTACTCTATAGATGAATTTTTCATGTATGTATGTTTTTCTTTGAATTCAAATAAAATAAGATTTAATTTTTAAAAAGAATGTAAACAAACTTAGATGATCTTTGAACACTTGGGTTTCCAAAAAAGGAAGTAAGCACTTGAAACTGATTTGGATAAGATCATAGAAAGGGTCTTTAAGATAACAATTCATAGGCTAGAGGAGTTGAGGCACCCTCTCCCACTAAGTTGTATCTACTTTGAATTCACATTCAGGTTTAGTCCTAGAGAAGTCTGGCATCTAAGAAGGGAGTCAGACTCTCTTCCTCTTGCTGTCTCACTATCCCTGACTCTCCAAAGTAGAACTATAGGGATAATCCCTTAAATAAAGCTTAGGTTTGGACCATATCTAGTCTCTCCCCAAAAGAGATTAATAGAATCCCTTCTAGAAAGATTTTCAATATATAAAGGAAATCAGGTATAAGTCTGGTATTTATTTCCTTTGCTAAAAAAAAAGTTTTAAAGACAAAATACAAGTGTACAGAGACAAACTTTGAAAGCATGAAAAAAATAGCTGATGATTCCTATTATATTTTCATGAAAGGCTGTTTCAAGCAATAAAACATGAAGTATCTTGTGGGACTACTGAACAGGCGTTTCAATTCCAACTCAGCTCTGCACCATCCTTCCTCAAGATCTATATCTTTTGTCAATCCAGGGCGCAGGTAGGATTCATTCTCTTGATGATGGTCATCTTCTCCTTTAAGAATGATACTGTTGAAATTGCTAGTCATTTGACTTTTAGATGATTTTGGACTTCTCAAGTCTACAAGATAGCTACCAAGACTGGAAGCACTCATCACAGAGTTCCTATTTAGTCACCTGTGCTCAGGAAAAGAAACACACACACACACACACACACACACACACACACACACACACACAAATAGGCAGCCAGAGACTTGAAGTCCAGCCTCAGATTCACTTTAAAAAAGCATATAATCTTGCTGCTACGTGCAAGAAACTGCTATAATTACCCAGGGAGGAAGGGAAGAAGAAATTTACCCAACCCCTGTGAAGTCCAAGGAAAAACTGTTCAGAAACTCAAGCCACACATTAAGCGAGGAAAGGAAAAATGAGTTTTCTTTAAAGTCTACTGAGAAGAAGGGTGGAGCCTAAATGGCAGAGTAAAGGCAGAAACTCACCTGAACTCTCCCAAAGTTCCCTCCAAACAACTTTAAAATAACTCCTTTGATCTAATTCTGGAGCCGCAAAGCCAAGAAAATGTGTAGATGAAATAATTTTCCAGTTCAAGAAAACTTAGGAGGTCAACAGGAAAGTCTGTCACATGGCGGGGGTGAGGAGGAGTAGGGATTGGGACCTGAAAGCAGTTCAGGTTGCTCAGTGGCAACATAAATAGCAGGCTTTTGAGGTAGCTGTGACAGGGTAGCAGCTTCAGGAACTCTCAACCCGCAGATAGTAAGGGGTTGGAAACTTGGTCAGAAAGAGATTATAGGAGACCCTTTGCTGATGCTGGGTTCAGGCCCCTGTTGCATTGTCCATACAGAGCTCTGGGTCACAGTCCCAGGGCAAAGAAGAGTACTAGTATTTGTGGCCAAAGGGGAGTAGGGGCACTGGTCTCAATTTCAAAGCATAAAGAAGCATTAGAGCTTATGGCTGAAAGAGAATAGCAAACCTGGTCACAGTTCTAGAGTCAAGAGGAGTGCTAGCACTTGGGGTTATAGAAAAATGTGGTCTCTTCTGGGTAAAGATGAGCACAGGCCAGAAGTGCAGTGACCACATTTTTCCTTAGATGATTCCATCTTGGAGGCACCCAGAACTGGTTCTAAAAACAGAAGTAAAAAAAAACATTGAAGCTCAGGACAGTACCCCCTCCACTGTAGGAACAGAATCTAACTTTAACATGAAATTAGAAATCAAAAAATAATCTATAAAAATGAGCAAACAAACAAGCACCAAAAGAACCTGACCATAAAAAGTTACCATAGTGACAGGGAAGATCAAGACACAAACTCAGAAGACAGTGATGTTAAAACATCTGTAAATAAAGCCTCAAAGAAAAATGTGAATTGGATGTAAACCCACCAAGAATTCCTGGAAAGAGCTGAAAAAAAATTTTTTAAATAAAATTATTGAGGTAGAGGGGAAAAAACATTAGACAAGAAATGAGAGCAAAGGAAGAAAGTTATGAGAAGAGATTCAAGAGTTTGGTAAAATAGACAAAAAATAGTGAAGAAAATGACATCTTAAAAAACAATACTTGTCAAATGATCAAAGAGACACAAAAATCTACTGAATAGTAGAACTGCTTTTAAAAAGCAGAACTGGCCAAATGGGAAAAGAATAATTCCTTAAAAACTAGAATTGGGCAAATGAAAACTAATGACTACAATGAAGCACCAAGATACAATAAAACAAAGTCAAGTGAATGAAAAATATAGAAGAAACTGAAAAATACCTCATGGGAAAAACAACTGACCAAGGAAATAGATGGAGGAGAGATAATTTAAGAAGTATTAGATTATCTGAAAGCCATTATTTAAAAAAAAGAGCATAGCCATCAGATTTCAAGAAGTTATCAAGGAAAACTGCCCTGATGTCCTAGAACCAGAGGGTAAAATAGAAATTGAAAGAATCCACTGATCACCTCCTGAAAGAGATCCCCAAATGAAAGCTACTAGGAATATTACAACCAAATTCCAGAGCTCTCAAATAATGGAGAAAATATTGCAAGCAGCCAGAAAGAAACAATTCAAATATCATGGAAGAACAACAACAAAATCATCTATTTCTAACGAATAAGTGGGTCAAAGAACAAATCAAGGAAATCGTCAACAGTTTCATTAAAGAGAATGACAACACATCAAAATTTAGAGGATGTAGCCAAGCCAATATTTAGGGAGAAAATTTATATCTCTAAATACTTATATCAATAAAATAGAGAAAGAGCAGATCAACAAATTGGGCATGCAATTTTTTAAAAACCTAGAAAAAAACAAATTAACAATTCCCAATTAAATGCCAAATGTAAATCTTGAAAAATCAAAGAAAAGATTAATAAAATTGAAGTAAGAAAGCATTGAGTTAATAAAACTGGAAGCTGGTTTTATGAAAAACTGATTGGATTTAAACTAAAAAGAAAGAAAAAATTACAATTATCAAAAATTAAATATGTGAATTCACCACCAATGAAGGCAAAATTAAAGCAATTATTAGGCTCTATTTAACCTAATTATATGCCAATAAATTTAACAATCTAAGTAAAATCAGTGAATATTTACAAAAATATAAATTGCCAGGATTAATGGAAGAAGAAACAGAATATTTAAATAAACCTAACTCAGATAAAGAAATTGAACAAGCCGTCAACAAGTTCACTAAGAAAAAATCCCCAGGACCAGATGTATTCACAAGTGAATTCTGTCAAACATTTAAAAAACAATTAACTCCAATATTGCATAAACTATTTGGGAAAACAGACAAAGGAGTCCTACCAAATTTCTTTTAGACTATAAATATGGTGCTTATACCTAACCCAGGAAGAGACAAAACAGAGGAAAGAAAATTGTGAAATAATTTCCTTAATGAATATTAATGAAATTTTAAAATAAAACACTACCAAGGAGATTGCAGCAATATATCATAAAGATTATAAATTATGACGAGGTGGTATTTATACTAGGAAAGCAAGGCTGTTTCAATATTAGAAAACTATCAGCATAACTGATTATATCAATAACAAAACCAATAAAAACTATATGATTATTTTTGACAAAATAAAACATTCCTATTAAAAACATTAGACAGCATAAGAATAAATGGAGCTTTCCTTAAAAATGATAAGCAGTATTTATCTAAAACTATCAGCAAGAATTACCTGTAACAAGGATAAGCTAAAAGTCTTTTCAATAAGATCAGGGGTGAAGTAAGAATTCCCATTATCACCACTATTATTCAACATTATACTAGAAATGTTAACTATAGTAATAGGAGAAAAAAAGGAATTCAAGGACTTTGGATAGGCAATGAGGAAACAAAACTATTCCTCTTTGCAGATGATATGATGGTATACTTAGAAAATCCTAAAGAATTATCTAAAAAATGAAATGAAATAATTATTTCAGCAAAATCGCTGGATATAAGACAAATGCATAAGTCATCAGCCTTTCTATATATTAATAACAAGTTCCATCAGAAAGAGATAGAAAGAGAAATTCCAATTAAAATAACTTCAGGCAATATAAAATGCTTATAATAACAAAATTCATCTGGAAGAACAAAAGGTCAAGAATATCAAGGGAACCAAGGGAAAAAAATGTGAAGGAAGACAACCTAGCACTACCACATCTCAAACTATATTGCAAAGTATTAATCATCAAAACTAACTGGTACCATCTAATAAATAGAATGGAGGATCGATGGAATAGGTTAGGTTCACAAAATACAGTAGTAAATGACCATAGAAATCTAGAAACCAAATATTCAAGCTTTTGGGATAAGAATGATTTGACAAAAAATAATGCTGGGAAAAACTGCTAAGTAATTTGACAAGAGATAAGTATAGACTACTATCTCACACTGTATATCAAAATAAGGTAAAAGGGGTATATGATTTAGACATAAAGGGTGATGCTATAAGCAAATTAGGGAAATAGGGAAATTTTACCTAACATCTACGCATAAGGGGAGAATTTATGAGAAAATAAGATATAGAGATGATTATGGGAAGTAAAATGGATAATTTTGATTGCATTAAATTTAAAAGGTTTGACACAAATAAAACCAAAGCAAACAAGATTAGAAGGAAAGCAGAAAGCTAGGGAAATTTTTTATAGCAAGTTTTTTTCTGATAAAAGCCTCATTTCTCAAATATATAGAGAACTTAATCAAAGTTATAAGAATACAAGTCATTAACAATTGATAAATGGTCAAAGAATATGAACAGGCAATTTTCAGAAGATATTAAAGCTATCTATATCACATAGATATACTCTAAATCACTACTGATTAGAGAAATGCAAATTGAAACGAATCTGAGGTATACCTAACAGATTAGCTAATATGACATCAAAAGGAAAATGACAAATTTTGAAGGGCATATAAAAAAACAAACAAACTGATGCACTGCTGGTAAAAAGTTGTGAATTGATCCAGTTATTCTGGAGAGCAATTTGGAATTATGCCTAAAGGGCTATAAAACTCTGAATACCCTTTGACTCTGGAATACCACTACTAGGTCTATATCATAATGAGAGAGAGAAAAAAGGAAAAGGACTCATATGTACAAAAATATTTATAGCAGTGCTTTTAAATGTGGCAAAGAATTGGAAATTGAGGAGATTTCCATTAATTGGGTAATGGCTGAACAAGTTGTGGCATATGATCGTGATGGAATACTATTGAACAATAAGAAATAACGAGCAGAATAATTTCAGAAAAATCTTGCAAGATTTATACAAAATCTTGCAAAGGGAAGTGAACAGAACCAGGAGAACATTGCCCATAGTAACAGCAACGTTATCAGCTGCGAATGACTTAGCTCTTCCCAGCAACACAATGATCCAAGACAATTCTGAAAGACTTATAATCAAAAATTCTATCCACCTCAAGAGAAAGAACTAATTATTTCTAAACACAGATTGAAGCATTATTTTCTTTTACTTTATTTTTCTTGTTTATTTGTTTGTTGTTTTGGTTTGCGCTATCTTTTGTAATTGGGATAATACATTTTTATGACTTCATATGATTTCATATGTATCATCTATGTTAAATTGTTTGCCTTCTCAAGGATAGGGGAGGGAGAGAATTTAGAAGTCAAAATTTTAAAAAGAGAGTGATAAAAAAAATTTTTTTACATGTAGTCAAGAAAATAAAATAAGAGAAAGAAAAATAAAGTCTGCAGAGTAGACTTTGATCTAGCCTGACATCATGGTGGTGGGAGGTAAGGATAGGTAGCACCTGAGGAACCAATCAGAAGCTTTTCTTTGTTTATGCCCTTTATCTAAAGGTCAAAACACGTCTCAGAAAAGCATGTCTAGGGAGCAGGCTCAACACTCCATAGCAACAGCCCAGCCAGACCACTTTATGTCATTGGAGATGTGAAGGTCTCAGGTCTATCTATGCAAGTGATCCACTAGTTTGGAATCAAGTTGTGGTGGACTTTACATGACAAATAGAAGTCTGTGTCTGATCCTAGTGGCAAGAAAGAATGACACTTAAAGAGGGAACCAGAGTAGTCAGTCCTCCGTTTTTTGTAATATCATTTTGGCAATTGTATTGAGGATTTATTGGAGAAGGGAAAAACTTAAGGTATGGACACCAGGTAGAAGTGATGTTGTTCTGAATGAGGTGGTATCCATGTAAATGAAGAAAAGAATAAACTTTTTAAGATAGGATTTACCTCAAAGGGATTTGTCAGATGTAATCTACATCGTTTATCTTTTTTTCTCCATGGGGGAGTTCAGATTAGCCGTGAACTCAGACTAATAGTTTAAGCCCCTGGACACTGCTCAGTAGCTGGACTTCTTCAAGATGTGCCCAATCTTCTATGAGGATGCAAAGAATCTTAGCATCAAATCCATTTCTCACTTGTTGGCTTCATATATATTGGTTTCTTATCATAACACTTGCCATTTGTGATGTATAAAAACTAATCATTTTATTAATCATGCTAGCAATAATTAATAAAAGTGTCAGTCGAACTCTCAAATGCCAAAGATTCTTCATGGAATTCACTCAGTGCTTACATGCCCTTGGAAGAGTGGGTGTTCCCAAGGGTGGCAGTCAACTCTGATTGGCTAACAAGTAATTGATAGAATGAATATTGTAATGAAAGGTGTTCTTATTCTAATGAGGTCTGGGTAGACCATGACTCTGATTACTCAGTCTAGGTAAAGAATCTTATCTATATACATATCATCCTGCCAAGGGTAATCTAGGCAAAAGGGAAAACCCACTTTTTCCTCAGACCTGAATAAAAAACAATGGGCCATCATTTTACTTAAACTAAAATTTCTTTACCTTTTGAACAGATCTAAGTTTCCCCTCTCATTATCAGCCCTGCACTTCAATGTGCCTGTATAACCTACGGGGATTGATTTCTAAATGAGGAAGTTAAAAAGGAGAAACACCTAGATCCTAATTCAATAATTGGTTATAATAAGAAAGAAATAATCATTTCTCTCAGTGTAAGCAGCTATGGTGGAACCCAGTGATCTCTTCTGTCAGATCTAATCTGTGGTTAGCATGAACTTCAAGGATAGTCACAATTGTGTTTCTTCTTACCCCTTCATAAAGGTATGACAGCACAGTTTAGACTTTCTTCTCTAGTTAAGTAAATTCTTCTGCATCTCTTGCTCGTCAAACTCTCTCCTTCTTCCAAGCTTTTGTTCAAGCTTGTGTCCCCACCTAGGGATGTCCTTTCCCTTTCTTTCTGCTTATGCTTTTCCTCTCCTTTTTTCAAACTACTTTAAATCCACCTGTCCTGAAAAGTCTTCCATGATTAATTTACCTAATTTCGAGCACTCTCTTACTGTGTATCTTTTCAGCATTTACACACTTAGTTTGAAATGCATTCACTTGTTGGTATGTTGCTTTGTAGGCATTCTTGATGCCTCTCTCTTGTATCCCTAGTTGTACTCCATACACCTTATAGCCAGAAAGTTCCTTCTGATATCTAAATTCTTCCTGCTATAGTTCAAAGCTTTGCTTTCTGTTTTGTAAAAGAGCATCTTCCTCACGAAAGTGCAGAACCAGGTATATTTTGTGAGAGGTTCAGACATTGTGATACCACTCATTTCCAGGGAGAGCAGTAGTCCTTTAATTTTTTGATTTAACATTTAATGAGCTTGCATTTGCACTGAAGATATCTAGCACTGTGTCTAATACTCAGTCACCAGACAGTGCACCTGGGTAAGAACCAGGGAATTACCTTCAGTTTTTAGTTTACAAATATTCATGGTCTCGGTTTCTTACTGAGCTTTTTTTTTAAGTCATGTTTAACATTCTTGTTGCCGTAGTGGAAACTTTTGTTCTTTGGAGAGGCCCAGGGTCAGATTCCTCACTAAAATCTGAACAATTTCTAAGGAGATTGCTTTCACCAGAGAGGCTGTACCTTTGATCCAACTGTGGTTGGATTCCATGTTTAAGCCTCCTCAAAATCTCAAAACAGAGACATTGAAAACTATATACATTCACTAGAAAGTCTAGAATACTTGAGCAAATCCCCACTTAGGGCTGAGTTGTTCTTGAACCTCAACCTGCACTACCAATTTCTCCCCGTTTCAGATGAACACAGTTAAAGGGTGATTTTGAAATGAGATGAAAGTATTTGAATCTGAAGAGTCTTTGAAAAAATACATGTTGATTTGCTAATGGAGACTCCAGCCCAGTGGTCCCTTTATGGTATTAAAAAGGTCACTTGAGGGGTTACTGCATGTCTTGATCTATAAAAGGTGGTTCAATTAGGAGAGCTGGAGACTGAATTACCTTCCTCTGGGTATTGTGTAAGTTTGTATTATTTTCAGCAAAAGTTAGGATTTGATACATGCAATGAAAAAGGAAATAGTTTATAAGGAATAAATTGTCCTTTTCTGAGCCCCCCTCCACCCAGATATTTCCTTTAAGTACTTTTTCCAGCTGTGGTTATGGATGTGGATTGGAGCAGAATTGAATAGACCTGGTTCTTGTCTTCACACTGACAGTAGCTAACAATGTGACCTTGGATACACTACTTCCCCTCTCAATGCCTCCATTTCCTCCTCTGTAAAATGAGAAGTCTAGATTAGACAATCTCTGTGGCATAGTGGTTAGAGCATTGGGCTTGGAATTAGAAAGACTTATCTTCCTGAGTTCAAATCTGACCTCAGACACTTACTAGTTGTGTGACCCTGATCAAGTTACTTAGTCCTGTTTGCATCAGTTTCTTCATCCATAAAATAAGCTGGAGAAGGACATGGTAAACCATTTCAGGATCTTTTACCAAGAAAACCCCAGAATGGAGTCAGAAAGTCAGACATGACTGAAATAACTGAAGAACAAAAAAGGTCCTTTCCAGATTGAGATGCTGGGATTCTATGACCTACCCTTTTTTCCCCAACTCCCCTAGTGAATGACTGGGATTAGGACTGTGAACTGTAGCTGTCTGTAGAACAGAAGTTTTTTCTCCATTTGAGAGTAACTCAACCATATGGGGATCTAACCCATAACCTTGGCTTCATTAGCACTGTTATTTGACTAACTGAGCTGACCAGCCCAGACAGAATGTTTAACATACACCAGCTGTGAAAATCACTCCATAATTCTTGCCTGACTACTGGTATTCACCTGCTGGACTTCTTGGAAGAGGTACAGTCAGGAGTGGAAACTGGTCAAGAAAAGAATGCCCATAGGAACTGGAATCTTGGGGGCATGCAGTGGGCCAGAACAAGAAGTGTTGGAGAAAGGAATTGGTGAATAGCTCAGGCAATAGGGAGAAATGAGTTTGGGGGCAAGAGTGGGAAAGCAATGCTTTGGAAGAAAACTCTGATAACAAATTTCTATGTTACCAGGTTGTGGGCTGGCTGCTAGATGCCCAGGACACTGCTATGCCCTCTTCTCTCCTTGTAACACTGATTGGATACTTAACAAAAATATAACTAACAATATCAGACAGGTTCTTTTGGAGGCTGGGGAAAGTACAAAGAATGTTACAACAAAAGACAGAAATAAAAGTTTATTTTTAAAAAATAAATAAAAGATATTGGACGCCATAGGATGTATGTACATGTCTTATGGCCTCAACTAGAGTACATATGTGTGAATACATTTTGGGGGGAGAGGGAAGTGAGAGAAAGGGCCATGTGGTATTCTTCACATCTTCCATAATACCCTAGCATAGTGGTATCTGTAGGGACAGAGAGCAGACATTCAAATATTTTCCGATTGCTGATATAGCATGGGGCACCCTAGATTACTGGACAGAAGCAGGTGAGGAGGCTGTAGGTGTGGCCGAGCTTGCCCTGTAACCATGAGAGCTTCTCAAAATCTTCTAACCTTGTGATGAGTGCAGAAAGAGCCAGGGCTCCTTCTGAGTCTGTCTTTTTCTAAGTCTGTTCCTTTTCCCTAGAGAAGGGAGCCTCCTTCCTCCTCTCTCTCTCTCTCTCTCTCTCTCTCTCTCTCTCTCTCTCTCTCTGTCTCTCTGTCTCTCTCTCTCTCTGTCTCTGTCTCTCTCTCTGTCTCTCTCTCTCTGTCTCTGTCTCTGTCTCTGTCTCTGTCTCTGTCTCTCTCTGTCTCTCTCTCTCTCTCTCTCTCTCCCCACGCCCCCTTGGGGGAGCTGTCTCTTTAAGGAAAGGCAGTAGCTTACATAGTAGCAAGCCAGTCCTGCCTCCCCCGGCTGTTCTGGGTTAGAGCAGGGACACTGGAAACAGCCAGGAGCAGCCGCTGGAGCCAGTTTGTGTGTGGGGGAGCAGGCCTGAGTCTGAGCTGAACATCCACATGCAACAGTGCCCTCGGAAGGACCCCCCTACCCCACCCCTGATCTGTTGCCCTGAGCTTCCGCCCCCAGGCCCTGGCTCTTGGACACAAGATGGCCATTCTTAAAGACTGAGCTCAGGATCTGTAAAAAGAAACTTGGGAAATAGCTGGATGGAGTTGGTAAGTGAAAACCCCAAGTTGCATCCTTCTTCTCCTCTTCGAGAAGTGGAAGATTTCAGGTTTTGCCCTCGTTCATCGTCTCTGCAACACAGCAAGCCTTTCTCTTAGAAAAAGGGTGTGTGCGTTGGGGGTCGGGGGTCGGATTGGCAGTGGTGGGGTGCAGCCAGGCAAATATAACGGTGGAGCAGGGCTTCCCCAGGGGACTGGAAATTTGGGGACATTGTGAGCAGGGGAAAAATATGATGCTTGCAGCTCCTGATTCCCCCGCTGAGTGACTTCCAGCACCAAGACAGGGCATTAAGTATCGACGTGACGTGCCGGACTGTAGTTCTAAAGTGTATATGCGTGTTGGGGTGTGTGTGCAAGGAGGGGGTAGGGGTGGAGAATGAAACACGTAGGGTTTCTTAAAGGAGTGAAGAGAAGTTAGAAAGACTGCTTCATTTTTTTCCAGCCTGGGAGAAGGAAATTTGGGCAGTGAGAGCAGTGATTTGAGAAGCTACTTGTGGCTGCATGTATTTGGTTTTTTGAGGAGTGAGGCTGAAAGGGTGAGCAGCTGGGGAGATTGGAGTTTCAGTCCGGTTAAGGAGCTTGAAAGGGCAGACAAATTCCCCCTTCCCGGCCTTCCTCCCCCCTCCCCACCTTGCTGTTTCCCTATGCCAGAAAGAGGGAGGTATGGCTCATTTGAACCAGGGACCGGTTTAATATGGGCAGTGAACTTAGTAAATTGTGGCCAAGTGGGGAGAACTATTTCCAGAGAAGTGCAATAAAACATAGATGTCTCTTACTCCCATCTAGGAATAATGCTTCAGTGTCCTAAGGAGGTTTGAGGAGCTCTCTAATTCCAAGCTGTGGAAACCAGGAAGATGAGATATGTGAGGAAGATCTCTGGGTCACTGATAAACCAGGGAGAATATGATCTTCCCTGCTTCTCCTCATGCTGCTCCTTGGTCCCTCCCCCCCAAAAACACAAGTCTCAGAGTAATTTGGGGAACAGTTTACCCTGTTTGACTTTTCCATGAGGGGAAGGAGCGCTAGTGACCTCAGCTCTCAGGCGCTCTAATAGCAAGTCATTCTGAGAATGTATTTAGCTGGCTGTGGGAAGGGTGGTTTACCCTGATCTCACCCTGGGCAAGCAGCATCAACTTTGCTGTTCTTACAGAGTATAGGGTACTGGATTTAGAGGGGTAGGTAAAGAGATGATGACTGGGAAAATTAAGGGAAGAACAGTGGAGGGTATGTGGCAAACTTTTTGAGGCATCCTGTCTCCCACTCTTAGGCATGAGATGCTCCCTGCCTACAAAGTCTGAATGGAATATTAAGTTTAAGTCAGGGAAGCAGAAGGAGCTATGAGTCAGAGGTCCTAAGTTCTAGCCCCAACTCCCTCCTGATTTACTCTGTGACTCATTGTACCTCTTGGTGTGGATTAGTCTGGGAAAAACAGGGAGTCTATTCCAGGGAGAATAGGACAGGTCAGGGAACAGTGTATGTGACTTTATCCCAATATTGGTGATTTTCTGGTTGCCACTGAACCACCAACCTCTTCTTCCAATCCCAAAGGTCAAGTGGAATGAGCAACTAGACTGTCTGTCCCTTGAGCTGAAAACCAAGAAAAGCAATATTTATTACAAAGCCCAACCACTCCTTGAGTTGTCTTGGCTGTGGACACACCACTTGATGCCACTGTAGTTAGAGCCAACCCTCTCTCCAGATTCAGATTTCTGTCCAGGCCCCACACCCAATCATTTCCCATGCCTAAAAACAGGCTAATGGAGAACTACTTTGTCATAGGAATGGAGGTGGTAGGAAATTTAATTAATGCCCCAGACATTAATATTACTTGCTTATTCTAATTTTTCTTCTTCTCCTCCTCTTCCTCATCTCTTCTATTTGTTCTTCCTTCTCCCTCTTCCTTGCTACTGCTTTGAGTACCTGATATCAGCCAAGTTATGGCTACCTATAGAATTGGAAACACCCTTCAAGGGACACTCCGATGAATGTTGCCTCCATTTCAGTGTGCCTTTCCTTCTAGGCCCTGAACTGTAGCAGTGGCCATGCCATTCGGTGAAAGCACAAACTTACCATATGTCTGGGTTCATGAGTGTCCTGCAGCTAAATCTATCCCTTGCTTTGTAATCTGAGTCTGCTCTAGTTTCTGCACCACCTGATCGGGTGTCCATGTTTGTTTTGACATCCAGTGTGGTGCATGGGGAGGGGGAGAACAACTACAGTTCCAGATTTCAAAGCAAGAATTTTTTTACAGAAGCCGCCCAAGGCCAGGCTCCTACCAGCTGCTGTGCTCCCATGTTAGCATTTTCAGTTAATTAAGAAAACAAACCCCAAATCCCTGACAGAGACAGTTTTCTAACTACTGGACAGAGCAGGTCTGTGAGAGCTTTTACAGAAGCTGCCTTAGGACAGGACAGGCTGATTGGGGTATTGAGACCAAGTCAGTGAACTGAAGAGAAGAAGGAACCAAGCCAGTGAGGGAACAAAAGTGGGAAGTGTGAACTGGAGAGAAGATCTACATAGAGTCTTTTCAATAGAGAAGATTTATTGGTTGCCATTAGATGGGATGGGATGGGATAGGATGGAATGGAATGGAATGGAATTGGATGGGACACAATGCTGTCCCTCAGAACAACCCCAGAGAGATCTCGGCCTTCCTTGACAAGCCCTTGAGAGAGTGCTAAGGGGCTCAGAATATTGCTGTTTGTTCCTTCTTGGGGAAGGTGTTTGGGAACAGGAGTTACCTTTCTAAAAGTGAAGAATATAAAGATGAATGAGCTAGACCAGAAGAGAGAGAAGGGGCATGGGGGGAGGAGGAAGAAGGAAAAGGAGAAGGAACCATGTGAGAGAATGATTTGAAAGCTTTGCTCTTCAGGTCCAAGAATTAGGTTAGCCCAGGATAAAGAAGGATATAGAGGGCAAGTGATCAGTGATGCTTAAGGGAGAGCCTCACGTGAACACTTAGTTAATTGGCATGTGTGAGCTTGTAGGAGGGAAGCCCTACTGTCTTTTGATTCAGTAGATGTCTTCTTTGTCCATATAACAGTGTTCCATCCCTGACTGGGTTCTGTAATTGTCCACCTAGGAGAATGGTATTGTGAAAGTCCCAGGTTCTGAAAAGACGTAACAATTTATTTTTAATCTGCTTGGAGAAGGGAGGGCTCCTGGAGGAATTTGAAAAGCCAGCACCTTTTGAATATCAGTATATGGGTTATGTAACATGGATTATTGGTGGCAGATTTTTAAACCCAGAGTGACTTTTCCATATATCTCAGAATACTTCTGGGTCACCTCCCTTGCTGTTAGCTGCTCTGCTGTTAGCTGCTCTGTTAGATTCCAGATAATCTAATCCTTAATATTAGTTATACAAGAAATGTTTTTCACTGAGAGGAGACTGATATGGTGAAAAGAGCATTGGCCCTGCAGTCAGAGGCTGTTGTTGTTCAGCTGTTTCAGTCATGCTCAACTCCTCATGACCCAAATCAGGGATTTTGGCAAAGATACTGGAGTAGTTTGCTATTTCCTTCTCCAGCTCATTTAATAGATGAGGGAACTGAGGCAAACAGGGTGAAGTGACTTACCCAGGGTCACACAATTAGGAAGGGTCTATGGTGCCGCCTAGTTATAGGAGCAAGTTTCAAATCCCATCTCTGACACTACATGTGTGACTTTGCCCAAATCATTTAACTTCCCTCCAGCCTCCGTTTCCTCTTCTTTAAAAGTAAAGGGGTTGGACTAGATGATCTTTGAGGTCCCATCCATCTGTGATTCTCTGTAATATTTTCCCAAACCATATAACCATGAAGTAAGTAGTGTGATCTAGTTGAAACCTTTGGAACTGAAAAATCCGAATTTGAAGTCTGACTCTACTGTGTGTACCTTGTGTGAATTGGGTAGGCCGTCTTATCTCTCTTGGCCTCAGTTTCTTCCTCTGCAAAATAAGAGGAATTGAAGCCCATTTTAGACTCTTAAAAAATAAAATCCTAATCCTTTGATTTTTTTACTTATTTTGGGGGATGCATGCTTGTCCCCTCTTCTGCCTTCTCACTCCAACATTAGGACAAATAATTGAGAGCTAATTGATACGTGTCACTCCAATAGGAAGATGGCTAATTGCCAGGTTGTTGGTTTTTTGGGGGGGAGGCTCATTTGGTCTTTGAGGACATGTTGAAAGGGTAAAGAGACATCTTAAAGTGGTGCTTCAAGTTCCACTTAAAATCCAGCCTTTTACAGGAAGCTTTTCCCAATTCCTCTTAATCCTAGTACCTTTCCTTTATTGATTATCTACAATTTGTCTTGTATATAGCTTGTTCGGACATAGATTTTTGTGTGTTGTCTCCTCCATTAGACTCTTTGATGGGAGAGACTGTCTTGCCTTTCTTTGTATTGATCTTCCTTAGTACTTAGTATATAACCTGTAACATAGTAAGTACTTTATAACTATTGATTGATTGCTTGATGGTGATGAGAGGCATATAGTTTACGCAAAGATTTAGCTGGAATACCCAGAACCCCTCTTTTTAGAAACTATATTTGGGAGCAGCCTCTGACCCTATGAGCACTCTCAAATATCTTGATTAACAGAATGGTTTGCTTATTGTTTCTTACAGTCTTAGGAGTTTTTGAGTAGGCAACTTATATCATACTGGTGAATTTCTCCTTGAACTTCCTTTCTTCATATTCAACTGATGTCAGCCTCACTGAGTCTGTGATGTATGGAGTTGTGCATTTGGAGAAGGGTCAAATCAACAAGCATTAATTAAATTTCATGCTGAAGAAAGGGAAAAGGAGCAGCTAGGTGGTACAGTGAATAGAGCATGAGCCCTGGAGTCAAGAGAAACTGGGTTCAAATCCAGTCTCAGACACTTATGTAGGACACTGGGCAAGTCACTTAACCTTGATTGTCTCAAAAAAAGCTACAATAAAGGCAAAAAAATGTCCCAGCTCCCAAGGGGTTCCCAGTCTGATGGGAGAAACAATATGAAAAACAATTACGTACAAACAAGATATAGACCGGATAAATTGGAAATAATCAACATAGGGAAGGCGTTAGCATCAAGGCAGAATAGGAAGGGCTTATTGCAAAAGGTGGGATTTTAGGAAGTTCAGAGGAGGAGGAAGGAGGAGGAAGAGCATTCTCCATATGGGAGATAGCCAATGAAAATGTGTGGTATCATCAGTGGAGTGTCTTGTTTGAATAATAGCAAGGAATCCAGTGTCACTGAATTGTAGCAGATGGAGGGGGGTAAAGTATAAAAAGGACTTGAAAGGTAGGATAGGGGCCACATTATGAAGGACTTTAAAAGTCAAACTGAGGACTTTATATTTCACCCAGGAGCTTATTGAATAAGGGGGTAGCACGGTCAGACCTGTACTTTAGAAAGATTAATTTGACAGCTGAGTGGAGGAGGGACTAGAATAGGTAGAGACTCAAGGTAGGGATACTTGCCAGAAAGGTAATGAATGAACCAACCAGAATACTAATACTATAGCCTGGGAGTGAGGAGATGACCTGTACCAGAGCAGTGTTGGCATCTGAGGAGGGTAGAAAGGGCATGAGAAATGAGAGATGTTGCATAGGTACAATGGATAGGAAAGATGTGTGTTGGTATAGGTTTTTTTATTTGTCTGTGTATATCTGTTATATGTGACTACTTTCCCAACTTTATCCCATATTAATCATTAATCTGCAGCAAAATTGTACTACCTGATATTCCCTGGATAGCTCCTAGTTTCTTCCTTCCAGGGCTACTTGACTGTGCCTTTAAGCCCAAATCACTCTGGCTTTCACTGATCAATAATAGGTCCCAGCCCAAGCTTCTCTTACTCATTGTTTGGGTTTTGATGACTGGGAGTGAGTGTAAATAGCAATTGTTTCTGTTCTGGCTAGAAACTCTGAGGGTCTTCCCCTTCCAGATCCATTTCTTTTATGAAGGCAAACTAGGCCATCTTTTGCCTCATTTTTCTTACCTAACCTTTAATTATTGAAAGGGCATTGCCTCAGACGAACAGACCTGGAAAAGACCTTAGCTTAAAAAGGCCAAGGTTTCCCACTGCTTTGGGGCCCCAGTCATCTTGACCTATCCTATGTTTTGCCTACTCTGATGGCTCTTGCAGGAAAAAGTAAGGCTGGTGACTTTGCACAGCTCTGGTTCACTTAAATCCAATTCACTTGCCAGTCAAGACATTGCCCTTCTGATGTCGTTGGGCCTCTTTGAGAATGAAGGATAAGCAGCAGTCCCTCCAGACCATTGCCTTTTGTTGTTATTGTTTTTTATTTTGATTTTTTTTGGAGGGGTCATTTAGTCAGGTTCAACTCTTTGTGACCCCATTTGGGGTTTTCTTGGCAAGTGATTTGTTTTTTCCTTCTCCAGCTCATTTTATAGATGAAGAAACTGAGGCAAACAGAGTTAAGTGATTTATCCAGGGTCATGGAGTTACTAAGTGTCTGAAAACAGATTTCAATTTAGGTCTGCCTCATTCCAGGGCTCACACTAACCACTGAGTCTTTATGCTTGGGATCTCTCCTCCCTTCCCTTCTTCATTTATTGAATTTCCATCTACCCTTTAAATCCTGGTTCAAATCCTCTCTCTTCCATGACACCCTGATCCTTTCAGTTAGTAGCAAACTTCCTTCCCCGTTGGGTTTCACAAAATGTTTTGTTTCACAGATCTCTGATGTACTTAGTGTGTAATGCTGTGAATTAGTTATCTGGATTTGTGTCTTACTACCTTAATGGATTGTAAGCCACATGAGGGTATGGACCATGTTTTACCTAAAATCTGTGTCTCTGCCAGTACTTATTATGATGTTCTGTACATGAAAAGAGCTTAATAAATGTTCATTGAATAAATTATGAAGGTCAAAATGTTTGATCCAGAAGACATTCTCTAAAGTGATATGGGATTGAAAGTGCTGTACACAAGGGTCTATCTGTGGTGATATGAGGGTTAATTGTTAATGGAGTAAAGATAGGTATTGCCTGATGAAAAATGACTTTGCATCCAGATGTTGGTGCTTCTTTCTCTGGTAACTATGTATATATTGCCTTGGTCAGCCAATTGGATCTGTCTCTTGATCTGTGCTAATTTCTCAGACAGTTAGAAGCTCTGTGTGTTGGCCTCTTTTTCTCTGCTTGCCTTTTCTCTGAAGGTCAGGGTGCTGACTTTTCCCTTGACCTAGTGACTATGATTAAAGACTGTTGACCCTTAACAGCTGTCTTTCCCAGTAAAGAAGATCTAAGAACCTTTGCTAGCAGCCATCCTGAGTATGCCAGTGTGGTTGTTGTTACAGGGAGATGGAGTAATATGATTAGAACTGTGCTTGGGCTAAAGACTTTGGACATTTTAGTCAGTTTTTAAAGTATAATTCAAAATTGCTTTCCAGGACGGTTGAACCTATCAGCAGCAATACCAGCAGTATATTAGCATATTATATGTTCTAGTAACATATTAGCATACCTGTCTTTTCAGACCCCAAACATTTTGAGTATTCCCATATCTTGTATTCTTTGCCCATTTGTTGGATGTGAGGCAAAACCTCAGAATTGTTTTGATTTTTCATTTGTCTTGTTTTTAGTGGTTAGGAGCATTCTTTCAAATGGCTCATAGTTTGCAATTCTTCTTTTGAGAATTGTATTTCATAGCCTCTGACCACTTATTCACTGGGGATATAATTGCTTTTTAATGCTTTTTCCATTACAGCATGGAATTAGGAAATGATCATTGGGGTAGGGGACACGTTAGGAATAGGAATCCTCTTATGAACTAGCAAAGGTAAGCAAGATAGATAATAGATGTCACAGAACTGGAGGAAGATCAGATGATGAAAGGAATCCTAGCTGCTCATTTTAGATTATGGAGTGGGAATGGGGGTTGAATGGGGGTATTAGCCGGATTGGTTTTGAGACAGTTTCTAGTGGAAAAAGACAACATTTTTCAATATCCAACCAGTTTTTGCCATGATCTGGTAAATATTGAATTTCTTCTATACATATATGGAATCATAGACTTAAGAACTGGAAGGGATATTAGGGGCCATCTAATATTACCACCATCATCAGCCCCACCATTTTGCCAAAGAAAAAATGAAGGCTAAGAACTCATTGACTTTCCCAGGGTCACACAGCTATCAAGTATCTGAGGAGGCATTTGAACTCAGTTTTTGACTCCAAGTCCAGTACTCTCTGCCCTGTCCCTCAAGTCCTTCATTTTATGGATGAAGAAACAGACCTAGAGTGGTAAGGTGACTTCCTCAGGGTCAGGCAATTGAGGGTAGGATGCCCTATTTCAATTAAACAAATATTTATGGGGTGTCTGTTATATTCAGTTAGACAAACATTAAGGCACTGTACTAGATATTGAGAATACAAAGATGAAAATTAAAGTTTCTGCCCTCAGTTGCTCATATGCTATGGCTGTGGGGAGAGGGAGACTGTATTGAACAACAGCATTATTTTTCCAAGCACTTAATAAATGCCAGGCTCAGGTCAGGATGTTCAGGAGACAAAGAGAAAAACAAAACAGCCCTTATACTACACACATAAGTGAATAAAAGGTAATTTGGGGTGGACCTGGAGAGACTTCTCCTAAAGGTGGTATCTTGAATTAGCTGGACCTTAAAGATAAGAATTTTGATAGGTAAATGCTAGAAGGACCTTTGTTCCATTCATGGTGTCAACCTGGGCAGAGGTACTGAGATGGAAGACAAAATTCCAGTCTTGGAATTAGCTAATAATTCAGTTTGGCTGAAATGGAGAGGACATGAAGGGGCAGTAATATGCACTATGTC
Source organism: Pseudocheirus occidentalis (assembly GCA_028646575.1). Classification (NCBI taxonomy): domain Eukaryota; kingdom Metazoa; phylum Chordata; class Mammalia; order Diprotodontia; family Pseudocheiridae; genus Pseudocheirus; species Pseudocheirus occidentalis. The sequence goes on from CM053593.1 coordinate 208,127,323, forward strand.
AGAAATGATAGTTTGACATTAAACTATACAGGACTTTAAATGTCAGACTGAGGAGTTGATGTTCTGTTCTAGTGGTCATTAGGAGCCAATGAAGATTTTTGAGTCAGAGTTATGTGCTCAGATCTGTGCTTTAACATTATTTTGTTGGCTGTGTGAAAGATAGATAAGAGAGAGGAGAGACTGGAATCAGGGAGACCAATCAGTGAGCTTTTACAAAGAGAGATGAACTAGGGCTTGAACTAGTCTTGAAAAAAGAGCAAAATTTAAAAAGGGAAAGATATAAGAAAAATTGTGGAGATAGAGCTGATAATGCTTGAAAATGGATTATCTATTATGGAGTGATGGTGTGAGGGAGAGGAAAGAGTAAAGAATGATTTAGAAATGAACTGGATTCCTGGAAAGTACAAGAGAAACAGGAAAGTTCAAAGCAAATATAGGTTGAATGGAGAAGACTATGGGACTCCATTTTGCACATTTGATTTTGAGGAGCCTGGAGAAAGAACAGGGTTAAATAAATAGATCTTGGAGTTGTCTGCATAGGATGCTGTTTTAACCTGTGAGAGTTAATTAGATCCCCAAAGGAGAGAAGAATACATAGAAAGAAAAGCACAGGGCTGGGGACAGAACTGTGATAGATATCTATGGTAATGGTCATTTTACAGCAGTCTATATTTTTCATAGTCACATAGATTAGCATGTCCATCTTAAATTGAGATTCTTTCACTCTGTGTGGAATGGGAAAGTGAAATGTGTACAATCAAGAAAAATGACAGAATTATGGTTGCTATAATGGGAAAAGTGTCTAATTGAGTAGGGCTTGGGAAGTTTTCTATCGGCTGAGGCACATGGGGTAAAGGGAAGGACATGATAAGTCTGGTTTATATTTGGTCTAAAATAGTGAACTTTCTAAGTTTCCCAGCCCAAATTGCACTTAGCTGTAAAAACTCTGGCAAATGTCCAGGTATAAACTGAATGTAAGGGGTATCTGGGGGACGTGGATATTCCAAGGCACCAGTCACTGAATTAGAGATCCTGAGATGGACAGCTGAAATCTCCTTCCTTCCATCTGCAAAGGAGGGGCCCTCAGGAGTCCTCAAGCAGCTGGGAGAGTAGGAGCCGCAGTTGTGCAGTGGGAACCTATTGTCCCACGCTACATTCAGGCCTTAAGGGAGTGGGACAGAGGTCTGGACTTGCTCTTAGGCCTTTCCCAGGCAATTTTCCCTCCTGCTGAGACCAGCTGGCCTGATGAAACAAGAGGGCTGGAGGAAGAGGGGGTGTTGTACAGCATTACCTCACCAGATATTAAGAGCCTAAGCTTAGGAGACAGGATACGTAGGTCTCAGCTTTGAACTGAAACTAATTTAGTCTCTCTTAACTCAGTTTACCTATTTGAAGGATAAGGGCTGTAACCTGATATAAATTCAGAGGCATGTTGGAGGGTGGGAATGAGCAGAAACTGGACAATACAGTGACTTTACTGAACAAAAAGGAAAGAAAAGAGGAGATGAGTATGCCTGGATGTTGTCCCGTAATCAGAATATCTCCCCAAGTGACCAGACCATTGTACAAGCTGCTGCTGCTGTTATTCTGTTGAAAAAAGACAAATCCTTCATGGTCTCTCCTATTTCATCTTTCGCTTGGGTGAACAGACTATCGTTCACTAGTCACTAAGTATCAAGTAGCCTGGATCACTTCTTCTGACCTGGACCAGCCCCCTTTCCTCCCTGTTATTTGACTGAAGACTCTTCTGCCTGCTTCCCTTCTGTTTCATTGGTCCTTGAATTCACCCACATCCACTCAGTTCAACTAACTGGGTAGGCTGATTGCCAAAGGACTCGCTATCTTGCTGTGTGACCTTGGGCAATTCCCTTCTCTCTGGGCTTCAGCTTCTTTCTCCATAATTTGAAAGGGTTAGACAAGATGAATCTCTTAATTTCTTTCTAGCTCTGACATTCTGTTGATTCTTTGAAGGGTAGGGAGAAGTTGGTTCATTGCTATCAACAGGTATTGCTGATATTCCCAGAACTGTCCTGTTTACATTTCTGCTTGGTGTGCCTGTGGGCTTCCTAAGGTCAGGTGGAAATACTTTCTTATACATCCCAAAGTTTGGTCCCTTTCTATGGCTTTGGGGGTCAAAGGGCAAGATGATTTAGATTCCAGTCCTTTTTTTTTCAGAGAAGATGTCTCTGTGTGTCAGGGCTGACCACCAAGCCTGGCTGATGGATTGATTGACAGGGGGAATATCCTAGGAAGTTATAGTTTGGTTGCTCTTGCCTTTCTCTAGAGCAGGCAGCAATGTGGTAGAGTGAAAAGAGTCAAAGGACAGGAATTCAAATTCTGGTTCCACTACTTATTCTCTGTATGACCTTGAGCAAACCCACTCTGGTCCTCAATTTCTGTAAAATAAAGAGTTTGGGCCTTTAAAGGCCTTTTCAGCTCAAAATCTGTGATCCTAAATTTAGCTTAGCTCTGTGACTTTGGGCAAGTCAGTAACTTCCCTGGCCCTCAATTTCCTGATCTCTAAAGTGAGGTGGTTCTACTCAGTGGCCTGTAGCCAGTTTCCAATCTATGATTTTATAATATTCCTAACCCTAACCTCATTCCCCTTCCTTCTGAATTTACTAGAATTTGTGTTGGATGTCATTACTGAGATATTCTAGGCCAAGGGTGGGGAGGCCACATGTGGTCTTCAGGCCACAGGTTCCCCTCTCCTGGCCAAGGCTGAGGATTGTTTGGGAAAGAAAAGCAGTATCTTCTATAAGGGAACTTTGTCACAGAAGCCCCATTTGGTTCTCTGGATCACAGTCAACACTGAGGAAACCCAGAGGAAGGAAGAGGTGGAAAGGAACACAAGAGAAAGCTCACCCGAACACACCCTTGAGCTCTGTAGCCAACTGTACCTCTTGTAGCATAAGAAATATGGGCAGTACAGCCAGATGAAAGACAAGGATATGGGGAAAGTCCTAAAGTTTCAAGCCTGGGAGAAGAGACTAAAAGAACTGGAATTATTCTGTTTAGAAAAGAGAAGGATGATGTGGACAACTTTTATAACTGTCTTCAAGTTACTGAAAAACTTTAGTGATTGTGCTGTTTTTAAGGACCTGGAAAGGTTTCACATGAGCGAATCAAACCCAACATTGAAGAAAAACTTATAGAAACAGGTATTGAGCTCTTTGGAGAAAAAAATTAGAGGTATGTAAGGGCATTTACCCAAGCCACAGCTTCCCTGTAGGCCTGTCCCAAGGGAGAATCTGTCCCCAGTTGCTTCTACTCTCCTGGCTTAAAGCCCAGAACCAAACACTCACCTCTAGAATCTCTCACTCCAGCTTCTACTGTTATCTTTTGGATGTCTCTTGTTTCTGCCTCCTTCCCCTTCACAGCCAAGATATAGTGAATGTAGAAAGAATTTATTTACAAGAAAAAACTTAAGGGAAGCATATTTATATAAGAGAAGACAAGCACACTCAGAATGTTATCAAAAATGACTGCCCAGTACAGACTCTGGTGTTGTCTGAGCTTCACCGTAGGTGGTCAGGGAGGACTCGGAGTCAGAGAGATGGATTGGGGTTGGACTGGAGGGACATAAGGCTGCCTCAGCAGATGACTCCAAGGGAAGGTATGGTGAATGCTTATGGGTTGTTTGGTGGATGATTCCCCTTAGTTAAGACCAGACTGGACTGAACGGTGTCTCTGATGTCTCTTCCAACTCTGAGATTCTGTCATTTTGCGATTTCATAGACTAGTCATTTACTTAGCTGTGACTCTTTCCTGTGTCTCAGCCTCATGGTAATATCAGCCATATTTTTCTAGAGTGTGTCTTGTGGGATCTATTTTCCTTTTAGAATGGCCTTCCCATTCTTACCTACCCCAGCATATCTTGCACTTGGCCAGAGTTTTACCCAACTTCCAGTTAGTCCATGTTTAAATCCCCTAAAATACACAATATGCCACCGTCACCCTGGGAATGGCCATCAGACACCTGGTTGAACCTAGTTCTCTGCCCATACCTTTACATATGATTATGATGTTATAACTAAAATTTACAGCCTTACTCTCCCCCTTTACTAATACTATATTCTCTCCAAGTTTACCTTCAAATTCATAAAAAAATAATACCTAGCGTTTATCTAATTCTTTAAAGTTTGAAAAGTACATGTTATCTCATTTGATAAACACTGTGTTATTATTTCTTTTTGTTTGTTTTTGTTTTTGTTTTTGGGGGGAGGGGGAAGGCAAGGCAATTGGGGGTAAGTGACTTGACTTGCCCAAGGTCACACAGCTAGTTAAGTGTCAAGTGTCTGAAGCCAGATTTGAGCTCAGGTCCTCCTGACTTCAGGGCTGGTACTCTAATCTACCTAGCTGCCCCAATTATTTCCATTTCAAAGATGAGGAAACAGAGGCAAAGTTAAATGACTTGTCTATGCTCATATAGCTAGGGAAGTGTCTGAGGCAAGATTTGAACACAGGTTTTCATAACTCCAAGCCCAGCATTCTATCCATGGTACTACCTAAACTGCCTCTTGTTCATAAGACATTGATAATTTGATTGGTAAAATGGTTCCACGACCATTTGGTTGTGGAATGTTAGTATAGAGAAGAAGGGAGCTATTTGTTTTCCATCCCAGCAGAGGGAATGACCTGAAGGGATAAAGGTTTGATATATAACCTTCCTAATAGTGAATGGTCTGAGATTTGGGGAGAAAATGACAGTCAGGCTAGGGCTGGGTCAGGGTTTTTCATGCTCCCCTGAGGTTCACGTGTCCTGTTATTTGTGGCCTGCTTATATTTAGTTTAGGACAGCCTCCCTAGAGGTTCATGGGATTGTGGATTGAGAGATGGAAGGGATATTAGAAGTTATCATATTCAACCCTCTCATTTTATTAATGAAGACACTGAAGACCAGAGAGGTTGTGATTGCCTGGGGCAATATGGACAACAGAGAACCTGAGGTGGGATGTGAGCCCAAGGCTTTCTCATTTCCTGTCCAACACTCTTCAAGTTTACCATTACCAAACTGAGTCCCCACACATCTCTGCACTGAGCTCTGTCTTGGGGCTTATTCCTCTGTTGCTTCTTCCCTGTGGGAAAACACAAATGATGCCAATTACCTTCTCCCCCTGCCCAATCCCATAGTCCTTTCAGGTTGTCCCACCTTGGTGAAGGGAATAAGAAGTGGGAAGCCTATCTGTTGAGTGGCAGTGTGAGGCTTGGATGGGATAAGCCAGACCTGCGGTATACTTATGCTTTGTTTTTTCAGAAACCCTGATTTTCTGGGTGTGCAGAGGAAAAAAGACAAAGATGAGGAAATGAAAAGAAGACACAGACATTAAGAAGTGAGCCTGTTACAGCTTTTGAGGAGGGTGAGAGATGGTCATTTAATCACTGTCAGAGAGGCTCAGGATGAGGCAGTGGGATTACATAGAGCCTTAAAGAGATTTTGAAAACATCCTGAATCTGTGGTCTGGAAACCACAGACTGTGGTCAAGTAGGTAACTGTATATGTGATCAGTCATTTTTAATGTGAATATATGTATCTTTTGTGTTGGCAATGTCCTTCCTCTAAATTCCAGGGAAAGAGAGTGGAGCCTCATACTTGGGTACTAAAGGCATAGCAAAGAGGTAGAAGCATGTGCTTGAGGAATTACTAGACTGTGAACTCTGTGAGGGCAGTCAATTATGTCTTCTTTACATTTTGCCTCAGGGAACCTTTTCCTGTGTTGTCTTTATTTTTCCTTTATTGAAAGTCATCATAGCCTGCCACCTGGGTACCTTTCCTGCTCCAAAACAAGCAGATGTAAAACAGTACATTCTTCTTACCATCCATTAGTTTCATTCTCCAACTCCCCAACACTGGACTTCGCCCCCTGGTAAGTCCCCAGTAGGCTCTGATAAATGAGCTTTCACCGTATCTCACCAGGATCCAGCCTCCAAACCATTCCCAAGTCATTTCCATATCATGCCACCAACTCTGTTTGCATTTCCTTCCTCCCAGTTCTCCTTCATGTGTTATTGTTCTTCATTAGAATGTAAACTCATTGAAGCTAGGGTCTATCTCCCTTGTATTTGTGTCCCCAGTACTCAATCAAACATAGTGCCTGCCACATAATTAACAATTAGATTGTTCATCCATCTATCCATCCATCCTTCCGTCTCCATCTTTTTGAGCTGTATCTCATTGAATCACCTTTACCAAGATAATTACTTTAGATAGTATTTAATTAAAGTGGCTAAAAATATATCAGTCCAGTGACATCATAGCACCCACACACATCCCTTGGCAGATTCCTTACATACAGTCTTATGCCAGTCATTTCAAATAACAGTAACAGTAAAACCCCAGGAGTTCATTTCTTGGGTTTCTTCAGACTGGGACCTGAACAAATAGCAGTTCTTTCACCCACCAGGCCTGTTCAGTTGTACTGCATTCATGAATGCAAGAACTACTGGGCTCCCTGACAGCTACTGTCATGCTCACCTTCCTCAAACCACCTTCTTGTCACCTATCTCTCCCACTTGAGATCAAGTGCATGAATCGATCTATACCTCAGTCCCTTTAATAAAGAATTATGTGTATTCTAGAAATACTGTGTATCTCTAGTGTTTAACACTGCACTTGGTGTGCAGTAAATGCTTTATAAATGCTTGAGATTGGGGTGGCTAGGTGGCGCAGTGAATAGAGCACTGGCCCTGGAGTCAGGAGGACCTGAGTTCAAATCGAGCCTTAGACACTTAACACACACACACACACACACAAAACTAGCCATGGGCAAGTCACTTAACCCCAATTGCTCTACCTCCCCCCATCCAAAAAGCAAAAACAAAATTAAAATTTTTTTTAAATGCTTGATATATCTCTAATGATGGACTGGTTATCAGTCCCCCCCCAAAATAAATGGCTGGAAGAGAAAGACAGTTGACTGTTTTATGCCTAACTGTCTTTGGTCTCTCTTCATTCTTAGTGTGCTGGCCAACAACCATGGGGCCAAGCTTCATGTGCTTACCCCCAGCTGCGCTGTACATAATAATAGTTGACATTTATATAGAGCTTATTTTGTGCCAGGTTCTGTGCTAAGTGCTTTACAATTATAATCTCTTTTGATCATCACAACAGTCTTGGAAGGCAGGTGCTATTATCATTCCCATTTTACAGATGAGGAACCTGAAGCAAACAGAGGCTAACTTGTCCAGGCTCTCTCAATTAATACGTGTCTGAGGCTGGATATGAACTCATCTTTCTGAGTCTAGGCTCAGCAGTATATCCACCTCCCTTATAAGGTTGTATCAAATGAGTAATGCAAGCAAAACGCTTTTAAAACATCTACAAAACACTATATAAATCACTGAATCTTAGTGAAGTTAGAAGCTGTTTAGTTTAACCATATCTCAGCCACACTCTGTGACACAACCTGAGTCTGCTTGAAGACCTCTAGTGCAGTACACTACCTTGCATGGTAACCTATTCTCCTTTGGGGCAGAACTAATTTTCAGGATGCTTTTCCTGACATCAAACTTAAATTAGCCTCTCTTTAGCTTTTTACCCATTCATTATCTGCCTTTTGGGATCAGGGTGAATCAGTCTCTTATACATGAGAACCTTTTAAAATACTCAAAAACTATGATAAAATCAATACTGATTCTTTTTTGTTTGTCTAGGCTGAACACCTCCAGTTCCTTCAGCCAGTCCTCATAGGATACATACTCAGGGGCCTTCCCTAACCTGGTTCCTCTCTTCTGGATTCTCTCTAGCTTATTGAGCTCCTTCTTGAAGTGTCTTACTCAGAACTGAACTCAGTAGGATAGATATGACATGACCAGGGCAGAGTACAGGAGCATGATGAGTTACTCAGCCCACAAGCATTTACTAATTGCCTTCTGTGTGCCAGACAATTTGCTGGGTGAAAAAAGACAAAAATAAATCGGTCCCTGTCCTCAAAGAGCTTATGTTCCATCAGGGGAGACAGTAGGTGATGCTTGATCTGAGGCTTGACGGAAAAAAGGATTTCTAAGAGGCAGAGGTAAGGAAGGACTACTTTCCGGGCATGGGAGATAGCTGAGTGCAAAGGCATTGAGATGGGAAATGGAGTGGCATCTGTGAGGAATAGCAAGAGGGCCAGTATGGCTGAATCATAGAGTGGAAAGAGCAGTAATGTGCAATGAGTCTGGAAGGGTAGGCTGGGGCCACATTGAATGTGGCCTTTAAGTGCCAGAGAGTTTATATTTCATGGAAGCTTGAGAGAAACACTTGAGTTTATTGAGTAGAGGAGTGACATGGCTAGACTTTAGGAGAAAGATCACGGCCCTACTACTGGACACTGTTGTTTGTCCTTTGCTTTTGAAGAGAACCAGTGATATTATGGGTGATAACTTGTGGGTGAAATTAGATTTAAGTGAGGCAATCACACAAAGTCATCAGCCTCATTCTCTCTTCTTGAGGCATTGAAGTCCAGTAGCAGAACAAACGTCAAGATAAGTGGAGATTGCTCAGGATGCAGTGGGTGACCTTGGTGTCTTTGATGTCTGACCAAACTCTCAGCCCGCCATAGCACCTGCTTTAGCTGCCTTCATCTCTGCTGAACAAATTGCTCTCACCTACCCATCCTGTAGGTGTGAGGCAGTAGACTTTTCACATGCTTTCACTTGTCAGGCTATGGGCCTGCCAGTTACCCTAAACCTGGATCTGTCTGCAGAAACAGTTTACCATAGTATGGCTACTGTACATGCTTTAACCTTTTGGAGCCACAGGTGAGAGTTAGGTAAAAAGTCGACACTAAACGTGAATGAGCAGCCCTGAAAAGGGCTCAGGTGGCCCTCACACCAGAGGTGCTAATCCTCTTGAATGCAGCCCAATATTGCATGAACTTTTGGGACTTTCCTGTCACACCATTGACTCACTGAATTTGCAGTCTATGAAAACACCCAGATCTGTTTCAAGCCAATTGCTGTCAAACTAAGCCTCTCATGTTGTACTTGTGAAATGGACTTTTTGAACCCAAGTATCCATATAAATTTTAATTTTTGGTTCAGTGCAGTACTCTAGTATATAGAAACATTTTTTTAATCTAAATTCAGCCATCCAATGTGTTGACTATCCTTAGATTTTAATAGCCTGAAAGTTTGGTAAGCGTGCTATCTATACCTTTATCAGAGTTATTGATAAAAATGTTTACAAGCATAAGGCTAAAGAGAAATTCCCTGGGGTACTCTTCTAGAGACCTTTCTCCAAGTTGACATTGCATGATTATTGACTTTGCTTTGGGTTTGGTCATTCAACCAAATTCTCAATTTATCTAATTGTTCTATTGTCTAGCCCACATTTTTCTGTCTTGTCTGTAATACTAGGCTTTGCTTAGATGAAGGTGAGGTAAGCTATATTTATAGCATTTCCCTGATTTACCATCCTAGGTACTCTGTCAAAAAAGAAAATGAAGTCTGGTGTGGCCTGTACTTTTTTTATAATGAAATGGTTAATTGATGCTTCAGGGTGTGATTTATGCCACTTTTCAATAATCTCTACCCCTACAGAACCCTCCCTTATAATAGATAAAATTAATAATGGATAATTAATAATTAAAATGAATAATTTTAATAATTAATTATTAAAACTGATCAAACTGATCCTATCTGACAGTAAACACAATGTTCTATATCCATAGTTCCATAATTCTCTATCAAGAAAAAAAATATATATATATATGTTTTTTCACTGGTCCCTTAGAACTAAGATTCATAATTTCATTTGATTTTATTTCTAGCATCTCTTATTCTTGCTTTTGTTTAGATTATTGCAAAGAATATTGTTCTCCTGGTCCTACTTTCTTTCTTCTATTTAAGTTCATACAAGTCTTTGCATTCTTCACATTTATCACTTTTATGGCATGATAATATTCTCTTACATTCATACCTTGTTCAGCTGTTTCCCAGTCAATGGGGATCTATTTTGTTTTCAGTTTTCTTTGTTAATATAAAAAGTAATATGTATTGAATGCTGCTATGAATTTCTTGGTACATATGGCACCTTTCCAAGGCATGACTTTTACTTGATGAAGTCATATTAATTCTTCATGATTGCTACTTCCTTTTCCAGATGAACATTGTCAATTCCTTTAATAATCTGTTATAAAATTTTGCGAAGAATATAAATAAAGCTCACTGGTCTATAGTTTGAAGATTCCATCCACTCTTCTTTTTTTGTGAAAATCTCCACGATCTTGCAAAGACCTTCAAAAAACATCAATAATCAGTCATCATTCTTTTCAGCAACTTGGGATGTAGTTCATCTGGGTGTGGTAACCTCAAGTGATTCAGGATATCTAGCTGCCATTATACTATCTCTCTACTTACCTGGGATTTCAACTCCCTGCCATTTTGGTTTTGTCCAAAGATAATTTTCCTTGCCAGAGAAGATAAGTAAAATTGACCAACTTTGGCTTTTTTCCATCAGCCTAGTCCTATCTGCTCTGAAGAGCTGTCTAGTCCCTTCTTTGCCCCTCTTTTTCCTTGATAGAGCTATCCATTTTTGTTGTCCTATCAGCATCAAGTCATTTGGAGCTTTGGTACTTCTAATATTATTTGTATGGTTCTCCTGATATATATGTGTATGTATACACACATGCATAAGTGTGTATATATATATATGCACACACAACTATACATATACACGGCATATATATGTGCATATATGTATGCACATGTATAATAGTAATTATAAGTAAATTATTTAACACCAGTATATATTAATTATTAACTATATCTAATTAAAACAAATATATTAATTAATTATTAATTAATATATCAAATTAACATTTAACTAATGATTGTTAATTATGTATTTATATGTAATATGTATATAATATATTCTTATATTAAATGAGATGCTATTCATAAAAGTACTTATCCCAGTGCCTGGCATGGCATATTGTGCTATACAAGCGTTTATTCCCTTTCCCCCTCCTGTGCTTCTTTATTCATCTTCTATTATGAGATCTTGCTTCCCTCTTCTCTACATCTCTTTTAAAAAGCCTTCTTTCCTGTTGTTAAGGGTGGGTCTGACTCAGAATACTGCTCTCTTAGTTTAGGTTCAACAGTCAGTAGAAGGGAGCTTTACTTTAGTGATAGCATGGAAAGGATTTTATGTCAGCGAGGGTACTGAAGCAATCAGCTTGGGTAGGCTCTGCCCCTCTCCCCACCCCATTTCTATATGGTCATCAGGGCTGGGTATGATGCTAAATCGAAAGAGTCCCTGATTTGTGTGAGTGGATCTTTTTCTGCCTGTAGATAACTAGGAAGCCACGTCAATATGGCCAAAGATACTAGAATGCTGCTTTAAAGGTAGTACAAGTTACGCCCCAAGCCCTATGCCAGCCAAGTCCCATAGAGAGCTTTGTAGTTTTTCTGGGGAAAACTTGCCTAATCCATAACCTTGGGGGTAGGGGTAGCCCTGATTAATTGTGGTCTTATCACACTTGTATTTCCACTCTGGTCTCTTGAGACAACTAACCCTTTGTTTTCCTGTCTGGAATTGTGACTCTTTGTGTCAACTATCTGAATTTCATCTACCAACCATCAAATGCCAAGGGTCAGTGATCAGATGCCAAAATATAAGGAAAAATGCTGAAAGAACTTGGACTAGAGGAGCTACCTATCAGAGGTAAAGTAGAATTAATCAAGGAAGGCTTCATGTTTTAGAGGTAGATTTTCACATCCTATGAAAGAAGGAAGAGACATGAATTAGAAAAGGACAGTGTTGTAATATTGTAATATTTACATAGTGGTAGTCAATGGTGCTAACTCTATGACCGCCAGTAAATGATTCTATAAAAACTTGGAATGGCTGCTATGGGATAACCATTCCTTGGGCAGAGGGGAGTGGTATGGACTCACATAGTCAGCTTGGGAAGTGAGTTTTTTTTTATTGTTTTTTCTTTTCCTCTGCCAGTTGGTATTGGAGGAATTATTAAGAATCTCAAGCCCCTAGGGTGGGAGGTGGATGGAAGGATAAGTCTAACAAATCAACAAGGATAGAGGAATTGTGGGGTACGGTGGAAGGGATAGAGAAGGTGGAAATCATGGCATTGAGGGGAAAGTTACTTTGTACTTTGTAGAGAAGCTATTTCTTGGGTGGGAATTTTTTTTAATTTCGCATTACTCTTTGGCATGTTCTCCTTTCTCTACATAAAATAGCAAATCTGGAACAAACAATCTTTCTCACAATCAGTTTGCTTTTGAAACATCTGTGCTTTTGCTCCCATCAGTTCCTCAAAAGGTATAACATTTTCCCCACTTTACATCATTTCATGACTTTTCTCTCCTTGAAAACCTAGCTCAAAACTACCAGACAAGTGACATGAAGCTTGGGACTTTGGAAAGAGCCCTGTATTTAACTTGGGTTCTGATGCTGATTTTAGCACTCAGTAACAATGAGACTTTGGACATCTCACTCAAGCTTTTCTGAAACACACCCCCCCCCCAACCTGAACATGCACTATATCTTTCCAAACAGACTCAGAAATCTCTGAGTATAGGGGACATTGAAGAAACATTGGACTTGGAATTAGAAGACTGGAATTCTCATCTCAACTCTGCCACTATCTAGAAAATGAGTGGGTTGGAATAGATGACCTTTCAGGTCCCCTTCCAACTTTAAATAAAGATCTGCAATTTCATGATTCTTCCTTACCAGACTGGCAATTCATTTAGAACTGGCTTCTTAACTTGGAAGGGGGTGTGGTGTCTATATACTTATTTTAAAAATATATTGATAATTCTATTTCAGTATAATTGGTTTCCTTTGTAATCCCATATATTTTATTTAATACATTTAAAAGCATTATTCTGAGAAGGGGCTTACAGGCTTCATTAGAGTGCCACAGAAATCCATGACACACACGAAAATTAAGTCCTAGTTTAGTGCTAATGGTAACCAGTCTTCATTCTATATCTTGATGGAACCTAATAAAAATACTACCAGACTCACCATTCACCCCTTGGGATTTTCCAGTTGTAATTATGTGCCTGTACCCATAGGCCCCACTGTGTGCAAACAGCACCTTGTCGGGGACAGGAAGGGAGGGGAGCATGTCATGATGATGATATAAAGATGATGGACTCTGGTATGTTGGTAAATATTTAACAATTGACTTTTTTTTAGGACAATTGGGGTTAAGCAAGTTGCCCAAGGTCACACAATTAGTTTTGTGATAAGTGTCTGAGGCCGGATTCGAACTCAGGTCTTCCTTACTCCAGGGCCAGTGCTCTATCACTGCACCACTTAGCCGCCCCTAAAAAATGACTCTTAAAAAGCAAAGTGTATATATGATACACTTTTAAGTTTAATTTGCATTATTAGTATTTTCTCCATTACTTTCTTAAATCAAGACAGTTAACAAAATAATATATCAAGCCCTGATTTGTAGCATTTGCCAGTTTCAGAGGTATAAATGCTTTCTCTGAAAATTTAACAATCGACTTTCACTAGCTGGTACAAGCTGACTCTAATACTCCACTTCCTCCCTGCTATGGAACTCACCTTCAGAGACTTTTAAGCTCCATTTTTGGCAAAGATCAGTATGTTTTAAAGCATCAAGGATTCAATACAGGTATACTGTGAGGAGACAAAAAGAATTCTAAGGCTTACAGTAGAGAGAAAAGATGTATAAATGCTAAAGGAATGGTGTAAGAGAATGTATAATTAAAAGCCAAATTGAGTGATTCATTCAGTAAATGCAGTAGAAAGTAGGAGAAGGGAAGAATTCCTATTGCCTAGAATGGTGGAAGAGGCTTTTTGAAAGAATACATAGGATTCCACTGAATCTACAGTATCTTAAGGTGCTCAGATCATGTTCAGACCTAGGTCCAAGACATTCTTCCTTTTCCCTTCCTTTTATTCTTCTGAGCTGATCTATTCTTGATGCCCCACAACATTCTAGCCCTTCTGTACCCTTGCCTGGATCTTTGTCACCAATTCAGACATATCCATTGGTCATTTACCCTTCTTTCTCCTCAGATATGAGTCAGAGTTGAAGTTTTTATGAAAGTTGAGTAATTATAAGGGAAAGGGGAAAGCTTAAAATATATACAAAATGGCACAAGGACTCATATTTCATATACTTTGAAAACAAAAAGTGATTTCCTCATAGTAGTCCTGTTAGTACAGATATTATTAACCCATTTTACAGATAAAATTACAAAAAGGTTATGTGACTGTATCTGAACCCAGTTCTTGTGAGTGAGCTTAATAATTCCCTTCCTTCCTACAGAATTGAGAGGCTGTAATGGCTATAACTTGGTTTCATCCAAGAGCTCATATTGAGGAGTACTGAGAGATAAAAATGGATGAATAGGAGGAAGCTAAATAATTTAATGGTAAACTGAGAAGTTTGGACTTTATTTGTAAGCAATAGGGAAACACTGAAGGTTTTTAATCAAAGTTAATAATCCACAAAGTTTTAATCCACTTAACAAAGTTGTTAAGTGGAAAAGTGAAGTTTTAATAAAATGGATCTTTTTTAGTATTCAAGGTGGACTGGAGTCAGGAAAAGTGTGGTAAGAGAGAGCCTGGAGGGAGGGAGACTAGTTAAGAGGCTGTTTCAGGAATCTAGGCAAGCAATGAAAAGGACCTAGGCTAGGAGTTATGGCAAGAGAGAAGGAAGAGAAGAAGCATTTAAACAGCACCCCCTGTATGTAAAGCACTGTTTTTAAAAGAGTTTTCTTTTTTTTTCTTTAGTGAATTTTTGCCTTTTTTCCCGTTTTGTTAATTTTGCTTTTTAAGGCATTTGTTTCCTCATTGGCTTTTTGGACCTCTTTTGCCATTTGGTCTAGTCTGCTTCTTAAGATGTCATTTTCTTCAGTATTTTTTGGGGTCTCCTTTAGCAAGCTTTTGACTCATTTTTTTGTGATTTTCTTGCATCACTCTAATTTCTCTTTCTAATTTTTCCTCTATCTCTCTTACTTGATTTTTCTTAGAGGCTTTGGATGTAGGAGCTTTGACTTTGTTATCTTCTTTTGAGTGTATAATTTGATTTTTCTTGTCACCATAGTAACTTTCTACGTTCATAATTGTTTTCTGTTGTTTGCTCATTTTCTTAGCCTATTTCTTGACTTTTAACTCTTTGTTAAAGTAAGGCTCTGCTTCCAAGGTGGAGGGTGCACCATTCCAAACTTCAGGGGTTTTATGCAGCTGTTTTAAGAGATACTTCTAGAGACCTGTAAGTTTTCAGTTCTTCCAAGGTGGTATGATCTAAGGGGAGGTATGTTTACTATTCTCTGGGCCTCTGCTCTGTGAGTGACCCATAAGAACTTTTTTCTGCCCTGCAACTCATGACGAGTGTCCCCAATCCACCAGGCTCTGGTGTGCCAGTGCTCTTCCTCACCCTGGGACTGCCACCCAAGACTGTGACCTGGATCTGAAAAAGCAACAGAGTCCTGCACCCAGTGCCAATAAAGAGACCCCTGCAATCTCCTTCTGATCAGTTGTTTTGCCCCTTTACTGTCTGTTGGCTGAGAGCTCTGGAAGTAGCTGTCATTGCTGCTCCCAAAGCATGCTCCTGGTTTGCTATGGCTGGGTCTGCACTGACGTGGCCTGCATTGTAATAGCAATCATTTTATTGGATACTTAGCATTTAGTAACTTAGGGCTAAGTATGGAAGGGCTGAGCTCTGTCCCTTGTTGAGAAGGCGTGAACTACCCTGTTGGTAGAAGAAGGCTATTGGCTGAGACAGGAGGCCAGTGTTGTATATAAAGAAGAATTCTGGAGACAGAGAGACAGAATTGGAATTTTCCTGTGGAGGAAGCAGGACTGTGTCAGCATCTGGGAGCTGAAGAAGTGAGTTGGAGTTTGAGAGAGAGGGAGAGAGAGAGAGAGAGAGAGAGAGAGAGAGAGAGACAGAGACAGAGACAGAGAGAGAGAGAGAGAGAATGAGAGAGAAAGAGAGAGAGTGAGAGATATTCTTTCCCAGCATCTGGTAGCTGACTGAGAAAAGAGATGGAGTTTTCCTGAGACCAGAATCTGGTGAAGGCTACCAAGAAGGTCAATATTTCTTCTGGGTCCTAGGGCCAGCTGAACAGCTGTAGAGCTGAAGAAGCATGAACAGGATGAGACTTTGTTTTTTCATGGCCTGGCTGATCCTTGAGTTCCAGTCAAGAGAAGTGGTGAAGGGTTTGAGATGTGCTGGACCCTGTAAACTTCAGTGTATGCCAGGGACTACCCTGAGGACTGGACAAGGACCTGGGAGCTGTCTACCTCTGAGGACTGGATGAGAACCTGGCAGCTGTCTGCTTCTGAATCCAGGTGACTGTTTGGCTGATTCAGGAGGGAGCTGGAACCATGGAAGTGTATCCAAGGAGTCAGAGAGACCACCCAGAGTCAAGATAAAGAAAAGGCCTCCCCTTGGATGAAACTGAGGTTTGCTGGACACCAAGGGGTGGAGAGTTTGTGTGATTTTCTAATGACTGTATTAGTGATTAATGATATTTAGTAACTGGGAATCTAGCTTAGTGACTGACTGCTAGGTGAGTGACTGATTTAATTAATGAT
>CM053593.1:208144353-208176945 GCA_028646575.1 Pseudocheirus occidentalis
TCAGAATATTGCTCAAATGCATAAAACACATAATTTCAAAGGAAACCAATTGAAAACAAGTTCACAGATCATAAATTAAGAGACTCTTTGAGAATCTTTACGGTCTCTTTTACCTCCAAAACTTTGTAATTAGTCCTATAAGGCTTCATGGAGGAGCTGAAATTTCAGGACCTGTTAGATGGATAGACTCCTTGGTGAGCTAAACTGGAGAAGACCTTTTTTGGGGAAAACTGTAGTTAAAATTGATAGGCAGGTATAAAGCAGTTGGATGAAGATGTAACCAAGATGAACAGAAAAAATAAGCTGTTTTATGAGGAGATATAGGGAATCATTGCATTTATGATGAGATAGAAGTAATCATCTCAGAAGTTACTTAAGGCGCTGTAGTATAAGATTCTGAAGATTAAAGCCTAGGGGAAGGCTTTCAGGCCTGATTTTTTGGGGTCACAAGAGTCATTCTAAAACCCCATGCCATCAGGGCAGTGGGAAATGAGGACCTGAGGTGATGGGTAGGGGCCAGATTGATTTAGAATTTTGGTGATAGTGACCATTTGGAAATATATAGACACATTAACTCTTAAGTTTGAGAAGTAAAAGAACTAATGTTGACAAGTAGCAAAGTAAGAAAAAAGTTTCAGTCCTTAATGAGAAAAAGGTAGTCACAGCGATCACTCTTAAGAAATGGAATGCATACAATAGCCATTATTGTTTTCTTCTGATTTTGAATGCATGTCTCCTGATAATATCCTTTGTTGTCTGTTAACAATTTTTCAATAGTTTTCCACTACACCAGGGCAGCAAGATGGTACATTGGATACAGTGCTGTTCCTGGAGTCAGGAGGACCTGAGTTCATATATGACCTCAGACACTAGCTATGTGACCCTGGGCAAGTCACTTAATACTGATTGTCTCAAAAAAAATAGTTCTACATTACCTACTGGATATCTTTAAGTATTATAGTCACAATATCTAAGAGGAAATAAAATAACCTTTTTAAAATTACACCTTTTTTTTTTACCAATTTTCATTCCCTTAATAAATTAATGTAAATGATTCTTTCCCACCCACCTTCATCATACCATTTAACAGCATCTACTTCTGGCTTCAGACTATCTTTCCAGCCTTGTTTCAGGCTATCCTCCTTCATGTACTCTACATTCCAGCTAAACTGACCTCCTCATCATTTCCTATTGTCCTGTCCTCTCTATGATTTGTTCAGCCTGTCCTCAGTCCCTGTCCTCAGAAAACTTACTGTCTACTAAGTGGTGCCTGACATGGGTGTTGAAAGAAGAGGTTTCAATAGGTAGGGATGGTGGGGGATCTCAGGGATGGAGGATAGTAGTGTGAAGGATGGAGGGGAAAATTTGGAGGCAGGAAGATCAGCTAGAAGATGTTTATAATAGTCTAGACAGAGGTGATGAAGAGGACCTGAAAGAGAGTAGAAAGAATTAAGATTTAGTTGTTAAAAGTAAGCAGGAAAAAGCACTTAATTGTTCTAGATAAATATATATTCTTTACATCTTACTCTGATTGTTTAGGAATGTTTTAGCATGTATACTGATTAGCAAATTTTATGTTTTGTTTTGATAGTTTTGTTTTAAACAGATAAAACATAATCTTAGATAGGCATGCAATGTTAACTGTGATTCAGTCAACCGTACCTTAGGGGAAGCCAAGCTGTTTGATCTGTGATTCTCTGGTTTAGGTACCACTGTAATCTCTCATGATAAAAACCAGTAATCACACGCTTGGAGATGGAATTAAATGAGCTGGAAGGATCCTCCAAAAGCCACTTTGTGTGCAGCCAATTCGCAGAGGAAGAAATTGAGACCAAAAGAAGTTCAGCTACTTGCTCAGAGGTCACCCAGCTAAGCAAATGATAGAGATAGTAAAGTGAATGGCCCACCTCAGTTTGTAACTTAGCTTTTCCATGAGTCAATATCATTCAGGAGGATTATTCTGCTATATTATTGAAAGGAAGGAATGCACATCCTCTGATGGTGAGGATTGGGTTAAAGGGAAATATTTAAAGGTGGGGAGACAGATATAAATACAGATATGCACATATATACAAATGTGTGTGTATGTGTGTGTAAAATGAGTCTGAGAAATGGGTGAGCCATAACTTCCTGTGAGGCTGAATTTTGCAACAGATTACTATATCTCTGACCACATTTTTTTGTTGTTTTTTTCTTTGTCTCCCCTACAGGATGAGTTGGATCTCACGGACAAAAATAGAGAGGCCATGTTTGCACTGCCACTGGAGAAGAAATGGCAGATCTACTGCAGCAAGAAGAAGGTATTGTCTCTTCTCTTCCTACTGTACTCCCTTTAGTTCTAGTCTTTGTGGTTTCAGCTATCAAGATGGACTTTCTTGTGCAAGGAAACTCATCCATGTGATCTAGATCCATAAGCACAGGAAACATATCTGTTGAGATCATATACTGTGGGTGGAGAGGCAATGGATAGAGTGCTGGGACTTGAGTCAGCAAGACTCACCTTTCTGAGTTCAAATTTGGCCTCAGACACTTACTAGGTGTGGGACCCTGGGCAAGTCACTTAACCCTGTTTGCCTCAGTTATTCATTTGTGAAATGAACTGGAGAAGGAAATGACAAACCATTCTAGTATTTTTGCCAAGAAAACCACAAATAGGGTCATGAAGAGTTGAACATGGCTGAAATGACTGAACAACAACTGAGGATGGGAGTGTGTAGGATCGGATTGGCAGGGCATGGGGAAGGAGATTTTCTGAAGTATCTTTGTTTCAATAAATGAAACAATCTACTAACAGTAACCATTTATCCTTCCTTGTGAGGAGCTTACATTCTAAAGGGGGAGATAAGTACATAAGAATGAATGAAACATTTATTAAGTGCTTGCTTTGTGCAGAGCGCTGCACTGATCTCTGGAAATCCAAAAAGAAAAATAAGATAGTTCTTGTTCTCAAGAAGCTCACATTCTAATAGGCGAGATAGATAGATAGATAGATAGATAGATAGATAGATAGATAGATAGATAGATGATGGATGGATAGATGATAGATAGATAGATAGACAGACAGACAGATAGATACATACATACATAGATGGATGTTAGATAGATAATAGAAAGAAAGAAAGAAAGAAAGAAAGAAAGAAAGAAAGAAAGAAAGAAAGAAAGAAAGAGCCATAGACAGAGTAAATATAAAGACAATAAATACAAATAAATTAGAAGAGAGAGTTCTAGCAGGTGGCTGTGTGTGTGTGTGAAAATAGACTATAGGGTGGCACCTAAGCTACATTTGGGGGAAGGAGAAAGACTCTAAGAGGTGGAGGAGAGTAGATATTATATTCCAGGCATGAGGGATGGCCAGTGCAGAGATACAAAAGCAGGAGATGGCATTCCACGTGTGAAGAGTAGAGAAACCAGTGTGGCTGGGTCATAGAATGTGAAAGGGAAAGTAAAGTTCAATGACTCTGGCAAGTTAGGTTGGGGTTAGGTTGTACAGGGCTTTAAAAGCTAAACGTGGGAGTTTATATCTGATCCTATAGGCAATAAGGAAACTGCCATCAATTAAGGGAATGACATGATCAAATCTATATGATAATTACTGTGGCTTCTCTGTATTAGATGGATTAGAGTGAGGAGAGATTTGAAGCAGGAAGGCCAATTAAAATGTCAGAGAGCCTGAATTAAGATGATAGGTGGTTGAGCATAGACATGGAGTAGAGCGGCAGCTAGGTGGTGCAGTGGATAGAGTACTGGCACTGGAGTCAGGAGGACTGGAGTTCAAATATAACCTCAGACACTTGACACTTAATAGCTGTGTGACCTTGGGCAAGTCACTTAATCCTGATTGCCTCACCCCCAAAAAAATGAAAATGAAAAAAGAAAATGAGATGGAATAGAAACAGGGAAAACTGGCAATTGATTGGATATGTGTGGTGAGGCAAAATGAAGAGCTGAAGATAATGTTAAATGTCACACTCTTAAAATTATTGAGCTTCACCATATATTGTCAGGAGAACAGATGCCAATTCATCCTTGCTTTCATGGGAGGGGCATCTGGATGGCATACATACGTTTTACATCTACGTTTACCTCTGTTTGTAGGAAGGTACCCCTGCCTCCAAATGAGTATAGCAGTGAGCTCAGTCTAGACTTCATCCATTTTCATTTCTCATTAACTGCCATTACCATTATCTCCCTTTGCTCCCTCTGTTTCTTTCTTATCTATCTCTTGGTCTCTCTGTCTTCTTCCCCTCCCCTTCCATCTTTTATGTCTGTGTCTCTTTTTCAGATGATCTCTCTTTCTGCGCTCTATATTTGCATTGCTTATCTAACTCTGAGGAGAGCACTTTGTAAATTGTAAAGCACCACGTGAATAAGCCGTTATTATTGTCATTTTGCTGTGTCTATTTCTTTTTTATCCATCTTTGTCTCTTATCATTTTTTATTTCCTCTCTTTCTCCAGACAACAGTCATAAGTGCATTGATGCCAGCTTGAAGGGAAATCTCTAAACAGAATGCCCTAGGTATCTGTTCCTGACCTTGCCTTGTGCAACTTTTTAAATCAGTGAATTGAAGAGACATAGACAGAATACATATAAAGTGTTAAGTGACTTGCCCAGGATCACAAAGCTAGTACAATGAGGCATAAATTGCATGCTCCTCAGATTAGCTGACAAAAAGCTAGGAGGTATAGGCACCATATTGGATGGTAGTCAAGGACCAAGAACTGAATCTTTTAAGATAAAATATAATAGAAATAAATCTAATATAGAGAAGTGTAAGGGAATAAATTTTAAGCTCCACGTTTCACAAGTCACCTGAACAAACACAAATTAGAGGAGTCATGGCTAGATTAAAAATATAAAAATATAAAAAACCTATGGATTTTTATGAATTGTAAATTCAACGTGAGTCAGTATAAAACAACGTTACCAGGAAGAAAACCTAATTCAATCTCAAGCTGCATTGATAAAGAGACATAGTGCTCAGAATAATGGAAGTGTGCCTTGACCAGACCACATGTATAGTATTTGTTGTGTTTAACTATAGGTGCCACATTTTAAGGAACACATACATATATAAGTACATATAGAATGAATTTGATATATGTACATAATATATATGTAATTTTAAAAAGTTATTTAGAGAGGGAAGGTACCACCAGCAACTGGGAGAATCAGGAAAAGCTGAGTATAGAATCTTAGAGATGAATCTTGAAGAAAGTGGGGGGTTCTCTGAGGTGGAGGTAAGGAGGCAGGGGTGGAAGACCAGTGCAATTGGGCAAAGATGATAGAGTGAAGGGTATTGAGTTCCAGAGAGAGAGTTCCAGTTTAGCTGTATCCTAAAGTATAGGAAGGAGAGGAGCATATAATGAAGCTGTTAAAGTAGGTTGGAACCAGGTGTTGAAAGGCTTTAAAAAGCAAACAGGGAAACCTATATTTCATTCTAAAATAACCAGTGGAAGTTGGAGAGGAAGAGGGAGAGAGACAGAGAGAGATTTTTAGGCTTGATATAAGGAAAAGCTTGGTAACAGAGCTATCTCAAAGTAGAGTTTTTTGGTTTGAGAGGTAGCAAGTAACTTGACCCTGTTTGCCTCAGTTTTCTCATCTGTAAAATGAGCTGGAAAAGGAAATAGCAAACCACTTCATTGTCTTTGCCAAGAAAACCCAAATGGGATCATGAAGAGTTGGACATGACTGAAAAATGACTGAACAAAGTTATCCTTTAACAGAAATCTTCAAGCAAAGATTCTATGTATTTGGGGGGCAGAGGAACAGTTCTTGTTAACGTATGGGTTGGACTAGGTGGTTTCTGAGATCCCTTCTAATTCTGTGATTCTGTATTTTGCCCAAAGACACATAGCCAGAACCTAGTCTCCTGAGAAACATTTACCTTTGGTGAGGAAACGGGCCTCGGAGTTTGACAAGACAAGGCTCCCAGGCAGCATTTAATCTTGGTATTTGTAGCTTTGACCAATATAAGCATACTGTGGGTTCCAAGGGGACCTGGAGAAGACATCAGTAGGTCCTTAGTCTTCATGGTGGAGGTAGCACTTAAGAAAAAACTTTCTAGAACCTTGTCCTAGAATGGTAATAGGTTTTCCCCTCCAACCTCACCTAATACTTTCCCCATAACCCTGTAAGACATTTATTGGGTAATAATCTAATACTCAAGCTATTTGTGTCAGTGTCTTATCCCCTAATATTGTACCCCCATACCAGTAGATTTAAGTATAAGCTTCTTGAAAACAGGGACTGGATCTTATCTAAAGATTGTCTCTCTTCCAGTACCTAGTGCAGTACTTTGCACACAATAACTTTTATTTTAAATTTTACTTTGCACACAATAAATAAAATTTGTTTTATTTAAATTTTTTTAAGATTTTAATAAATCTTTATTATATTGTATTCTTTTTCCAAACCATAAATCACCAAGTCAAGTTCCTAACTTTCCACAAAGTTACACCAACTCTTTACTTATTTCAGGAACAGGAGGACCCCAACAAGTTGGCGACTAGCTGGCCAGATTATTATATTGACCGGATCAACTCCATGGCTGCCGTGAGTAATGTCTTCTTATTTTTGAGGAAGTCTTAACAGATTTTCTTAAGAGATGCCTACTTGGGCTCCAGAATTGATGGTGCCAATCCCTTCCCCCCATCTGAACAGAATGTCTACCCTTGTCTACCCCAAATCCTTCAACATGTTTTGTAACGCTTACCCTGCCTCAGATATAATGCCTCACGTTTCTATAGTGTTGATATTTTATATATTTATACTTTGTAGTGTTTTATGAACTACTTTTACCTAGTAAATCAGTCAAAAATTATTCATTGATAAGTGCTTCATGTATGCTATGCACTGTGCTAAGCTTTAGAAGATAAAAGCAAAAGCAGTCTCTGCCTTCAAGGAGCATACATTCTAATGGCGGAGACAACATGTAAATACAAGACAGATACAGGTGGAAGGTGGTCCGAATGGGAAAGCATTATCTGTAGACTATCTTGGATAGAGAGAGGTAAGGGATAGGGATCCATAACAATATGAATAATAATAATAAAATTTAGCATTTGTATTTAAGGCTCGCAATACACTTTTCCTGTGGTGTCTCCTTTTATCCTCATACAACCCCATGAGATAGGTGCTATTACCCCTATTTTACAGATGAAGAAGTTGAGGCTGAGAGAGAGAGATGGAGTGACTTGCCCAGGGTTACACAACTAATAAGTATCCTCTGAAGCAGGAATTCCAGCTTAGATTATCCTGACTCAGAGTCCGGTAACCGTGTCCTCCACCTTGTGCCTAGGGCCAAGGCAGGTAGGCAAGAGTAACCCTTCTCTCCCCTCCTTCACAAATAAACACATCCTCTTCCTTCCACCTGCTTTCCCAACAGATGCAGACTCTGTATGCCTTTGATGAAGAGGAAACAGAGACGAGGAACAAAGTTGTTGAAGACCTGAAGACAGCCCTTCGTACTCAGCCCATGAGGTAACTGAGTCCTCTCCCTTGATCTGGATTGTCCTGGATCCAGTTAACCTCCCACACCTTCACTTTAAGTTGATTGACTTTACAGCATTGCAATATCTTCTCCTTCCTTCTTCCCTCACTCCAATCCACTCCAGTCCAGTGCCATTGTTCTCACTCTACCTCACTTCATACCATTCCGACACATTCTGTTTCAGTGTACAATTCTTTGGATTTCTTGAGGAGCTGGGAGGCAGCCAAGGCTTAGGACTCAGGGCTTAAGGAGTTGAAGAAGAGAGAAGCCTTAGAGGGAAAATTACAGTAAACTACAAATACACGAAGGGCCATCTTGGGAGAAGGGCAGAGTGACTATTTTGGTTCCTTTGATGGATGGAACAATAGAGAGAAGGGAGCCAGGTTAAAGATGGAAAGTTCTTTCTGAAACAGGGCTGTCCTCACCAAGGGATGAGGCAGGTTTCAGGGGCCCCTCTCTAGGATTTTATAGATATCTTCCCCACAACCAACCAAACAACCAACCAGCCATTAAGCATTTATTAAGTTCTAGACGCTGTGCTAAGTTCTGAGGATACAAAGGAGGTAAAAAAGAATCCCTGTCCTCATGGGACTTACATTATAATAGAGGAGACAACATGAGTCCAAAGAAATACAAGCTCTATACAGAGTAGATGTAAGGCAGTGTGAGAGGGGGAGGAATTAGCAACGGGGAGGGGGAAGGGGGATAAGAATGGCCTGCTCCAGAGGAAGAAATTTTGAGCGGAGTCCAGAAAGAAGCCTGGGAAACTTAAGAGGCAGAGAAGAAGCATTCTAGACATGGAGGACGGCTAATGCAAAGGCTTAGAGATAAGAGATGTAGTGTTTTGTATGAGGAATTATAAAGAGGCTGGTGTGAGGGAGAGTCCTTCCTGAGTTAAGGGGAAATAAATAGACAGCCCATTGAATGAAAGCCAGCCTGAAGATTCTGTGATGCATGCGTAAGAGGTTTTCCTTTCTCTTTCCAGGGGGACAGGGGGCCAAGCCGCTGGACCTGGGTAGGAAGTAGGGGGTATTATATCTGCCTTGGGTGTGATTTCCTCTATGGAGGTCCTTGATTCCCACTGCCTTTCCTGTCTTCATCTTCTTCAATTTTCAAGATATGTCTGTTTGCATAGCTG
Organism: Pseudocheirus occidentalis; assembly: GCA_028646575.1. Classification (NCBI taxonomy): domain Eukaryota; kingdom Metazoa; phylum Chordata; class Mammalia; order Diprotodontia; family Pseudocheiridae; genus Pseudocheirus; species Pseudocheirus occidentalis. Next base: position 208,152,983 of record CM053593.1, read on the forward strand.
GGGGGTGATATGGTCAGCAGTAGGAGGGGAGACAGAAAAGAAAGCGAAGGAGTGAGAAGTGAGGGGTTTAATGAGTAGTTTTAATGAACCTCTGATTTCTCCTTCCCTCTGAGCCTATTATGGGCAGAGGGTAGGAAGGGACCAAAATAATAATTTCTCCCTTCCAACCAAAGGCACAGAAATACAGATAAAGGTAAATATGCCTTCAGAAATGTATTAAGCTCATCCCTGTTTGGAGAACCATCTAATTTTTGGGTTTTTTTGTTTTTGTTTTTGTTTTTGGAGGGAGGAAGGCAAGGCAGTTGGGGTTAAGTGACTTGTGCGAGGTCACATAGCTAGTTAAATGTCAAGTGTCTGAGGCTGGATTTGAACTTAGGTCCTCCAAATTTCAAGGCCATTGCTCCATTCACTGCTCCACCTAGCTGCCCCAAGCCATCTAGTTTTGTTTTTTTTTTAAGATTTCTTGAAGAGATGCTTAGGCTCCCATCGAGCTCTCTATGCTATCGTGTTCCATGTAACTGATAAAGTCCTTCCAATTCTCTTGTCTAAGTTCATTGCCCATCTCTATTAGGATCTTCTTTTTCTGTCCTTGAGAGAGACAGAGGAGAGTTGAGACTTGGAGTTGGTAGCATTTAATAAAGCCTTTAGTAAAGTAAAGCCATTTAGTGGGAAAAAACTACTATCCTCACCAACATGTGATCAGTTAATCCACAAGCATTTCTCAAATGCCTACTTTGTGCCATCTAAGGGACTGTGGTAGGTGCTAGGAATTTAAAAAAATAAAAAGATCAGTCCTTTCCCTCAAGGAGCTTACATTCTGTACTCATAATTGGCTGTACTCATAAATACATACTCTACTCATAATTGGCTGCTGTTCTTCATTCTCTAAGAGGACCAATATGACTCCATTATATTGGGGTCAAGGTACAGAGCATCTGACTGTAGCTGATCAGACCAACATACGCTTGGCAGCCTCCACCACAGGTCAGGTACAAATAGTCCACATGAACATACAAAGTAAATATAAGGTAATTTTGGTCGGGGGAATCCCTAGCCACTGGGGGCATTCTTGTACAGTCCTTGTACAGGAGACATTTGGGCTAAACCTTGAAGTACACTATGTTCTTTTATTGATTGTATGATGGTAAGGAGGGCAGTAATTAGGATTACTAAATGCTACCTGTCCCCCATCCTCATCCATTTCCATAAAGGACAGAAGGAGAATTTATTCCTGGAGGAGGAGAGGTTAGACAAGAAAACTAGAAGGATTTAATCAGAGTGGTATGGTATGTGGTAGTGGAGATAACTCCATGGGAGTGCAAGCATCTCCAAAAAAATATAAAAATTAGACCACTTTCCAAACCTTGAAGGAACCTGGGTAGTCTGAGAAGCAGAGGTGAGGAAGCAGTGCATTCTAGCCTGTCCAAAGGGTAAAGACTGAAAATAGAAAGGCACATGTGGAGATCATCAAAAAGTCAGTTTGCCTAGATTATAGAGTGTGTGAAGGGCAATAATAGACCTAAAAAAAGTAGATTGGAACCAATTAATCAATATTTATTGAGTGTGTCAGGCACTGTGATATTCTGGGGATACAAAGAGAAGCAAAAGACAGTCCCTGCTCTCAAGGAGCTTACAATTTAAAGCCAGGCTATGAAACAGAGGGTTTCTATACAGATGGTAGGATGACAGGCAACTAATGTGTTAGTGTGATGTACTTGGAATACAAATTATGAAATGAATATTATACAGTAAATCAGTAGATATTTATTTATTGAAAGGCTTCTATGTGTAACTGGTGTACAGTGGTAGGAGAGTATTAGGCAATAGACATAACAAAGGATGGACAGCTAGGTGGCCCAGTGGATTGAATGCCAGGCCTGGAGTCAGGAAGACTTGTTTTCCTGAGTTCAGATTTGGCCTCAGACATGAACTAGCTGTGTGACCCTAGGCAAGTCACTCAACCCTTTTTGGCTTAGTTTCCTTATCTGCAAAATGGGCTGGAGAAGGAAATAGCAAACTGTCTCTGCCAAGGAAACCCCAGATGGGTTCATGAAGAGTCAGGTAAGGCTGAAATGACTAAACAACAACAACAAAATGTGAAATGATGTGTTATTGTTCCTTACCTGCTCTCATATTCTCTTCTTCCATTCCACACTGCTCCCCTTATTCTCTCCCCCCCCCACCGCCACAGATTTGTGACTCGATTCATTGAACTGGATGGGTTGACCTGTCTTTTGAATTTCCTTCGGAGCATGGACCATGCCACCTGTGAGAGTCGAATTCATACATCCCTCATTGGCTGTATCAAGGCACTGATGAACAATTCCCAGGGCCGTGCCCATGTTTTGGCACAACCTGAGGGCATTAGCACCATTGCCCAAAGCTTGCGCACTGAGAACAGCAAAACCAAGGTGGCTGTGCTTGAGATCCTTGGTGCTGTCTGCCTGGTGCCTGGTGGTCATAAGAAGGTGCTTCAAGCCATGTTGCACTACCAAGTGTATGCCGCTGAGAGGACCCGCTTCCAGGTGAGGGGTAGGAAAGCAATATGAAAGTCATGCACAGGGCTACACATGGGTGATATCCAGGTGGGGCATAAACAGAGGAACTGGGGCAGTGAGAAACCTTAGTATGAAAGAAATTGGGGTATGCATGGGTATAGCATGTGGATGTACGGGATGAGGGACCAATGGAAGGCATTGTATAGAGTGCAGTAATACATCATCCAGGTGAGGAGACTTGGGAAAAGAAGAGCTAATATAGAGAAGAGATGAACCAGATATGTCTCCAAGAGGTTGATCAGGAAAACAGGCTACTTTTACAACTGTTGGTTAATAATAGTAACAATAATAATAATATATATTTCAAAATATCTTAGAAAATTCAGCCAATAAATTCTCTGGGTATCAGGACATTAAGAGTTGCAGACTACAATTGTTCTGATATAATATTGATCCATAAAATTTCATAACAGTGTGAATAGATGCTGTCATACCAAGCATTCATAATCTCCAAGCAACACAGAACAAAAAGCAACCACATGGGAGGAGGAGGTTATACATACATATATCCTTGTATCAAGAATGCTGTCATTGAGCCTCTAGACAATGAGCTTACGTCCTGATACTTTCAGTTAACTACAAACTACTTGTGCAGTGGTCCATAAAACATTAAATATGGAAGAATGAGAGCAGTCTATCAACCATTTCTGGGACTGTTTTTATCTGAACCCCGTCCAAAAAGACGAGAATGTTGAGAATAATATGAACAGTATTGGCATTCATTTAGCAATGTGGAGTTAACAAAGCACTTTTACTTTATTATAGGTAGGTAGTACAGTAGATACAGAGTATTAGACCTCAAGTCAGAAAGCCTTGAGTTTAAACCTACCCTGAGACACTTACTAGCTGTGTGACCCTGTGCAAATTACTTTGTCTTTCTTTGCCTCAGTTTCCTCATCTGCAAAATGGGGTTAATAACAGCCTCTGCCTCTCAGGGTTATTCTGAGGATCAAATGAGATGATAATTGTAAAGCACTTAGCACGGCACCTAATGCGTAGTAGGTGCTGTGTAAATGTTAGCTGTGATTATTAACTATTATAGTTTCACCTGAGCCTCACAACCACACTGCGAGGCAGATGTGACAGATATTATTATCCTCATCTTACGGAGCAGAAAAATGAGACTCAGAAGAGTAAAGTGACTTGACTAATAAAAGACATAGGTGGGGGTTTGAACCCCAATCTTTCTGGTGTTGAGGGCCAATACTTTCCCCACTCTGGTGCTGCCTTTCATTGAATTAGGTATTTGAAAGAATGCTCGGAAACACCTGAGCCCAGAGTCCAATGACCTTATAGAAGAACAGGTATCACCTAGAATTCTGGGCCACAGGAAATTGTCCAGGGTCTCAAGCAACTGATATTTGTTTGTCTTTTTCTTTGTATGCAAGGCCTGTTTAATACCGCCCCAACCTCACCCCAAACCCAGCACAGGCCTCTTTTTGTTTTTTGTTTATTTTTGGAGCAAGTTCAAGTGCCTGCTATGAATAGAATCCTATATTAGTAATTTCAGGAAAGATACTGAAGAAATGGTCCCTGTGTTCAAGGAATTTAAACTCAGTTGGAAAAACAGAATTCAGAACACAAACATGTAAAATAGTTTTATTTAAATATATATATACATATATATACACACATATATACATACATATATATATATATGGCAGTACTATATAATATAACTGGCAAGAGGAGGTAAAGTCTTGGTCAGAATGAGTTGATGAGTTTTAAGAGATGTTTTAAAGAAGGTGATGGGCAGGATGGGGTGGGGTGGGACATTCTAGGGGAACTGAATAGCATGAGATAAAGCAGGCATGGAGTCAGGGCAAGTAAGGTGCAAAGATCTGTCCGGTCTCCCTTTTCAGACTTTGTTGAATGAGCTGGATCGAAGCATGGGACGCTACCGGGATGAAGTGAATCTGAAGACAGCCATCATGTCCTTCATTAATGCTGTCCTCAATGCTGGTGCTGGAGAGGTAGGTAGCTTTTTCCCCATATCCCTAGACTATCCTAGAGAACAGTGATCTCTTAATTAGGTTTCTCCAACTTCCTTAGGGAATCCTGGGATAGGGTAGGGAGGGACCCTTGACTTCTGATTGGGCAATGTCTGTCCCCACCATCACTTTTAAAGAGTTTGCGTTAACCTTCTTCCTATGTTAAGCAACAAAATTAAAATGTCTTTCAAGCACAAAGTACAGACCAATTCTGTTACAACACAGATGCTGTGGATTTGCATACATCATAGGTTAGTGTCATGCCCTCTGAAATATAACTACCTGAAATATCAGCCTGATAAAAGTAAAATATAAATAAAAAGTAAAATGTAAGACTGGTATTCCCCATCTCCAACCTGACACCTTAAAGAGGGGAGGATCCATCATATTATCATTATATCTGCCATTGAAGTCAGTCCTAATGGTTAGCATCAGCCATTAGTCAATTCAAGAAATAAGATCCTATTTATATTAATTTTGTTATTGTTAGCTTTTTGGTTTTTTTAAGCAAAATGACTGGCCTTCATTAAAGCCATTAGAGTCCATGAGTAAACAATTAAATATTTAGATTTCAGAAATCTTAGTCTGTGCTAAATGTCTTGAATTTCACAGCAGAGATCACTTTAAATGCTGTGATTGAGACTTAACTTCTTACTTAAACTAACAAGTAATTATTCTTCACAGAGCAAGTATAAACAGTTCTTCTCTACTGTTAACATTAGTCAGAACAGGCCCAAAATAAGGTTAAAACTTAAATGGATCAAGACCAGTTAAGTTAGGGCACCCATAGATAGGCAGGATAGAAGTAAAAGCCTTGGTCTCTCTTCTAATTAATCCCAGAAAATAGATAGATAGACAGACAGATAGATAGATAGATAGATAGATAGATAGATAGATAGATAGATAGATAGATAGATGGATGGATAGATAGATGGATAGATAGACAGACAGAGACAGACAGACAGGCAGATTGACAGACAGATAGATGGATGGATAGATGGATCAATTAATGCAGGGAAACTTTCTGCAGTGCAGAGATATCTGAAGTGCTATTTGAATAACAGAAGGTAGTTCAGTGAGTAAATTAGAGCACAGGGAGCAGATATAAGTTAGTTTAGTGAGAAAACTTGGGGGGAAGCCACATAAATCAGAAAAAAAAAGAAAATGGTCTTATCTGAAGCATCTAAAGTGGAGAAAAATTTCGGATGGGAGCAGAGCAGGAGTTTAGGAGAATGTTGGAAAATGAGGAATAAGTGCTTGGGAAGATACTAGAGAATAAGGGGCATGGTTAACCTTCTAGAAGAACTTTCTGAGGCCTTGACGATATTGCTACTTTTGAACTAGGTTCTAGAGAATTCTGTGACTGTACACTCTGAACCTCATCTCATCTTGATACCTTCTATTTTGTAATAATTCTTAGTGTTCTTTGATCCCAGGGTTAGAGCTAGTCCCTGAGACTGACTGAAGCCTTAGGAACAAAGTGATTTATTAGAAAAGTAGCCATAATGTAGATGGGAGGGAGCCCCAGATTCTGTACATGAAATGGGCAGCCCACCCAGGATCTTCTCATTTCAGGGTGGGATGAGGGCATATTTTTGGTTTTGTTTTTCTTCTCACTCTCTTCCCCATAAATGACACCCCTAACCCAGTCAACCAGGACAGTGTCAGAAGTGTGAGGGGTTTCTGATAGTGACTCGTCCTTGTGATGTTGATATTACTTAGCTCCCAGAAGCCCAGAATGTGAACCAGCTTTGCCAGGCAGACTAAGCTCAGGTTGTATAGGTAACACATTCTACAGGTATGTAGACAGGTTTGGTATAGGTAATGTATTCTGTTATATAATGTATAGGTAATATATTCTATATTCTGGTTAATAAAGTTTATATCTCCTCTCACTGTCCTCTGAGAGAAGTTTCCATGGGACTTTGTGACTTTTGGAGTGACTAAGAATATATATTACAGTAAGTGTTGTGGGATATTACAAGAAAGTCAAAACATTAAGGCATTTATTGATCACCTGCTGTGTACTAGAATACAAAAAAGGTAAAAAAAACTATTTTCAAGTTCACAGTCTTATGGAGGAGACAACATGCAAACAACTATGTACAAACAAGATATATACAAGTTGGGGGGTTGGGAAAGGCTTCTTTTGAGACTATGGCTAAGCCAAGGGGGAAAAATGAGGTGAGAATTTTTTAAAATAAATTTTATGTTTATTTTTAGTTTACAACATTCTTTCCCACAAGATTTTGAGTTACAAATGTTCTTCCCATCTTTCCCCTGCCCACCACCCCAAAACAGCGATCTCACTGAATACCCCCTCCCCAATATGCTCTCTTCTATATCCTGCCCCATTCACCCTCCAACTTTCCAGTAGGGCAAGATGGATCTCCATATCCCAGTACCTCTATATCTTATTTCCCAGTTGCATGTAAAAAGAAATTTAAACATTTGATTTTAAAACTTTGATTTCCAGAATTTTTCCTTTCTTCCCTCATCACCCACCCTTACTGGGAAGATAAGCAATTCAATATAGGTTGTACATGTGTAGTTATGCAAAACTTTTCCATAGTGGATATATTGTGAAAGACTGACTATATTTCCTTCCAGCTTTTCCCACCCCCACTTGTTCTGTTTTCTACTTTGACCCTGTCTCTTTTCAAAAGTGTGTGCTTCTAACTATCCTCCCCTCAAATCTGCCCTCTCTTCTATCATCCCCCCTCTTTTTCCCTACCCCTCTGTTTTCCTGTAGGTTAAGATACCCAATTGAGTGTGTATGTTATTACCTCCTTAAGCCAAATTCCATGATGGAGATCAACCAGAAGGCTATTTCAATATTCTAGGAGTATAGTGATGAGTGTCTGCATCAAGATGGTGGCAACATCAAAGGAGAGAAGGCGGAATATGCAAAAGATGTTATGAAAGTAGAATTGACTGGACTTGACAACAAATTGGATATGGGATATGGTTTGGGTGAGAAGTGCATTAAGGGCTAAAGAAAGTAATGGTGTCTTCCTGATGCAGCCAGTGAAATAAATGTTTCTATACTGGTTCTGCTTCCTGTTCCTCTCTGCCCCATCTCAATTCCACCCCCATCTCAATTATTTTCAAGGATAATCTGGAGTTTCGGTTACATTTGCGATACGAGTTCCTGATGTTGGGAATACAGCCTGTGATTGACAAACTTCGGAGGCATGAGAATGCCATATTGGACAGGTAAGGGATAAGACGAAGGACTTACTCATCTCAAAGTGGGAGAGGAGGCCTAAAAATAATAAACTCCGAGTGGCAGGGAGAAGCACAAGAGTACTAGCCCAAGGAGAGCAGGCCTAGAATAAGTATTGAGATCTGGGAGGACTTCTAAGAGTGAGAGGGACAAGGAGGGACTTACGGTACCCAGGAAAAGCTAGACACTTCACAATTTGGCCTAGTACAAGACCTTTGGGTCTTTAAGACCTCTTTAGTTTCTCTTCTACTTGGCCATTTTCCTGTTCACTGGCCTCTTTTCCAGGGGAAAGTAAACACTGTCTGCCCATCTTTGTGGACAAGAAAGAGAGTAAATGCTTGACTGATTGTTTTGGTCTTGTCTAACTTTGATTTCCTTGCTTTGAGACACTGCTCACTTGTGCCATTCTCTATCTTTACCTTGCCCAGGCATTTAGACTTCTTTGAGATGGTTCGCAATGAGGATGACTTGGAATTAGCCAGAAGATTTGATATGGTGAGGACCAGCAGGATGTGATTCAGACACAATACATATCAACTCTCCCAGTGGCTTCCCCAGAGATCCCCTGGGGATGGGATGCCAAAGTGGGCATTCTACTTAGTATTCTTATTTCTAGGATGACCCTCTGTCCAGATTCTTTCAGGAACCTCTGGAATTTTCATATGCCCACAGGCCTCAAAGGAAAGAAGGCATCCATTCCTAAAGAAACATAGAATCAACTCTGTATTACCTGTGGCTACTTTATGGATTATCAGTAGCAAATATTCAATCTGTGGTGACTGATGAACAACAGAACCCTCTTAGGGTACATCTCCCTGTCATCATCTGATATATACTTAAGGAAATATACTGTCATTTTAATTTCAACCTCAGCAAAATATAGGGACAAGTTAGGCTCTGGACCTGTGACTGTAGGAATGGGGAATTCCCAAGTGAGGTACCTCCCTCTTCCAATATAGGCCAGCACCTTCTTTGTGAATTAAATTCCTAGAGAGCTGCCTTCTGCACTGAAAGGTTCTGTCAGTTGTCCAGGGTCACACAGTCAGTATGGAGAGAATCCCAGCCAAACATAATTCATACCATAAAAATATATGATAAATTCCCAAACCAAATAATTATCTGTGTATATGTGTATGTGATTATTCGTGACAATGCTCCCCAGATGACAAACAGTTAATTATAATCTCATTTACTTGTGTCTAGGCAAATAGTGAGAGATTGGATCTCTGGATGTTTATGCTGAGACATTTGGGGAGATGAGAGGACCCGGGTGGGAGGAGCTATCCCAGAGTTCATTGAATTAAGACCCAGAGTCTTTTCTCTTCTCTTTTTTCCTCCTTCTCTACCTTCCATGGGTTCCCCATTCATCTCTTCCTTACTCTATTTTTCCATCAGGTACACATTGATACCAAGAGTGCATCACAAATGTTTGACCTGATCCATAGGAAGCTGAAACACACAGAAGCATATCCCTACCTGCTCTCCATGCTCCAGCACTGCTTACAGCTGCCTTGTAAGTCCTGCCTTCCCCTGCCCCATCAAGAGACCCCAGACATCTAGCTTAGGGAGATGGGAGAGGGCCCCCCTTTTAGGTAGCATTTTCATGAGTGTGGTTCACTGGGAAGATATTCAGATGATTTCTTCCAGGAGACTAGGACAGATAAAAAATGTCTGGAAGCTCAAGCTACTCTTACTTCTTCATGCTTGGGGAAAGGAAAATATGACTCAGATCCCTACTCCTACTCTTCTCCTGATTATTGTCTGAAGGACCTAAACCCTCAGGAGAAGCAGAAGACTTAAATAATGGAGTCACCAGTGTCCTTGATCAGCAATCATCATCCTGAGCTTTTCATTTTAAAGTCAGATAGTCATTATTTTCCTATTTCTGACAGTTAAGCTTTCCATTTTCTTACAGTTTCCAGTTAAGAAAGAAAGACCATTTATGCTGTATATACAGGGCATACCTTATTGAAGATATCCTTCCCCTCCCCAGCTCTATCAATTTCCCCATTTTGTTTTCTCCTTTTCTCCTTTCTCCCTGCCCATATACTTCATCCATAGAATTATTCTAACAGTATAAATTAATCACATTATTTATGGTTACTACTCTCCTCTGAAGTCATAAAGACCTGAAAAGAAGATATGAATCTAAGTTGCCACAGGAAGGATTTTAAGTTAGACATAAGGCAGAAAGTTGTTCCATGAGGACTACTGGACACAAGAGTGAACAACCAAGGGAGAGAGTATACATTCTGCTTCTCTGAAGTCTTTTTGAAAAGATTTTCTCCTACTTGTAGTCAAGTATATGTGTGTATCTATCTGTCCATCCATCCATCCATCCATCCATCCATCCATCCATCCTTCCATCCATCCATCCATCCATCCATCCTTCCATCCATCCATCTATCCCTCTATCTATCTAACTATGATATATTCCATGCCTGAATAAAAAAAACCTCTGATTTGCATTCTCACCTTATTTTTCCTTGAGGAAAAGTATAGTAAAACAAATAAACGAAACACCCTTCAAAATTAAGGGGAAGGGAGGACAACAAGAAGAGAAGGATAGTGACATAAAGCAGGGAAACTGGCATTTCATCTCCCCCAAAAAAAGGGTTGATAGAGGAAGTGGGAGGTCCCTCTATGCTCTTCCTGAGAAACCAGATTTTGCTTTCTTGGGTGCCAGTCTTTTGGGTTTGCAGTTTCCCATGGGAATGGGAATGGGAATGAATCTGAAAATTTTTGCAACAATTGGACTTTGATAGTATTACATTCTCTTTTTCTGAGATTCTATGATATGTCTTCATGGCCAGGATCCCCAAGGTTGCTTTCCTCCTGTGGTTACTAGAAGGCACAGGAAGAAGCCCAGGATCCACTCACTCAAAGAAGCAAATTAGATGATTATCTTGTAAATGGAGAGGTGTGTGTGTGTGTGTGTGTGTGTGTGTGTGTAAAAGACATGATATGTTAAAACAACAACAACACAAATCCCCATATGACCAGTCAGACCAAAAATAGGATTCAAGAGGGTGTAGGATGAACCTGGAACTGAGTGACTGAAGAGCAGTGGCCTCAATGACTTTAGACCTTTGAACAAGCAAGACAGTGTCTTTGCCTTTATAGTTTAAAGGCACCTCCTCTGGGATATATTCTCTGAATAACACTACTCGTTCTCCATCCCACAAGCACAGCCAATGACCCCTACTCTTCTGTAATATTGTGTAATATCTATCTCTCAATTGTCTGTTCTTATAGAGTAGTGGCATGAATAATTCAAAGCACAATCTATTTTTCATTTTTATTTTCCTTTGGAATTCATTGTGCATCATAAAGGTATTTTGTAATTGATTCACCTTTCTAAATATACTTTCTTTTGGGAAATATGAAAATGAATTTCTCTTCTCTGAACATACACTTAACAGAAAGCTAGGGGATTTAGCCCCAGCTAGAAGAGTGGTGAGAGATGGACCTGGGGATTTAAAATTCTACGGCAGATAAAATCCCCAATTGGTAGTTGATTAGATTTATGAATTTCCAGGAACTACATTATTTTCTGATCCCCCCCCCATTAGATCGGGAGCTTCCCCAAAGTGCAGACCACATCTCCTTCTTCAGTGAGGGGCTGTGTCTGCTCTTTACCCTGTGCCCCAGGCTGTGACACCCAGGCCCTAGCCCCTGGGGCTCAGTAAAGACACAGTGACTGCCTTGCCTTCAGATAAGCGGAATGGTGGGAGCATCCATCATTGGCAGCTCCTTGATCGGATCCTCCAGCAGATCGTCCTACAGGATGAGAGGGGCGTGGACCCTGATTTGGCACCCCTGGAGAACTTCAACGTCAAAAATATCATCAAGATGTGAGCAGCAGTGACCTCTCTCCCTTCCTTCTTCTCCCTACCCCTTCTCTATTCCTTCCATCCATGAAACCTCAACTTTCTCTTACCAAAACCAGCAACCTCCAAGTAGTCTATAGAATGTCAATTGACTCTCGATTATCCACTTTGAAGTTTATTCACAAGAAATGCTTAATTAATTCCAGACCGACTTCCTTTTATCTCCCCTTCCTACCCAGTATATTTATGAGTGCTATCTACACTATCAATCAGTGTCTGTTCAAACAACACAAACATATTTTAGTATTAGCCTTAGCCAAATATCATTAGGGGATCAAATTTGCTTAAAATAATTCATGCTGTGTATTTCAAAGCCAAGTAGAAATGGCTAATTATCCAAAGTTTTGAATTATTTTTTGCCACACTTCTCATTAGCACAGATAATCGAGAGTTTGCTGTATTTCTCTCTTTAGGAAGCTTACCCAAAATGAGCCACACTTGGGGAATTGAGGAGGGTAGAGGATAATTCACTCAAATCTCCAGCACTAACACTGAAGCTGAGAATTTGGACCTTGGTTAGGGCCAAAAGACTAGCAGTTCTGTCCGTAACAGTTTTCCTAACCCCTTTCCCAATCATCCTGACTTCGGCTAACATGGGGAAACAAATGGTGGGATATTTTAAAAAATAAAATGTATTGAGGAGGAGAAACAGTGAGAGGAGAACTAAGATAACCATTTTCTAGTTCCAACCCTGACCCTAATCTGCTGTGTGACCTTGGGCAAATCACTTAATCTTTTGGGGACTTACATGGTTTATAAAATGAGAGGGTTGGGCAAGAAGTGATCTCCAATATTCTTCCTGATTCTGATCTTTCAGAATACTATGAGTTATATGAGATAATGAAAATTTGAGGCAAACTGGAACCTTATGGAGATGGATTGGGAAATCAGATGACCAATCTAGAGGGATTATGTAAACAGTTAGGGGAAAGGAGATAGGCTGAAGGGATAGAAATTAGGTTGGATGGAGTGGGGAACAAGCTAGAGGGGCAGAGGGACAGACTAAGAGTTGAGTACATGTAGTTGAAGGGATGAGTTTCCTAGATTGTCAGCAGGTGAAAGATAATTTCTTTTCCTAGGCTAGTCAATGAAAATGAAGTAAATCAGTGGCGAGATCAGGCTGAGAAATTCCGAAAAGGTAAGTATGTCTGTCTAGGCCTACTTTGTTCCTCCCCACCCCAGTCACTTCATGTTCCAGAATCCTTCTTGCCATGATGGTGACCACCCTCTCCCTGCTGGTCCTTCCTGCTCCCCCAGAGCACGCGGAGCTGGTAAGCCGGCTAGAGCGGAAGGAGCGGGAGTGTGAGACAAAAACCCTAGAGAAGGATGAGATGATGAAGACTCTGAACAAGATGAAGGACAAGCTGGCCCGAGAGTCCCAGGAGCTGCGTCAAGCCCGGGGACAGGTAGCAGAGTTGGTAGCCCAACTTAGTGAGTTCTCGGTAAGAGTTTTTGGCTGTTACATCCCTTCCAACACATACCTGTGCCATGGGAGTGCACTAGAAAAGATGGTCTGGGACTGGGGATGAGAAAGGAACGTGCACTAAGGCCCCAATGAGAAGGCACCAGTAGTGTGTGTGTGTGTGTGTGTGTGTGTGTGTGTGTGTGTGTGTGTGTGTGAAGTAGGGGGTGGTGAGGGGTGGGGGTGCATCAGGAGAAGGAGAAGATTAGGAAAACCTAAAATTGAGGAAAAGAGTAAAGGGAGTGTTAGAGATAACAATGAGGCTGCTTTGAATATATATGCAGCCTCATGCAAGTCTGCATCTTATAACTATGAATATCTCATATCTGTGTTATGTATATGCCTGTCTTTTTATGGTTTCCTATCTGTATGCTGGGCATTTGTTGGATCTGGAAAGAGAAACATGAGGGTGAAAGGGTGAGTGCAGGAGTAAGGTTAGGGTCTAAAGGGAGAGAAAGAAAATGAGGTTGGTGGCATATAAAATTGAAGGTGAGAATGGGTGTGAGATTCAAGGACAGAAGGGAAGGTAGAAGTGTCATAGACACTACGGTCGCTGATTACTTTGGTTTCCTTTTGTCTTTCAGCCCACTGGTACTGTGTCTTCCCCTCCTCCTCCAGGAGGCCCACTCCCCATCCCCTCCAAGAATCCCGTTGACTTGCCTCCACCCCCACCTCCCCTGCCTTTGTCCTGCAGCCCCCCACCCCCACCCCCACCTCTTCCACCTGGTGGACCTCCCCCTCCTCCAGGAGCACCCCCTTGCTTTGGTATGGGCGTGCCCCCTCCTCTAGCCTCTCTCCCTAGCAGCTGCCCCCCTCTCAAGAAGAAGTGTGTCCCACAACCTTCCCATCCTCTAAAGTCTTTCAACTGGGTAAAGTTGAATGAGGTAAGCAAAAGGACCTGGATTACTGCTGTATCCTTTACTCTGTCTGAAACCCTATTCTTTGAATAGCTATAGTCTCCAGAACCTGGAACCATGTGTTTTGGAGGGGTATGGAGGGAAGAGGAGACATTGTTTTGACTTTTGAGGAGCTCTCCTCCTAATTGGGGAGCTATGATATATGAGAGGGGGAGAGAGAGAAAGAGATAAGAAAAATATTTGCAAAGCAGTATAAAAACAAGAGAAAAAACTATAGTGAAAATTAAGTGGTTAAGTCCTAAAAGGACAAGAAGTAATCCAGTAATCAGAGATGGGAACATTTCCTAGAGGTCACTGAATTATAAATTTGACTTTTAAGTAGGTGATACACATGGAGAAAAGGAAAGAGAGCATCCTGACTAGGGAAGGTAGTTTGTTTACAGTCCCAGGTGAGGAATAAGCAAAGAATGCACATTGGAGACATGAAATCACTAATTCTTATCTAGAGAATGGAATATAAAAGCAAAGTGGAGAATTCTAGCTGAGAGATAAGGGTAGACAGAAAGTAGTCAGTTAGTCAGTCAACAAACTTAGTTAAGTGGCTGCCATCATACTGGAGGCAATGATGGTTATTAGTGATATAGGGGATTATTTAAAAGTCTCTAGCAGTTCACTTTTTAATTACATAGTAGTGTCTAGTTGTGTCTATGAAGGCTCAGGACATTTAACCACATTTTTTCAGACCAACCTCATGAGCTGATTTTGTTCCATTTATTTCTTTGATACATACACACAGACACACATGCAAACACCTTGCCACTCAGTTAAATATTTTCTCACTACTATAAAAGCTCATCAGTGCCTTTATTCGGTGTAAGAAGAAAAATGTAGCCTCTCCACCCTATTAAATATCTAGAAATACAGTTCACAGTTTCATCATTAATAAAACTGAGCCAGGAGTAAGCATTTATTGAGTGCTTATTGTATACAAGATACTGTGCTGAGTGCTGGGGATTCAAAAAGTAGATGCCCTCTAGGAACTCTCAGTTTAATGATGAGTGGCTATAGATGACTTTCAGTTACATCATCAGAATAGAGAAAGTTAAAATTGACTGCCCATAAATACATATATAGTGAATAGTTGCAAATAACTGAATCCAAATTAATTACCATTCAACTAGTGGTTACCAATAGTATATAAATTTGTAGCTGAAACTAATGATACTCATTACCTGAAATCCACTGGCATATGTACCAGTTCTTAATTGAGCTGTAACTCATACCCGCATTTGTAACTGGGAATGTTTTCACCTGCAGCAAAAACAACTGGGGTGTGGAGAGGGGAGGATGAGAATGACCTGATGGCAGGGTTGGTATGCTAGGGGGGCTTTTAGTGCTGTAAATGTAGAGGGTTAGTGGGGGCAGCCATCTGCTGGAGGGGTGGATGATCTGAAGAAGAGGTACAGGGATAACATTGCCATGGGGAGGGAGCATATCCCACTGGATGTTGGTTGTTTTTTAAGACTCTTGTCACTGACTCAAAGTACTAGCCAGTTAGAGATGGAGAATTGAGTGATAAGGTTTTCCCTATAAGAAAGCAAGCAGCCTGGCTACTGACAGTAACAGATAGTAGGATTGCAGAATTTTGGAACTAGAAGGAATTTGAGAGAACATTTAGCCCAACTCCCTCACTTTTCAAATGAGGAAACTAAGATACTCACATATTTGCTGGGCCAGCCAGTCAATATATCTATTAAACACTTACTGTATGTAAGAGTGTGTTAATTGCTGTGAAAAGATACATACAAAAAAAAAATAAATGGTCCTTGCCTGCAAGGGGCTTATTCTTTCATACTGTGTTAGGAGCCAGGAAACCTGAGTGTAGTACTTAAGCTGTGAATAACTGGCTGAATGACCTTGAATAAATTACTACCATTCTTCCACTGTTGGTTTCCTCTGTCCAATGAGAGGAATGAATGAGATGAAGTCATCTCATCCAAACAGGTAATTTAGTAGAGGAGACTATGCATAAATAACTATAGGGTATTCATAAAGCCCATAGGTGTTTTTGGGAAAAAAAGAGATTGTTGATAGACATGATTTAACACTATTGAATGCTTTCTACTCTTGGAATTGTAAATTAAGTATAATGGCAATTATTACTAAAGTTTAGGACAAGTATCTTTCACAATTATAATTATATAGTTGAAAGACTGCTGGATTTGCAATCAGAGGACCTAGGTTCATATCTTGGCTTTGCTATTTAAAATTTTAGGCAAGTTAGTTAACTACTCTGGGTTTCAGTTTCCTCAAATGTGAAATGTGAGGTTTGTATTAGATGACATGACCATCCCTTCTAGCTCTAAATCTATGATTCTGTGATGTCTATTTAATTCCAGTTCTATAACAAATGAGAAGTGGTTGTTATAGATTAAAAGGTAAAACTGTGACCTACAGCCAACAAAACTGAAGAAATAGACAAAAAAAAATTTAATATCAGGCACTGTGCTAAGTCCTGGGGTTGCAAATATAAGCAAATAGGCCAGTCACTGCCCTGATAGAGTTTATATTCTAACAAGGGATGACAATTGGAGAAAAGAAAGGGTGTAGAAGGAGGTGAGGGGGCATGGTGTGGAGGTAGCTGAGAAATTACTCTGAAGGCCTGGTTGAAGGAAAGATGAAAATTCACCTATCAAAGGCAGCATCCTAGGGGCAGAGGCCAAGGTCCCTGTAAGCAGGAGATGAGAATGATGACCAGAGTAGAGGGAGCATGGTCTGAAGATGACTATGAAAACATGATTCACCTTTCATTAACAGAAATATTACCATTTATGGCTCACATTCATAAAAGCTAAATAAATAAAGTTTAAATTATATAAATTTTAAAACTAGGCACATTTATATACAGAGTATATATGAAAAGTTAAGTAACAGTTACAAGGCAACAAAGAAGTGAATGGATGAGCCATTTCTTAAGTGCTTATTATGTGCAAAGCATCATGCTAAATGTTTGGGATACAAACAGCAGCACAAGACCCTGCTTCTTACAGCTCACATTCTTATGGGGAAACTAATACATATGGAAGTTTTCAGCTGCAAGTCAGTTGGAAAAGTCCATGGTCGTTAGGGTGCAGTGACCTCTTCTTTAATGGAATTTCCACTGATAAAATCATATCCGGTTCTATGTTTGAAGATATTTGAGATGTCACAAGCCAGTGGCATGGTCAGTTATTCAATACAGAGAAGAGAATAGGGAAGGGAATAAAAATGTATTAAGCACCTACTGTGTGCCAGTTACTAAGCTAAGTACTTTACAAATATTATCCCGTTTGAAAATAGAGAAAGGTTATATCTCATGGCAGAGAGACAACCATGTTGTTTAAATGTAAATGTGAGGAAAGCACTTTGTAAACACTGAAGCCCTATAAATATGTGCTATTATTATTCTTGTAAGAAATACCATACTTGATGATCCCCATAGTAGCAGACTCCAAAAGATTACTTAGCGCTTTTGACCAAACTGGAATTGTGTTATATTTATCATTGATTAAAGTAATTGAACCATCACCAGAGCTCTTTGGTCTTTTCATTATAAAGAAATCTTCATCAGGATTTGATCTTTTATTATTTATTTGTGCATTCAAAAATTTATGAATTACATATTACTTGCTAGGCATTTGTGCTAGGAGCTGGGGATAGAAGGTTTTTAAATGCTAAAGAAGGGAGTTTTTATTTTATCCTACAGGCAATATAAAGCCACTAGAGTTTCTTGAGTGGAAGTATAAAATGGTTTGACCAGTACTTTAGAGATATTAATTTGAAAACCACTTGGAAGATGGATTAGAAAGGTGAAAGACTTATAGAAGGGAGACCAATTAGGAGTTGGTGAATTCTGAATTAGGATGGTGATCATGTAATCAGAAAGAATGGGATAGATATTGTGGATATAGAATCTACAAGACTTGGCAAGTGATTGAATTATGGTGGGTAACAGGACAGGATAAAGGGGAATAACAATTTAAGGATGATTCCAGATTTGTGGACTAGGTGACTGAATGATGGTATTTCCTTCAACATAAATAGTGAAGTTAGGGAGAAAGAATGGCTTGGAAGGGGGAAAGATACCGTTTGAGATGTCTATGGGATATCTATTTCTAAGCATTCAATAGATAATTCATGATGTGGAATTCGATTGAAGGAGACCATGGATAGATACACAGATCTGGGGGTTATCTACATAGAAATTCTGGTTGAACTCAAGGTTTAGAGAAAAGAAAAGAGCCTAGGATGGAGCCTAGGGGTACACCCATAAATAGGAGTAGGATATGGTTTATGATCCAGTGGAAGAGACTGAGAAAGACTGGCCAGATAAGTATGAGGAGTACAAAGAGAGAGCATTGTCATAAAGATGGTCATCTGTGTCAGATCTTCACATCTTCCAAGAGGTCAAGAAGAAAAAAGATTGGAAAAAATACATTGGGTTTGACAATTAAAGGCCCATTAGAAACTCCAGGAAGAGCAATTTCAGTTAAGTGATGAGGTCAGAAGCCAGCCTGTAGTCATTCCGTATGTTTTTATATGTTAACTAGATTCATATTAAGAGCATGTTACTAAAATTTGTGGGGAAAAAAGTCCTTGAGGTCTAAAAGGTGTGGATTCTTGAATGCTAGACCAGAAGAAGATGGGATTTCAGACGGTAGACACTACAAAGTAACTGCCAGTTCTTTAGCGTGACAGTGACAAAATGAAAATATTTCTGAGGAATATTACTTTGGCAGCTGTGTGTAGGATGAATTGGCACAGGGAAAGGTTGTAACAGTAGTCCATGTATAGCAGGTGTTGGGTGATGAGGGCCTGGACTAATATGATATGGAAATTGATACTGAGAATTATTACAGAGGAATAATTATCAGGACATGGTTATACCAGGTGGAAGTAAAAGAAAATGAGAGGGAAAAAAGACTAGGAGAGTGCCATTGAAATAATGAGAGGGGAGGGAGAGATAGATTGACAGAAACAAATTATAGCAGGCAAAGGGAAGGAGAGAATATGTCTCAGGCAGAGAGGACAGATAATGCAAAGGCCCAGAGATGTGAATTGCCATATGTGAGCAGTAGTAAGGACATCATAAAGTGTGTGAAAGGGAGTAATACTTAGTAAAACTGGAAAAGGAAGTAAAGTCAGGTTGCTAAGGGATTTAAGTGTCAAATGAAAAAGTATATATTTGGTAGTAGGGATTATAAGAAGGGTGAATTAAGAGGGAAGAAACCAAGACAGGAAGACCAATTAGTAGAGTATTTTAATATTTGATGGGATTGTGATAAACCCTCAAATTAGGGTCATGTGTAGAGAGAAAGGGATGGATGCAAGAAGTATTCTGGAGAGAGAATTCATGAGATTTGGCAACTACTTGGATCTGTGGGGTGATGAGGAATGCAGAGTTGAGTATGATTCAGACTGTGAGCCTGAGTGACTAAAAGAATGGTGGCATCTTGATGGAACTAGGGAATCCATCAATAAATCAACATTTATTCAGTACCTAGTATCTGCCAGGCATTGTGCTAAGTGCTAGGAATACAAAAAGAGACAATCTAATGAGAGAGAGAGAGAGCACATGCAAGTTATATGTATGTATATGTGTATATATATATACATGTGTGTATGTATGTATATATATGTATATATGTATATATGATAAAAAGGAAATAACAGAGGGAAGCCACTAGAATTAAGAGGCATTGGAAAGGACTTTCCATAAATGATAGGAAAATTAAGAAAGGTCATGTTTAGGGGAAAAGAGAATGAATTCTTTTTTGACATGTTGGGTTTGAAACTCCTGGAGATCCAGTTGAAATGTCAGGTAGACATTAGGTGGTTGGATTAGAACTCAGGAGAGAAATGAAGCCAGATTATATACATCTGGGAACCATTGCTAATAATAGCAATAATAGCTTTCATTTGTATAGTGTGTTAAGGTTTTCAAAGTGCTTCACACATATTTTCTCATCTTCACATCAACCGTGGAAAGTAAGTATTATTATCTACATTTTGCAAATGAGGAAACTAAGGTAGTCGAGTTAAAGAAATGTCCAGGGTCACATAGCTGGTAAGTACTGGAGTGAGATCTGAAATTTTCTTGACTGTAGATTTGGTGTTCTATCCCCTCTGCCACCTAATTGCTCTTAGAAATATTCATTAAACTGGGCAGCTAGGTGATGCAATGGATAGAGCACTGGCCCTGGTGTCAGGAGGATCCCAGTTCAAATCTGACCTCAAATACTTGACCCTTACTAGCTCTGTCACCCTGGGCAAACCACTTAACCCCTATTGCTGTGCATAATGAAACAAAAAAGAAATAAGCCTTAAACCATGGGAGCCAATGAAGTTACCAATAAGAGTATAATGAGAAGAGTTAGGAGGGGTCATGATAATGGTGATGATTCAGGGGAAAAAATGTTTACACAAACATATACACATATTATATATATATATGTATATTTGAAAGGTCATTGGTAAGTGCATTTTAGAGATCATATAAAGAAATAGGACAAGGATGGGGAAGGGTCCTGAATCCATATCATATGAGGATTGGTTGGAGTGGGCAAGACTCAAGGTGACATGATAGCCATCTTCCAAGTATTTGAAGGGTTGTCATGCATTCATTTTGGCCCCAGAGGGCAAAATCAAGAGCAGCTAGTGAAAGCTACATTGGTAAATTAGGTTTCAGGTCAAGAAAAAATTTTCTGATAATTAGAGTGGTCCATGTGGAGGAGGTGGTTTCTGTACCTTGGAGGTCTGTGAGCAGAAGCTATATGACTATTCATTGGGTATGTTCTAAAGGGGTTTGCTCTAGTAGGGTATAAGTTGGACCAGATGGCTGCTGAGGTCCCTTCCACCTCTAAAAATGTTGTGATTCTCTGAACTGCAGCAAGGTTTAGATGGGAGGTAACTTAGAGAACTCCAGATGTAGCAGGGCTCCCTGTTACAAGGTCCTTGCAGCAATCCTCACTGTCACTCCCCACCTCAGCTACCATTCCCTTCCCTTCCCAGTCATCTTTCATTCTGACTCAAACTGTAGCTTTTCCTGTATTCTCTACTCTCTTTCATATTTTCCCATTGATCCCTGACCTTGAGGAACCTGGCTTTTTTCCCTATTGCCCTCCTCCATCTATCCCTTCCCCATTTCAGCAAATGAACCCCCTTCCCCAACACACACACACACACACACACACAAACACACACACACTATCCATGGTTATTTCTGCCTCGATAAGAATGTGTCTGTGTTGGACTTGGCCAGATGCCTAGACCCCTTGCTGCTCTGGACTCCCTGGCCCAACATTCCTACTGAGGGTCCCAGGGCCTTGGGAAGGCCGCAGGAATGTTCTTACCCTATCCCTGCCCCCATCCCCAGCCCAGCTTTTTCTTTTCTTTTCCCAAGTTTTTAAAAATAGAACTGAATGAAAATGTAAGTTACATTTTCTGAGCTTACTGAGAAAGCAGGAGAGGTAAGGAAAGGATAAATTGGTGTTGGAGGAGAGGAAAAGTGAAGAGGGTCTCCCTTCTTTTCCTCAGAGGTATAGGAATTATGAAAGATGCAGTTTTAAAGGTGCAGCAGACATCTGAATGTGTGCAGGGATTCTGAAGTGGGTGAGGAAGAGTGATGGAAGATATTTGGTCAGGACAGGGCGGGGGGGTCTGTCAGCTCCTTTTTAGAACCATGAAAGATGGTTTAGAGATAATTCACCCCCCATAGTCATCCCTTGGGAATCTTGGGAATGGAATCTTTTGTCCTGGAGGAAGAGAAAGCTAATCATCTCTCAGTTTCCTTTTGATGTAAGTCTGGTATCACCTAGAGACATCACTTAGGAACAAGGAAGACGATAGATAAAATGTTGAGAACCTAGACTGTTTTCAGCAAAGGCAAGAGTTTGGTTCAAAGGTAAAGAGAAGTTGAGCGGAGACCCAGGAATGTAAAACACTTGTCAAACCATAGAGTTAAAGAGGGGACTGAATGCCCCCTCCCCTTGTCTCAGTAGTCAAGTGGTCATATAGCGTACTAGGTGCTGTAGAAGTGTCTGGGTACTGTAGAGGCAGCTGTATGCGTGCTGGACTCAGGGTAAGGAAGACACGAGTTAAATTTTGCTTCAGATATCAGCTGTGTGATCCTGAGAAAGTCACTTATTTTCTCTCATTCTGTTTCTTCATCTGCAAAATGGCAATAACAATATTGCCTGTCTCAATCTAACCAGATTGTTGTGAAGAAGCAATGAGGTAAAAATATGTAAAGTATTTTACAAACCTTGAAATAATATATAAATGCTAGCTATCCCTTATTGTTGTTATCTTTGTTGTTACTGATCTCATCAACATCATTATTTGGCCAGTCCTTTCTCACCAAAGGACTAGGGGCATGTATGTAGACAGAAATTGGATAGCAAAAGATCTTAAAGAGGCATGAGGTGGGAAACACTGGATTTCCTTAGGAGAGAACCTCACCTGTCCTGGGTTACTGTAGTCTTTCTAGAGGTAGGACACTGAGTTATCGGGCCTCCAGCAGCCATTTTTCTCTTTTAGATTCTAAGGAAGAGGCAGTTAAATTCCAAAAAGAAGAAATGAAAAGGAGAGTTGATTCTACAGTAATGCTTTGGACTTGCCCAAGCATTTTGCTGGGACACAGGAATTATTCCCCCAAACTTATGATGTGGTGCAGCTGGCTTCATTCCTTTCCTATCAAAGTATAAATAATCATGGATATATGTTTAGGAAATGGAGGGTGAATATAGGGAAAGATGAGAAGAAGGGAGTTAGAGTGGGCAGGAGTTTGAATCCAGCCTTCGGTCAGTCTGGTCCTTAGCAGAGTACCTAGAGGAATGGTATTCATTCTCTTTCCCCAAGTACTTTTCAGGAAGTATTGTCTATTACACCTACTGGATTATCAATCAGAAAGGAGAGAAAGTTGTTCTGGAGAGTGTCAGAGAGGAAGCTGTCTTGTCCTGAGGGGTTGACTACAGGTTTCCTTAAAGGTGGTGGTAGAAAGAGAGTGAGAGAATTGTGAGGAGCCTCTGTAAGGAGTGGGAATGGAAGTTCAACTTCATGGGTAGGGGAGGGAGAAACTTTGGAACTGAAAAAAAATTTAAAAATAAGAAAAAGTTTAGCCTCAGGGTCTTGTTCTCTCTATTGTGTATTTTAGGAACGAATCTCTGATACTGTATGGAATGAGATTGATGATCTTCAAGTTTTTCGGGTCTTGGACTTGGAGGACTTAGAAAAAATGTTCTCAGCCTATCAGAGGCATCAGGTGAGGTCTCCTGGGTGTCCTCTGCTCCTTGCTGTGTCTTCTCCTTACCCCTGGGTCTGGCTTCTTTCCCTGGATTCCCCCCAACCCTACTCTTCCCTTCCATTCCATAACCCTGCCAGATTTCTCCTTCTGTCACCAAATGAATGGTCTCCCTACCTCACCCCTCCCCCAAACCCCAGGGAAGACTCGATGTCAGGAGGAAGCACAGTCACTTCTCTTTCTGATCCTGGGGATTGGGGATTACACATAGTTAACAAGTATAAGAATAACAGTAATCTCATTTTACATACACACACACACATACCTACCTTTAATAAAGTTTCTGATGGCATATTAAAGCCATTATCTTCTGTGATTCCTCATAACATACCTGATAAATGGAGTAGATCTTATTGTGATCATGAGAACGTGGAGATAGTGAAGTAACACTATAGAGAGGCACATATGAAGGAAAAGGTCTAGAACCCTAGAGAGAGGCAGAGGCGGGGGGGAGGAGGGGAGGAACTTAGAAAAGGACTGTTTTCTACATCTTCTACTGTAACCAATGTCAACACATAATGATCAGTTATTTTCGTCATCAGTTGGTCTTTTCCTTCCTTCTTCTCTCCCTTCCTTTCTTCTTTCCTTCCTTCCTTCCTTCCTTCCTTCCTTTCTTTCTCTTCCTTTCTTCCTTCCTTT